>JARFXV010000656.1:0-449033 GCA_031761425.1 Cosmopolites sordidus | reverse complement strand
ATATTGACCATAAATATTTCATCGAGTAAGGGGCGTAACTTGCCCCTTACACAGGCCAACAATTGTTTTGGTGCAGGGGGATTTGGAGCTAATTTCAAACGAATTTGTTGCCCTGAATTCAAATATGGCATGCATTTTTGCCTAGCTCAACTTTCTAAGATATAACATTTTAGTTAAATATACGTTACACTATTTGAAGTTATATCTATCAATCAAATAAAATAACTGAACACGGCAATTTTTCCCCCATATATACAAAGCATGATCCATTCTTACTAAAAGCCTTTACAAATTGCTTCATTAGGCCCAGCTTGATATGCAGTGGAGGAAAGCTGATTTCTTTCGTCCAACTAAGGGGTCGTTAATGGAATTCTTTTTCCTAATGTTCATGTTTTCTCTCTTATGTCACTCTTTTCTAACTCAGTGGTGGTCTTCGCTGTCCAAGGAGAAAGTTTCCATTTTATTTTATCTTCTCAAAGACCAAAGCTACGATGTAATTTTCTTCTTTTGTCATTTTCTTTGAGTGAGCAATTGGTATGAGAATAACAGGTAATGAGCATATTTGTTCCCATTGTATAGAAGGACACATTTTTAATTTCGCTTTGAGCTGTCAATAAATAGGCACCAATCATCTGGAAAGTATTCGGGAAAACTTCTTTTTTCCCAGGAGTCCTCTAATTTACAAACAAAAATACAAGATTGTCTTCTCGAGAGAAGAATGGTAACAGACCCTTTTTTCTTGTATGGTAAAAGCTAATTTTGGTTCCTTGTCTCAGTAAATTTATCGTTCAACCTGGGAGCCAGCGATAGAAGACATTGATACATAAGTTGGTATCTAAAAAAGTAGAGCAGATAGAGAAAAACTGATTTCATATTTACATATAACGCCCTAAATATAGCTACAATAAGTTCTAAAATCCTAGGCACCAAAAAAATTTATTTTTTATTTTCTTATGTTATTAAATGAAAAGTAATTTTGAATTTAATATAAGTTATGAAATTTAATATATTAATATATTTAATTTATTAATAATTATATGTTAATAATATATTTTTTAGAAACTATTTCTATTTTTTTGTTAATAGTATGCCACTGTTAATCAGTTCAATAGACCCGTACGGAAAACTGTTAATATGATGTCCAGGTATTCAAACGTTTATTACTACCAATTTTCTTATCAAGGACATTTGTCAAATCCCAACCGAACATTTCCAGGTAAGATATTTTTTATATGTTTAAATACAAATGCCGTTCGAAAAGTATATGTCTGAGTACATTTTTCAAGTAAGTTTTGTTAGATAAAAAATGCTGGAAAACAGAAATACATCTGTGAGTGAGTTCATCCAAACTTAAAAATCATCATTACGAATGTGATTTTAAAACACATTTTAGAAATCTTTACGACATTATCGAGCGTGAAGAAATCCAAATCCAGGCAACAAGTATCGAAGGAGCAGAAAGAGTAACAATCACAGAATATGAAGTTGAACAAAACTGAAAAGTTGAAAAAACTGAAAAAAAAAGAAACTTTACGAACACACAGTATCTCTAACGAACTCTTAAGATACGGTAGCGAATACCTGATATGAATTAATACCATTGTTCAATAGAATAATTAGAACGTCCGGCGTACCAACAGATTGGTACAGAAGCATCACCAAACCTATTTTTAACAATTATCCATTTGAGTGCTTTAACATGCGCCCTATTCACTGAACTTAGCTCCCAGCGATTAGTGTCTTTTTTCAAACCTCATGAAATGTTTTGCTGGCCACTTTAAATGATGAGTACAACGCTGACAACTGCTGACATTGAAGAGTTGGATAGATTGAATTCTACTGAGGTTATTAAAAATTTAGGACATTGTTCTAAACAACAACAATTAAAATTTATTAGATTTTTTTTATCAGGCCCATAACTTTTCGTTCTTTCGAACGATCTAATAAGTGTATCTATAAGAGCTGTGAGATTTGTTTTTTCACAATAGGATAAAGAGTTGAGTTAGACCCAGAATGTTTCTAAATTTATAACATAAATAAGTGATAGTTATAAAGGGTTGTCCAATAAGAGTGCTAGAACTTTAAAATGTGTCACAATTATAACTGCAAGTGATAATTTAATAATTTTTATTTTATCTTGAACGAATGAATGATTATATATGAAAATAATGTCCCTCGAATGTCTCCGTCGGCTTCGTCTAGAATGTATTCTGGAGACCCAACTTTCGATTACTCTCTGACACATATCGAGAGGTATATTTTCAACGGTGGCCTAAATATTTCGTTTAAGCTCAAGAATTATTTGGGATCTGTTTCTGTAAATGTAACATAATTTCAAAAAATAATCCAAAAGCTTCAGACAACGTGATTTTGGTGGCCAGTTAACATTACCATCTGGAAATGACGCATCAAGGAAACTTTTCTTGCAATAAATTGTGGGTCTGGCGAGATGTGTGACAAGTCATCTTGATTAAAGAAAACGTTGTACTGTAATTGAGGAAAAAAATCTTTTTATATTGAACGAAATATTTCAGGCAAGTTCAAATCAGTCATGGAATGTAAAACTATCCACCTTTTATAGTATGACTCATAGACTTTTAATGATTCCACTTATAAAGGACAGATATAAAAAAGAATTTAATATAATCAAAAATATTGCAAAGAATAATGGATATCAGCTCAGCATTATAGATAAAATGATAAAAAAAGATTAAATATTTTTATGCCGCAACACCCGAAAAATATTCCAAAAATTGGTATGGTATAAACTATATTCATAAATTAAGTTCGAGACTCACAAATCATTTAAAAAAGAAAATAATAATATTATCTATAAATTATAACAAAAATAGAGCAACATTTTGAAACAAATCGGGAGTATATGAAATAAAATGTAATATGTGTGACGCTATATATAGTATAAGCCAAACGAGCAGATCTCTCAATGATAGACTAAAAGAATATAAATACTTAATTTTACATAATTAAATAAAGATGGGCTTTGCCGAACATGGTACAGACCAGAAACATTTCTTTATTTTAACACCAATAACGCCAAATTAATACATTGCTACCCTAAAAGCAGGCTGTTCATATACGACCGTAAAAACCTAATAAACACCCAGCTAGACTTCGGAAATAACCCAATTATCTAAAGGGTAGACAGAACTTTAAAACTTTAGTTTAGTTTATACATAACTATCTTTGAAAATGATTGCGAGGCCGAAACATATCTTTGAATATATTGTGAAATAAAATAAGTGTTTTAATCATTATCATTGTTATTATATTTCACCAAGAGCCAAACTCACAATCAAACGAAACTATTATTAAAAAAAATTAGGTGATAAAATTTGAACGCCATTATTTTTAAAATATGATGTCTTTATTTGTTCCTCAAGATAATAAATAAATAAAAAATAGAAATGAAAATATCAAAAAGAAAAATTATCAGACTATTACTTGTAGTTTTCATTGTGCCATATTTTAAAATGTTGACACTCTTATTAGACACTATTATATACATAATAATAGCACATTATCCATATGGCCCCCGTTAACTATTTTTACAGATTATTATTCATTGTGCCCCATTTTTCCCCCCACTAAACCAAAAACAAAACAAAAAAAAACAAAATTGGCATTTGTAAGATGTTTTTTTAACAATCAGTCTGTACATTTATGGTAACGATTAGTCAGCTTTAGTTTTTGACTCTATTAGATCTTGGAAAAGTCTAGGTCTAGTTCTTTCGTCAATCTGAGATATAGTGTGATTGTAGACAAAGCCACTTGTTGATAACTTGAACCTGACGAATAAATTCATGCATTTTTGAACCAAAATACAGCTATGATTAAGTTAAAAATTCGATATTTCGTATTTCAGGTGTTCAGCATGCAGAAGACTTGGGATATATATTTTACTACAATGTAACAGTGTCCCCTTCTGATGCTTTAACAATAGAAAGAATGGTAACCTTATGGACCAATTTTGCAAAGACCAGGTAAATATTTTCAATAATATTAAATGCAATGCAATGAGTGCTCAACTACGAGGTGAATAAATAAAGTAATTAAATTGATCAAATTTTCTATTGGAACCTTCGGTGTGAAATACTAAACTCGAAGAGATTTACCACTAAACACCAAATCAATTTTTTAAAATTCTCGGCGCACGTTTCGCTTAACCATGTTAGTATGTTCAGGAGATAATTTAAAGGTTAAATTATAACGCTCGTCGAGAAGTTTAAAAAAGTGATTTGGTGTTTAGTGATAAATCTATTCGAGTTTAATGAGATTGATTTTTACAAATTTTGAATTCAGTTGAAATTACAATTCTGCATTGTTTGATGCAAATGATGAAATTAAAACATTGGACTCCCCTTCAATCTTCTCCACGAAATGTCAATCTTGAGAAAAGTTACAAGGACTTAAATCTGGCGAATAAAGGGGTTACGAAGCCACAGTGATGTTTTTACTTGTCAAAAATTCGTTAATTGAAATCACTGTCTGACAACGCGCATGGTCGCGATACAGTCACATCGAATGACCCTTTTTCAAAGTCTTTCAAGAACCTCTCCGTAAAAATGTTGGCTTATCGTTTGGCCTTAAAGCCCAAATTCCTTATGGACGATCCCCTGGCTATCAAAAAAGCAAATCAGCATGCTCTGGATTTTTGATTTGCATCTTTGCAAAAGCAACATATTATTTCATTTTGAAGTAGTATTGAATTTTGTCAGGTCCAAATATATTTCTTGAGAAAGATTCCTTTTTTCTTCACTTAGTTTTATACTCTTAAACAAAAATTAACAATGTAATGAAACAACATTACCTATACTATTTTGAAAAGAAATATATTGCATGATGTTAACTGAAAGAACTTTATTTCAGAAATCCTATCTCTTCGAATGACGCTGGTGTTCTTCGCAATGTTACATGGATACCAAACACTCCAAACATTAAAGTTGAAAAAGCAGTACTATATTTGAATATAAGCAACACCCTCAAAATGGAGCAGAATCCCGATCAAGAAAATTGGAAGTTTTATCAAAACATATATCATACTTTCGGAGATCCTTCTTATCACATCACCTATTAAACATTTATTCAAATCAAGGAAACTGTATTGTTCGTTTTCTCTTCTTCTTTTTCAACTAATAAGCAAATATACAAAAAAAAATCTTAGTCAAATAAGTCCATGTTTAAAAAGAAACCCCAGCATTGCTGTTATTGCAAATATTAATCAACTGTGGATTAAAAAAATGGAAAAATGTTATTTTTAAAGTCAGTTTTTTACTCAATTTAACATACACATCACATTGACTCATAGAGCAACATGGCTTGTAGGAAAGTGAGCAAATCACACTTACATTCTTTAAATTATTACATCAAAAATATGGGGCAATTTTAAATTTATAGGGTATTCATTAAGCATTGCTGGAATGGTATCACTAAGAGGGCTTTAACTAATTATGAAAGAGCAAGAGATCGTTCTTCGAGGATCAGGTCCTGGAAACTCAGTCCAATATTATTTGCGGTCGTACTAAATATAGCTATAAAAGAGGTGTAACAATGAATTAACAACAACCATTACATTTAGTTAATGTGTGAATGATTGTGGCGTGTTCATATATTTTTTCTTTTTTTTCTTGGTTTTTCGCAAAATATATATCTGTACTTATTTAAAAAAATATCTGTACTTATTTAAAAAAATATCTGTACTTATTTAAAAAAAATATCTGTACTTATTTAAATAAAGAATCACTGGATAATAACACAAAAAACAGTGATTCTTTTCTGTAACAAAATTAAAAAAAAAAACAAAAATCTTTTAAAATAAATACAAACTTTTGAACGTGAACGTTAACCCCCCCCCAAGAAAAAAATACATTATATTTTGGGTCTCAGGGAAAATAGAACAACTTTAATTATTTAAAATAAACGAACTAAAATTTATATCTAAATTTCCACTATCTTGAAAACTTGTATGACAATTGTTTCGACACACACAGTGCGTTTTTCAAATAAGAAAACTATATTATATTTTACAGTAAGAAAAGTAGTTACTTCCCAAAAGGTCCATCGACCTAATAATGCCATAAATGACAATAGTCGGGAATTCGATTTTTACAATGCCTAGATGCGTAATATAAATTTAACAAGGGTGAACCATTCAGATCTGCCTAGTCATTTTACAAAATACCCAATTTTTTCTTTTATTATTTTCTAGGCCCTGTAAGAAATTTAGATTTTTTAGATTTATTACACAGGCCAACAGTTATTTTGGTGCCGGGGTATTTGGAACTGATTTCATACGAATTTGATGCTCTGAATTCAAATATGGCATTAATTTTTGCCTAGGAGCTCAAATTCTTAAGATTTTACTAAAACATAAACAAAACAAAAACATTTTACTAAAACAAAAATAAACAGATAATATTTTACTAAAACATACGTTAACTATGTTAAGTTAAATCCATGGATCTACTAAAAAAACTAAACACGGAATTTGTATTGTTATATTATACAAATATTATTATATATAAAGATAGAGGAAACAGTTATTGATGAAACCAACTAGTCATTGAACACTTTAAAAGCTTCATTACCGTGATATCCTTGAATATATTTTGGAACACTCCCTTTTTAAACTCCAGCAGTAATCTGCCATCATGTGCGCATCTCATCTTCCTTGGTACCGGCCCTCCATTGTTTTAATATCCTGGTGAAATCTTTCACCTTGTTCCTCACTGGTGTCACGGTTTAAGTGGTTGTGTAAATAGTGTACCTTAATGCGCATGTTATACCCAAAGGATCTGAAATTGTTAAGTATGTACCAGTTCAACATCGTTTTCATCTTTGCGTTTGGCTAGAAAATTTCCGACAACTACAATAAATGAAGTCCATGGTTTTCGCCCAGTCCCATTCATCGAGTTTATGAGAGCAGGATTCTGAATGAGTTGTCTTATTTGTGGACATTTTGTCTGATGCATTTTGTTCCCTATATATGCAAAGCATGATCCATTCTTATCAAGAGCCTTTAGAAACTACTTCCAGTGATGTGTTTTGTTTCTACTCTCCTAGAGGCATAAGAAGCAAGTGGTGCATTTGGTCTCCATTTGGTGGGGGTACACCCATACTTGAATATATTGAACTGAAACTAAAATGTATGTATCTAAAAAAGTAGAACAGAGAGAGAAAAATTAATTTCACATTTAGAGTTAGCACCCCAAATATTAGTTAAAATCAATTCTAAAATTTCAGGCATAAAAAGAAATGTTTTTTTTCTTGTAGGCCTATGTAACGTTTTAAAGTGGGTTAATATAACTTTTTTTGTCTATCGAACGTAGTGGGACAATTCCTTCTTGTTTGGACTATATAGACTTTTGACTTTAGACTGATTTATAAAGTTTATTGGTTTGACTTTTATTGTTTTTTAGTTAAGAGCCCCAATATTCGTTTTGAAAGTAATATTTATATTATTGGTTTCCGATAAATGTTTAGTGCTAATTTAGTTACTCTTCCTGTATATATAATTGTTTTGAACGAGTGTTATTATTGATACTATTAACAGGATATGTTAAATTAATAGTTTTATCATAGCATTTTTATTAAATATTTTATGTATAATATTTGGGTTGTATTCGTTATTTATCACGATCTGTTTAGTGACATTTAATTTTTATTATAATTATCTTTTGATGTTGGGATGTTTAATAATCTGTGTATAAATTAATTAAACGCTACCATTTTTTGTGAATAAGGATGACAAGATTTGTTATGTGTAACTAAATCTGTATAAGATGGTTTATGATATATGTCTTCTAGTAATTGTTGAAATTAAAAACTTGATAATAATATTTTGTTCTTCTTTAAATATGAAATTGATTTTCTTATATAAATATTTTTCCAGTTAAAACTTGATCTAGTTGTCTATCAGTACCTGTAAAATCAGTACCCGTTACAGCTGTAAAGTACCTATAAAAATTAAAATGTTATCAACATATCTGAACCAGTAAACTGATGATTTAAATAACTGATGTCAATTTATATCATTTATCTAAGTTATCCATCAAAATTTCAGCCAGTAAAGGACTTAAAGTGTTCCCTTTTATCAAAGTGTTATTCAAAAAATAAAACGTATTATCAAATTTAAAATAATTCGGATCCAAAATAGAATTAAAAGTAGCTCTAAAATTTCTTTTTTCGTAATTAAATTCACTTTATTTTAACGAAGAGATTTGTTAACCAATTCTATTACTTCATTTGAAGGTATATTTGGGAATATATTTGACGGTAAAGGAAATTAGTGAAATGGTAAAAGAATTTGCCTTAAATTTTGTTTAAAAAACGAAATTCCTTGTGTCGATGCATTAAAATTTTTAAGGAAGTATTTGTTTATCTTTGTACATTTTCCACTAATTCTACTGTATGAACGGTATGATGCTGTAAATAATATATCGAGAGTAGTCGCTTTACCTTTATTCGAGAGACAACTGGAAAATGTTAGACCCGGAACATAAAACTCCCCCCACTTCCTTATTCGCGAAGTTACGACAAAATGTCATAAAACAAAGTTGTAGGAGACAGTTTGCTAATTATAACTGAGAATTTTTCTTACTCGTGTTAACACTTGAAAATACACACAAAAAAAGATTTTTAAAAATGTTTAGCCCGTCACGCACTCTTGCGGTCGTTTTAGAAGCGTAAAAATATTTTTGGTGAATTTCTCATGTTCATTTTAGTACAATTTTTTTTCCCCAAAGCTGTGGGATAAATAGTTTTCAAGATACGGCCGCGATGCATCTTTAATGGGACACCTGGTACATATATACTTTGTGGTGCACTCTAAAGAGCACATACGATAAATAAATAAAAGCCTCTTCGAACCAGATTTTTTCCCGCTGTACACTAGCACTATCTTCTGTTCCAAAACTAGATATAATATACGAAGCTACTGTGAATATAACCTAAAAAAGCTATTGTGACGTGATATCGGTCGTTTTCCAACTGAAAAAATGCTGCGGAAAGTCAGGACATTATTTGTGCAGCTTTGGAACATAATTCCGTTTCGTGCAGTACTTGTAAGAAACGGTTTCAATACTTCCGAGCTGGAAACTTTGACTTAAATGAGGCAGAACATCCGGAACAGCTAAAAAAGTAGAGAATGAAGAATATGAAGGACTACAGAAGGCAAATCCTTGTCTTGGGACTTGGAGTAACACCGTAACACAAACTAGGGAAAATTTTAAAGCCCCTATGAAATCGCAACTGAGAAAAACAATGCACGCTTTAATTTTGTTCTGTTACTGATGAAAAAGACAATCTGTTACAAATGAAAAAGAATTTCCTGCATGAGATTGTGACCTGTGACGAAAAGTCGATTTTTTACGATAATCCATTGTGCCGAAAATCGTGGGTTAATACTACTGAGCTATCAAGCAGTTTCGCAAAATTTATATTATTATTACACTTATTCTTCTGATTGTGATTCATCTGATTATCTTTCCGAAACTCCAAATATCACCTTAGGGATGAATATTTCTAACAAGCAAATGATAATTAATATTATGTTTTGCATATCAAGAAAACATTTTTTTCTCCAAAGGAATATAAACTTTATGATCAATGTATTAAATGCACAAAATTGAAAAATTAAATATATGCTGAATTTTCAGTCTGTATAACGCAGTTATCAAACCGATTCTTTAATATTTAAGAATTTTTTTATTATTATTATTTCGTATATTAGCAATCAGAATTACAATATTCTATAAGCTAAGGTGATGGCTTGAGGGCTAGACTTCCCTATATTGGCGTGATGAGGTGACTCCCCCAACGACGAGTCCCTTTTTAGTCTTCTATTATTTGTTGGATTCAAAACAGGCTGCAGTAGGGTGTTAGGATGTCTTTCCAGTTTGTGGTGATATTTTATGCTGCTGCTCTTGATCACGTCCTTAACATGGGGTATCTGGAGATCTTCGTGAAGAGTGTGGTTTGATAATATTTAAGAATGAAAATATTGTAATTATACATATACGCATTTATGTTTAAAAATATTCATATCAGTATGATTTAGATAAACATGTATGATGAAAAATACAGTAACTATTTTTAACAAAATTTATTGTTCATTAACTATCCGATATGCTAGTGACAACAAATATATTATTTATGTTATTTATTACCTAAAAGAGAAATTATTATAATTAAAATTTACTGACATTTATTTATATTTATATGAAAACATGCAAACAGCAACATACAAGAACACGATGAACAAACTATGGAACATATGTTATATGGTTTGGTATTCTATATAACCACTCGAATTATCGAAGAAAATAGAGTTTATTCCACATGACATTTAAAAATTTCGTTTAAATACAGATGAGTAAAGACCGGATTTTATGCATTTTACATATATATGCAAATTCTGCATATTTTGTGATTTTAAAGGAAAAATGCATATTTTAGGAACTATTGCATATCTAAGCATGTTTTGGGATTTCTGTCGCGGTCTGCAGATTGGGGTTTCCCTAATGGGGCAATAAAATAAAATAAGTACAAAAACTTCTATTTTTATTTATTTTCTCATATTTGTTGCTGTTTGCAAAGTTTACAGACTGGTGCCAGTCTAAATTCGTTGCTCGAAGTACCGACGCCTAGTGACTTAACGTATATTTATTCTGTAAACTTTGCTATTTGTCAGTATTATTCAGGTTGTGGTTTGTTGTAGTCGCAGTTATTATTGTGCAATTAGTAACTGCAAACAAAGTGAAAGTGAAAGTAGTGATTATGTCGAAAATACTATGTACTTCTTGGATTAAGCCTTACCTAGAACTTTGGACGGCGACCAGGTTTTTTGCAAATCTTTTTCAAAAATTGTTTCCTGCTCAAAGAAATTTCAAATAGACCAACATATTAAGATGCCGTCTCGCGTAGCTAAGGTTAGAAACATGAAGAAGTCTGCGCCCATACAGTCAACGCTGAAGCAGTCATTTAAGATTTTTAAAAACGGAAACCACGACTAGTCAGAATTTAACGTAGATCTATGTAAAACATTCTTGGCTACTAATATTCCTTTAGACAAGTTAACCAGCCCGCAAGTTAAGGCCTTTCTGCAAAAATATACAAAATTTAATGCTCCATATGAATCAACATTAAGAAAAAACATCGTTGGAAAGGTATTTGGTACCGTGATAGATGAAATAAAAAAAGAAATTGGAGGTAACTATATGTATATTGTTCGACGAAACAACTGATTCGTGTGGTCGTTACATAGTTAATTTAATGATCGGAAAACTCACAAAAGAAGAACCTGGAAAAGCTTACCTTATAGCCGTAAAAGAAGTGGAAAAAACAAACAATCTTACAGTTACACGTTTTATTCAAGAAACCTTAACACATTTCTTTTTGCCGAACTCAGTTCCTACAGATAAAATTCTTGTCCTGTTGTCCGATGCTGCGCCGTATATGATAAAGGCAGGAAAGAATTTAAAAATATTTTATGAAAATTTGATTCATGTAACTTCTAGCTCACGGATTAAATAGGGTTACGGAAACTATTAGAGTTTCTTTTCCGTTGGTCAATGACCTAATAGCAAATGTCAAAAAGATATTCATAAAGGCCCCATTGAGAGTGCAGTTTTACAAAGAGAATTTGCCCGGAGTACCATTACCACCTGAGCCTGTCGTGACCAGATGGGGCACCTGGATTCGTGCGGCATTATTTTATGCAGATAATTTTCAAAAATTGAAGGACTTAATCTCACAAATGTCTGGTGATGATTCACAGTGCATCCAAAAATCGAAAGAAATATTTCAAAGTACTGTAGTGGAACAACAGTTAATGCATATTAAGTGTAACTATGTATTTATAGCAGACAGTATTCTGCAACTAGAGGAATCGTGTACAAGTTTACCAGAGTCGATGGATATAATAGAGACATTTGTACAAAATTGCAAAAATATACGAGGTGAGGTAGGGAAAACAGTAGTGGCAAAATTAGAAAATTTGATAGAAAAAAACACAGGTTTCAAGATTTTAAGGCAGGTCGTAGACATAATGTCAGGGAAAACTGTAAATAATTTAGCTATTGAACCTGCCTTAGTTCCGAAATTAAAATTTTGCCCAATAACATCAGTAGATGTAGAAAGATCGTTTTCATTGTATAAACATTTCCTTAGTGATAGACGCCACAATTTTCTAGTTCAGAACCTTGAAGCCCACATTATAACTACTGCGTTTTATAATTTTTCGAGTTAATATTAATATTTAGTATAAGTTTCATATAAAACATTGTATTAGGTGTTAACTGAATTAATAAAGTATATTATATTATAACTTGAATTTATCTTTATTCAATACTCAATCACCTAATTAAATGAAAATGTAATTTAGGAAATCAAAATTTAGTTGCATATTCACTGCATATTTACGGATTTTTTGGATATATCCTGCATAAATTAAAAAAAATATGTGCATATATATGCGCATATTCTTAAGGTTTTTGGTTGCAAATAATCCGGTTTTTACAAATGAGTAAATGACATAATTTTAAAATGACCTAAAGATATAAAAGAAGACGTGAAATTCTTAGTAATAGCGAAAAATTAAATATTATTTATATAATATAGATATATAATAATTAACTGTATTATTAAATGTAGGTATCTCCCTCGATTACTACGAGAGAAAAACACCCGAGCTTAACTGATGATTTTTTAAAAAACGAAACCGGTTTTAAGACGTGAATTAATTTTTTCTCCTAGTAATCAAACGAGACAGTTTGAGACAGTTCCAGTCTAGAGGTCCCCAAAATTTTTATCTCGTAGACCACATGCCAATTTTTTCAGTTCTCTGTGAACAAAACCTCAACTATTTAAATATGATATGGCAATCAAAATTGATTCTCGGTGTAAAACATTATTTTAATTTTTTCGTATCTTTTAGATAGGTGTTATGTACCATAGAACTTTGCTTTTAAAAATAGAGAAGCAGTGGCCGTTGGTCCATAAGGTCACGTGGGCACATGCCCTACTAAAAAATTAAAAAATGAAATTGAAAAAATAATTTCAGTTTCATATTAATTTATCCTCTGTTTTGTCTATGATCGTGATTTCTATAGTCTAACATCTATAATGTCATTCGCGGTAACGAAATAGCTCGTGGGTTGCCGAAGCGCACCGATTAAAGAACACGTGCTTTGGGCACAGATAGCTATCTTTACTATCGCGTGCGAAAAACAAAGGCAGCAATGCATCGTTTCGCTAGTAACCTGGAGATTAAACGCATTTATAATGTCATATCTTGGGCGCTGCCGGGCGATCTTGATCTTGGTTGGATTGAACACGGTGTTAATGATTTGAAACATTTGGCCATTGTTCTGTGTGCCATTGATCGAAAAATGTGATAGTCAGAAAAAGCAACGTCTGGAGAATATGGCGGGTGGGGTAGGACTTCCTATTTCAACGTTTCCAAGTATCATTTGACCACTTTTACAACATGGGGCCGAGGATTGTCACGCTGCAAAATAACTTTATCGTGTTTTTCGCTGTATTGTTTGTCCGTTTTGTTGCCGCCGTTTGTCTCTCAATACTCAGCTCAACCGCATTAATGGCGTTCAATAACGATCTCTTGTGATTGTTTCAGATGGCTTTAATAGCTTATAATACACTAGACATAACTGGTCCCACCAAATACAGAACATGATCTTGGAGCGGTGAATATTCGGTTTGGCCGTCTGCGTGCCCGTAATAAACCCATTTTTTCAACTCAAGTCATAATGCGATGCAGAAATCCCTTCCGTTTTTGCCTTTCCAACAACAATTCATATACAAACAAACGGCAACATCTCTCGATTTCAACTCATATGGCACCACTCGTTTTGAAATTGCTGTAGAGCCACTTCCAATCTTCTTGACCAACTTCCAATTCTTCTTGACTTTGACATGAATCTTCATTAACCAATGCCTTTAATTTTTATCTTCAAAAACTTTCGCTCTTACACCACTATGCTAGTCTTCGACATCGGAAATCACCACTCTTGAAGTGTTGAAACCATCCACTGCACGTTCTTTCCCTCAAAACAGCCTCACCATAAGTGCCTGAGATCATTCGGTGAGCCTCAACCGCAGATTTCTTCCTATTAAAGAAATAAATGAACACCTCACGCAAATGACGAGAATTTGGCTCATAAACTGACATTTTTATAACTTTATGATGTAAACACAAATCGACTACTGGTGTTATGGGGTTTTGTTTACAAGATGTTTAAATATATTGCATGTTGTCTATGATATATTTATTTCAACTATTTACAACTAACGACATATAGGAAAACGGAGGGAGCAAAGTTGCATTATGTAGTCGTCGAAACGGCATGGAGTAAACACTTAGAAAAAGATGGACAAGATTCCATCGAAATATCAGCGAAACTATTCACCAATGGACATTTGTTAGCTGAATGGGATACCCGAGGAACTATCTTTACATAAAAAAAAGAAAATATATATATATATATATATATATATATATATATATATATATATATATATATATATATATATATATATATATATATATTCAAAAGTTAGAATGTAATTGATCTAAATGTATTGAATTGTAAGGATACTACGGTGAAAATGTGTGGTAGAATTAAACTTTTTGCAAAAGTATTTTTCTTTGTGGAAGCTATCCTTGCCAGACCTCATGATGTGTTTCCTAGGTCTTTACTCTTTTTGTTATATAAAATATGTTTTAATCAATCCTGATTCCATCCTTGATGTTGTACACTTGTCTTTTGCAGATTAAGATTACAATTTTTTCGCCAAAGGATCAGAATTACTTTTTGATCGGCGCATTAAATTTGAAAAATTAAATAAAAATTATTACGTCGAAGAAATGTAGAATTTTCTGTCGGTCTCCAGTAGTTATACAGCCGATACTATAATGTTTAGGAGTGAAAATATTATAATTATAAAAGTACTTAACGCTAAAAATGTTCATATCAGTATGATTTTGATAAACATGTATGTTGGAATGCAGTATTTATTTTAAACAAAATGTATTGTCCAACTATTGGATATGCAAATAGCAACAAACATATAATTTTGTGGTGTTTATTACGTTTATTACCTAAAAGGTAACTTGTTATTAAATGTTAGTATAATTTTAAAAGTAGTTAAGTAGTCAGTACCGAAAATATCATTTGTTGCCCATAGTGTCTATATATAAACAAACATTTGTTTTTTGTGGTTATTAAATTTATAGCTCACCATCGACGGTTAATGAACCCAACAAAGATGTTCCAGATTCTTTGGTACTGGTACATAGTTTTTGCTTTTGGCTTCATACAATGCCAGGTAAAATATTTTCAGATATTTAATTAAGGATGTTTTTCTTAAAGCATTTCGTAACTCATTTACAGATTTTGAGTGAACATATTTAATTATTTATGTATATGAAATCATACAAATAACAACATGCCATATAGTTAGTTATACACCATATAGTTGATTTTATATATATATATATATATATATATATATATATATATATATATATATATATATATATATATATATATATATATATATATATATTTTATATATATATATATATATATATATATATATATATATATATATATATATATATATATATATATATATATATATATATATATATATATATATATATATATATATATATATATATATATATATATATATATATATAATATATATATATATATATATATATATATATATATATATATATATATTTGCTTGGCTAAATTAACCAAAAAAATTGTTTTTTAAATAAAAAGGCAAAACTTATTAATGTCAAAGTTTGAATTACTAGAATTTTTTTATACCATGATATGTTTTACATCATTCACGTCATATTAAGAAACAAATGATTAATTGTTTTTTTTTTAATTAAATGTTTAAAATGTTCACAATTTGAAGTCATGCAAGTCTGGCACCGTTCTAACCTATTTTCCCGAACACGCTGAAAAGGTATGGCATATTTCTAATCTGGTCTGGTAACAGCTTCTCCGTAAATAAGACGCATATCATGATATTATTTATTATAACTGAATTTAAATACACACACTAAATAATTAATCACCGATAACCTTTTGTCTTGGGCTCAACTCAATAAGTTAAAGAGACGCTGTCACTTTTATCTTTTGATTGATGTATGACTGATTCTTAATTAAAAAAAACTTTTTAACAATGTCCATTAGTTTATTTGTTAAATAATAACTAATTAATATTTATCAAATATGTTTTTGTCACGTATTTGCTTAAAATGATAATTCTAGCTTTTCATAAAATGATCATAGTTTTTAAATTGGCGATTTAATAATTTTATAAATTTTTTCGCGGTAACCTGTTTAATAAAATTCAGATAATGACTCCGATATTTTAGTCACAGCGCTACAAGTTGGTGGAGGAGGCTTTGACGATATGACAAAAGAACTGGATAAGTAGATATACGAATAACGTGAGGACAACAAGAAACCAACAAGGACTTAAAAGATATCGTCAAATCTTCTCCAGAAAAATGATGATAAAGATGAAAATGAACAACAATCGCAAACGTTAATGTTGGAAACATTTTGTACGATATTTGCATGACCCAAACATTAAAGAAACAAATAATGGGTTATAATCTAATAATGTAAATCAGTATAAAAATTTCTTGCCCTATAACGGAAGCCTTGAAAACTTTCGAAAAAGTCTACAAAATATGATGCTCAGCTGTCTTAATTATTTGCTTCGAACAGTTAACTTCCAGAGACCCGAAAAATTGGTGGTGTCGAGGTGTTTGAATCTCAGTTGATCTCGCCTAATCAAGATAAAAAAACACTGCTCCACAGTGGAGCGGATTGCTCGAAAATCTTTCCAAAATACGAAAAATCTCAGACCAGATTTTGGACAGTAATGCGGTCGATGGAGGTAAGTGTAAAGTGTATTTCCTATCATAGGTTAACTGCATTATAAAGTCGTTGTCATACAGGCCTAATAATTTTTTCTTTTTATTCCGGCAAGTTTCAGCTTTATTTTACTGTTTACTAGAATAGTCTTTAGAGAACTATACTGTGACAGAAAAAGTTGTCCCCTGATTGAGCGTAAATTTAAAAATTTAATTTAGTAATTTTTCATATTTGGCCAAAGTTATGAGAACACATTTTCATATTAAGTTCTTCTATTATTAAAAGTTACTGCAATAAAAATAAATTATCGGATATATGTCCGTTTCAAAAAAATGGCAAGGATACATAAATCGCGGAGGAAAGAAAAAGATCCTACAAATATGCGTTTTAGTAGCTCAAACAACGAACATTGCAAGAAGATTCTTCGAAAATGGTGAAACTTTAGCTGAAATTACCAGAGTTCACGTTAAGCTAATACTATAAAACTTAGTTAGAACTTACAAAATTGATAAGAGAAGTTTTGAGAATATGCAACCAAAACTGTTAATCCCTATAGAAGCTTTTACAAATGGTACCCCATGTTCGTCACTGTACACACATTTTTGATTCGTGGATGAGATGCGGAAGAAGCTCAAGAAGCCCTCGAAGAAGCCCGCAACTTGTTCAGGAGCAATTATTCCCGCAAATCATTGAGACCCCACATAAATCAAGACATCCTTAGCAATCTACTTATAATAATCAGATCTTGATTTCGATTATGAAAAAGTTAACAGTAAAAATAATTAAGACATTTTCCCTATGCATTGGAAATGTTAGAGAAACCAAATATAAATGTAGCGGAGACTGATGAGAATAGCTACACAAATCAAAATTGCTCAGATAACTTTTTTCTGATGAGGAAATTTAATTTTTCAAATTATATTTTTTTTAATAAATTAATTTGATCCGCTGTGTTTGTGTTTTGTAACACCTTCCCTTGACTAAACTCAATGTCACTACTGACTGGTGTTTTGGGCATAAGATACCTCTATGAAAGTAAATTCCGAAATAGCATGAGTTTTCTTTGATAATTCGCAAATGCGCCTTGATTTCTGGTATTACAACTGGTATTAGAACTTTAAAATCTTGTTTTCGTGTTCAGCACCCCGAAAACCATAGGAATATGTAACTTAATACAAAAGTAACTGTCATTATTTTGGCCAAGTTTTAACAAACCAACAGTTCTAACAAAATACTATAAAATGTGAATATGGAATTTATTCAATATATTTTTTTCAGGAATTTAGTCCAGTCGTATCAATATCTGATGGTAAGTTGAGAGGAATTGTGAATAAAACTGCTGTAGATGGTAAAGTATACTATGCGTATCGTGGAATACCATTTGCTAAAAAACCAGTTGGCCTCCTGAGATTTGCGGTAAGTTTAAAGCATTAGGAAATGAAGATACCAAGAGACAAATTTCCGACCTTATTTGAATATTGCTTACTTTTTAATTATTTCTAAGTAAATATTCTAATATTCAACTTTTAGGATCAAACAGTAATTAACAATTGCTAATTATGCGGGATTACATTTTTTTTCAATCATTTTATTTATTACACATACACGCACACACTCACGCACACGCATACGCACACGCACCCGCACCCGCACACGCACACGCACACGCACACACATACATACATATATATATATATATATATATATATATATATATATATATATATATATATTTTTATATATATATATATATATATATATATATATATATATATATATATATATATATATATATATATATATATATCTATATATATATATATACATTGATATACATAGCGATATGAGAAAAAGAAGACTTAGGTTTTAAGGACACATAAAACGGACGAATCCGAGTAGACTAACTAGACAAATAATCGAATTTTATGAAAATAGGAGTACAGCTAAAGTATAAATAATTAAATGGATTGCTGCAATTAAAGAGGTTCTAAGATCAGCAAATATTACACAATGTGAAATTCAGGATAGAGGCTGTTTCAAACACAAGGTTAACGTTTGGGAGGTTGGCCAGAGGGAAAAATGTAGGAAGACTGGAACAACTTGGTCTGACGAAAGGAAAAAAGCTCATAGCGAAAGAATGAAATTAATATGGGCGCAAAGGAAGGCTAACGACAACAAACGCCTCTAATTGTACTTCGCCTGGTCCACCAGGGCCCATACGTAATAATAATAATTATATATATATATATATATATATATATATATATATATATATATATATATATATATATATATATATATATATATATATATATATATATCTATATATATATATATATATATATATATATATATATATATATATATATATATATATATATATATATATATATATATATATATATATATATATATATATATATAATATATATATATATATATATATATATATATATATATATATATATATATATATATATATATATATATATATATATATATATTTATTTATATATATTTATATATGCGGGCCTTCCAATACCGCTTTTACCTTATGGATTCCAGTCCAGGCCTCTTTAGCTCTTTAGCATGCTTCCAACTCTCGAGGTCCTGAGCTCTCCTCTGCCATTCGGGTCCAATATACTTAATAATGTCATCAGTCCATCTTGTTTTCGGTCTTCTCCGTGGACGTTTGCGATCAAGCGGTATCCAGTCCAGGAACGCCCTGGTACATCTTTAGTCCCATCGCCTCGCTACGTGGCCTGCCCACTTTCATTTCAATTGCTTTATTCTTCCAGTGATGTCACTCATTTTTGTTTGTTCTCTGATCCATGTGCAGGTCTTTCTCTCCCGTCTAGTAAGGCCAAGCATACATCTTTCCATTCCCCTCTGTGCTACTCGAAGTTTTTGAACTGACTGTGATGTGAGTGTCCACGTCTCACTTCCGTATGTCATAACGGGCATAACACACTGATCAAAGACTTTTCTTTTCAGGCAAAGTGATAGTTTGCTCTTAAACAAAATGTTGAGCCTGCACAATGCCAGCCAGCCTTTTAACGCGTCATTCCACCTCCCGGACGAAATCTCCTTCCATTGAAACTCTCTGTCCAAGATATATATAGTAATCCACAACTTCCAAATCCGTTCCTAAAATACAAATCCTTCTGTCCTCAGCAAATTTATTGTACTGACCTGACTCTTCTTCTGGTTTATTTTTAAGCCAAATGGTTCCCCAACACTTTGCAGCTCTTGTACGTGTCTTTACAGCTCTTCTGTGTCTTGTGAAAGAAGAACGATATCATCTGCGAATCTAAGATGATTTAAGTATGCACCATTAATCCTTATTCCATCCTGCTTCCAATCCAGATTACGGAACACTTCTTCCAGACAGGCTGAGAAAAGAAGAGGCGATATTACGTCAACTTGCCGTACGCCCCGATCTACATTTATTCCAACCTCAAGATCGTTAAGGTGAACTGTCGCTGTAGCTTCATCATATATCGATCCTAGCAGACTTACATAAGCTTTCTCTATACCTTGATTAAGCAATGCATCCATTATGGCGCGCTTTGAGATTGAATCAAATGCTTTTTCATAATCGATAACAGTCAAACACAGTGGCATAGTGTATTCGTTGTGTAGTTCTATGACCTGCTGTAGGACCTGGATATGATCTATTGTACTGAATCCACTTCTAAATCCTGCTAGCTCCCATGGTTGTGCGTCATTAAGTTTTCTTAGTATTTTTGTAAACTTTGTACACCACTGAAAGAAGGCTTATTGGACGGTAGTTCTTTAAATCTTTCCGTGCTCCTTTCTTATGTAAAATAATCACTTCTGAATTTTTCCATAAGCTGGGTACTTCTTGTTGTTTGAGACATTTTGAGTATTATTTTGCTAGTATTTTATGTAAAGTCCGACCACGAGCTTTTAACATCTCCACAGTTATCTATCCTTTCCTGGAGCCTTGTAATTTTTCATCAAGTCTATACTCTTTGTCCCTTTGTTCACACCAGGATATCCAGGCACTTGTTCTTCAGTGGGCATTGCTGTTATTGATTGATTCTGGTCCTCATATAACTTTGAATAAAATCTTTGCACAATCTCTAACATTTCCGCCCGTTCCCTTCATATTGTACCATCCTCACACATTAAGCAAATATTTGTGTCCTTTTCTTTCTTAGCTTCTGCTTAGCTTTGTTAATTTCCCTATTTTCTTCCAGAGTTTTTTGCACTAGCTGCATGTTGAATCGGCGCGTTTCCTCTTGAATACGTTTCCTTATAGTTTTGTAAAGCTCAACGTACTCGATTCTGCCAGAAGGACTGTCTGCATTCTTCATTGTCCGACATTTTTTCATTAAGTCTATGGTCTCATTGAAAATTTTTGACTCTTTGAAACATTTATCTTCTGGTGCTATTGAAGCCGCCGTTTTAAGAACATTGCTGGCGATTTCTTCATAGTGGTCTGTAATTTCCATCTCCACCGGGTAATGTAACACAGCAAAGCGATTCGACAAAGCAATTTCAAAATCTCTGCCCCTATCCAGCAGCTTTCCAGAATTCACTTTGACACTTTATGATCTTATCATTCTTTCGCGCTCTTTTCGGCATTTTATCCTAATCTTTTCTCGCACCATTCGGTGGTCACTTCCCACATTAAAATAGTTAAGGATATATATATATATATATATATATATATATATATATATATATATATATATATATATATATATCCGATATAGTCCGGGAGTACATCCGATCGATCTTTTGTGGGAAACGTGCAGACGTTTCGCCAAGGTCACTCTTGACATTTTCAATGCCAATGGAATTCAATTCAATGACAATTGAAGACTGAAAGCTGAGGAAATCGTTCCGTAATATTTATACTCTTCTGGGTTTTCAGATTGTGCTGGTGCGTGCTTCCTGTTGGTTCTGGTGTTGGGCCCGTTTGGTAGTCAGTTGGTCTTCCGATTGCGGTCGATGAGATTCGGTCGAAGAGTATAAATATTACGGGATTGTTTCCTTAGCTTTCAGTCCTCCAGACCCGCATTGAGAATGTCAAATGTGACCTTGGCGAAACGTCTCTATATATATATATATATATATATATATATATATATATATATATATATATATATATATATATATATATATATATATATACATGTATATACAAGGTGTCCCGAAACTCAACGTTAATCGGGTGTCAGGCGAAAGGTCAAGTTATACCAGTTTTGCTATATCTTTAGGTACTGTGATCACAAATGTCCCAATTTTACAATACAGTTAATCGTAGTCACAAATCAAACAATGAACGTTGTTAATTTAGCAAAAAAAAGAAGTTTCACTGAATCTTAAAAAAATGTGTTACACTATGCTGGGCAAGTTATTTTAAGGAATGGCCCATTTACTCAAGATTTCAAAATTCTACAATTGGCAGTTTTCTTTAAACAAAAAGATATTTTTGCTTATTTTTTGCAAAAGATTAACATTTCAAACGACTCAAACCATGATAAAAAATACTTTTGTGTGCTCAAAGATCGACTTCACCAGTGTAAGTGAGATGGATAGATGTGATAGAGTGACGATGTCCAATGACTAATTAGAGAGAGAGACATATTGATATTCAACTTTAAGATGGCCCATTTAATGAAGATTTCAAAATGTTACAACAATGGGCATTTTTCTTTTCACAAAAAATATTATTGCGTTTTTTTGCAAAAGAACTTTATTTGAAAAAAACTTAACCCAAAGGCAATGTGTGTTAGTCAAATTACTAATTGGTCTATTATTTTATTAAAATGAAGCTTAATCAAAATGAAATGAAAAGAATTATTGTAATACTTTTATAGATTTTTCAAGATTTCCAATAATATGCATATTATTAGTTAACACAGTGATATGATTTTTTTTCTTATTTTTGCCATAACTGGTATAACCTGGCCTTTCACCCTCTTGACGTTGAGTTTCGGGACGTCCTCCTATATATATATATATATATATATATATATATATATATATATATATATATATATATATATATATATATATATATATATTCTATTTTTCTATTTTGTCAGCTTTGTTTTTGAGCTAGCCTTTGCGGCCCTTACTCATATTGACTTGATTAAACCCTTGTATGGGTGCTGATGATTTTGGGGGCCTCTAGTTGACCCATGAAATTACTGACTTGTTGCCAGTAGATTCAGCAGGTGGATTTATGAAAGAAAGTCTTGGTCGACTTTGGAGGTTAAAAAGAAGATGGGGGACGGGCCTTGGTTGGCCGGTAAGTGTGTGCACTGTATTACCAGCGCGAAGGAGGGGCTTGACACTCGGGACCTGGGCCTAGCTGGCGGAGTCCGCGTCGTCTTGGTTGCTTTGTATTTGTAGTCCAGAAGGTTTTTGCTGAAGATTCCACTTCGTGATAACGAAGGTGAGATAGAAGCCATCGGGGTCAAGGTAGAGATGGCACGTGCACCCATAGAGGTGCAGTCCGTCTACCATCCCGGTAGGCGGGATCAGCTGCTACAAGAAGACATCCAAGAACTCCTACAGGGAAATGTAGGGAAAGTTCTTGTAGGGGATTTCAACTGCAAGTCACCGAGTTGGCATAGCAGGTTGTATAATCCCAACGGAAGAAGATTGGAAAGATACGTGGAGGCTATGGGAGCAATCGTGATTGCTCCCGAAGAGCCCACATATCAGCCGATAGAAGGACTGCCGGACGTCTTGGACATCGCAGTCATCAAGGACATCCCATTGGATATGTAGATCGAGACTGCTTACGACGGGACATCCGACCACAACCCGATTTTCTTAAAGTTGGGTTCTGGTGACGGGTATAGGGATCATGTGGTGAGGAAGTGGGTCAACTGGGACATGTTCCCAGAAAAGATCTACTCCAAAATCCAAATCCCGAAGATCGACACAACGGAAGAGTTGGAGCATGAAGTCGAGATACTGGAAAAGGCCATAGTCGATGCAGTAGAAGACTGCACGACTAGAAGAGTAGAAAGGCCATCGAAGCACCCCTACGGACCTATTCCTCAAACCATACGGAGGATGATAAGAAGGCGTAGGGCCATCAAGCGACGATACAGAGCAAATAGGACGGCCGACCTGGCCAGGGAGTTGACCAGATCGACGAACGTCCTAAGAAAAGCTCTGAAGGATCTGAGTGAGAAGAGGTGGAACGATCGCCTCACGGAACTCGGCAACGATGATGGCACACTATGGGGAGTCTACAGGGCACTCAAGAAAAGACCAGAGCCGAAGATGCTGCACGGAGCCAACGGGCTTGCTTATAGCAATGCCGAAAAGGCTGACGCCATGGCTGATGCACTCGAGAGAGAGTGCATCATAAATGTGCACGATGACGACGACGAAAACCATGAGAGGTTAGTCAGAAGAAATGTAAGAAGCTTCAGAGAAAGGATAGGACCCAGGCCGCCGACGGAGTTCACAACTCCGAAAGAGGTCAAGGAAATTATCCAAAGGATCAGGCTCAAGAAAGCTCCAGGATGCGATGGTGTAACCAATCGCATGCTGAAGAAGCTGCCCAGAAAGGGCATTGCAGCCATCACTGCCGTTGCAAACGCAGTCATGAGATTGCGGTATTTCCCAGATAGATGGAAATATGCAACGGTGAAAATGATACCGAAGCCAGGAAAGGACCAGAAGTTCCCGCAAAACTACAGGCCGATTAGCTTATTACCATCAATAAGTAAGGTCGTAGAAAGAGTGATTCTAAAGAGATAAGAGAAGGTGCTCATAGATAATAGCATCCTTCCGCCCGAACAATTCGGGTTTAGAAAAAATCACTCTGCGGAAGATCAGATGCTATGTGTAACAGAATACATAGCGGAAGCACTGAGTAGAAGACACGGAACGGCAATCGTCCTACTCGATGTCGAAAGAGCTTTCGACAGGGTATGGCACGACGGGCTTATCCACAAGATGATAGAGATAGGAATTCCTGAGTGGATTACCGAGCTGACTGACTCATACCTAAGAGACAGAAGTTTCTCTGTGAAAATGGGTGCAGTCAAGTCAGCACGAAGATGGGTGGAGGCTGGAGTACCGCAGGGTGCGGTACTAGCGCCCCACCTATACAACATATACACCAGTGATATTCCCAAGAGGAATATCACTAGGTTAGCCCTGTATGCTGATGACACCGCCATAATGGCTAGACACTCGCGACCGACCACGCCGTCAGATACGTCCAGGAACACCTGGACGATCTGATGGAGTGGATGATAGCCTGGAAGATCAAGGTGAATGTCACCAAGACACAGGCTATCTACATCACACAAAGAAGAAGAAGACCCGAACTCCAACTGGAGATAGAAGACCAAAATGTGGGGTGGCAAGATACTGTAAAGTATCTGGGCGCCACATTCGACAAGAAGATGACGTGGAGTCGACATGTCAAGAACGCACGGATAAAAGCCGTGACGGTAACGAAGATGGCTTATCCGCTAATTTGCAGAAATAGCAAATTAGACGTGAAGCTCAAGATGCTAATGGTAAAAGCATTAGTGAGAAGTGTAATGATGTTTGGGTCGACCGCTTGGGGTTATGCGGCAAAATCCTACATCAAACAGCTTGAAAGCTATGAGAACAAGATATTGAGACTGGCTCTGAACGCCCCATGGTACATCTCCAATGTACGATTACATAGAGAGATGATGTGGACTCCCTTTAGGCAGTGCATGCAGGAAAAGGCAGAGAAAGCCTTCCTGAAGATCACTGACCACCCAAATCAAGAACTGCGAAGGTTAACGGACTATCGTCCGGAAGACCTAGCAGCTTTGGGTGGCAGAAGGCACAGAAGACCGAAACTCCAACTTTTGGAGGACTAGGTCGACTGATGTCCAACGAGGGATCTACCGCCGTGGGAATGAGACCGCCTGTCTCACGTACGAAAAAAGAAAAAGGAATTTGGTGAGGTGAAGTTAAAGTGCTTCTCTTTCAGGAAGTGCCTTCCCTTTCAGGTCACAAGGTAAGTGAAGATAAAATAAGCTGAAGCACCTTCAGTGCCTTCGGCAATGAGATACATAAAGTAATATCTTAAGATACACCCCCCTCTGGTACTTGTCCCCCAGAGGGGAGTGGTGCGAAGCGCTTGGCCCACTCCGTCCGGCGGCCAAGCTGCGGAAACACCAAGGAAGAGAAGATAAGGGTTTTTTAAGTGGCAAATAGCTACGGAAACCTTATCCTATCTACCAGCAGTGAAGTTTCGGGATTATTTTAGAAAATAATCTCGGGTGGATGGAGGGCGCGAAACGCGAAAAAAATGCTGAAGATTGAACAGTGTATTGATTTGTGCCTGGAGAAGGCACATCACTTGCTGCATTTGGGCTGTAAATCCGGCCATCATGGAGGATGGATCTGCAGGTGCTGGTGGAAACCGCTTTGGAGACGACGTCTTCGAGGCTGGTTTCCGGTTGGGGTTTTCGCTGCACCTGGAGTAGTTCGCTGTATGCGATTCCCCGCAGTTGCAGCATTTCGGCTGTTGGCTGGGGTCCAGTTTGCACTCACTGCTACGGTGAAAACCCGCGCACTTTACACAAACTGAGGTTGTTTCACATTGGGATGAGATATGTCCGTATTTGTGGCAATTAAAACACTGTCGTGTTCTGGATTTTCTTCTTTGTACGACTACTTGGATGGATTGTTGCTGGAAACGGCTTATTTCCAAGATGTTGGATTCGTCTGACGGGACCGTGACTTGGACTATCGCGATCGGCGTCATCTGGCTGGTTTGCCACCTTATGATTCTTGTCGGGTGGAAACACATGTTTGTCAGCTCAAGTCTGATTTCTTCGATCTGGATTGATTCCGTTATTCCTCTCAGGAGGACGTGTAGGAACTTGGGTTTATTTTGAAAGGCGTGGAAGCGGTAGCCTTTTTCTATGAAATGCTGGAGAATTGCATTTCTGTCTTCGTCAGAACGGGGGGTTAGCAGCACCCCGTCCGGAATTGTTTTGGCTGGCCCTATGGCCACGTTGCTTTTTTCGAGGTGGCGGGCCCCCTTGAGGAAGGCCGATATGTCCCGAAGGATAATCGGTGTCGGCTTTGCGGAGGTATCAGCGGGTGGTGCTGTTGCCGCACTAGGTGCGGGGTCGACTGGCGTGATCGGTGGGTCTTGGATGACGGCGGTCTCCAGGTGGCTGGAGCCCGGGTTTTCGGTTGAAGCGGCTGGAGCGGTGTCTTCTCCAGCGAGCTGCCTATTTTTCTTGCGTCTCTACCTTCTAGCTCTGGCGGAGACCTGCTGGTATTCTTCAGGTTCGGAACCCGGGTCGTGATTGTCTTCTTCGTGGGCCGAATCGGCCTCGTCTTCGGGAGGTGGAGATGTTTCGGTTTTCGGGGGTTATTTTTGCAGGAGATTGTTCTGGATTTCGAGTGTCTCGATAATCTTCTTCAGTTTTTCGTTGTCAGATATCAGCGTATCTATCATGTTTTGTTTTAGTGAGATGGATTCATCCCATTCTTCTTTCATTGCGATGAATGAAATTAATTGTGTCTGGGTATTTTGCAATTAGAGATTTGCTTTCTCCAGTATTGGTTTGTGGTTTTCTTCGCATTGATTGAGGAGGTCCCGAAGGAAGCTACAGGCTTCAGCGAGCTGTCGTTTCGATAGTCGCATGAGATCCTGATCTTCGAGGTTTCGGATGTCGAGGTCGATCGCGACGACGTGGACAAGTCCGCGGACGCGACTACTAACGAACACTAAACGATTTCTTCGACTGAAGAGGAGCGCGGGAGCGATCGAACTACGTCCGATCTCAACGGCTGCCTGGACTGAACTCGATTATGATGATCATGATATATATATATATATATATATATATATATATATATATATATATATATATATATATATGTACATATATATATATATATATATATATATATATATATATATATATATATATATATATATATATATATATATATATATATATATATATATATATATATATATATATATATATATATATATATATATATATATATATATATATATATATATATATATATATATATATATATATATATATATATATATATGAGCAATGGTTAGTTGCTTGACCGGGAGGAAGCCCCACCCATACCTTACATTGGAGGGCACATGTTCGGTCTGTTGGTGGTTAGACCCATCAGGGTAAGATCATGTATCATCTACCCTTATTAGGTTCGTTTTTTCAACCCATTTTCCAGTCCGATCGCCCCCGCGCTCCTCTTCCGTCGAAGAAATCGTTTAGTGTTCGTTAGTAGTCGCGACCGCGGACTTGTCCACGTCGTCGCGATGGACATCGACATCCGAAACCTCGAAGATCAAGATCTTATGCGACTATCGAAACGACAGCTCGCTGAAACCTGCAGCTACCTTCGGGACCTCGCCAATCAATGTGAAGAGAAACACGAACCATTACAATCATTACTGATGCAATCAGCTCTCCAATTGCAAGATACCCAGACACAATGTATGTCACTCATTGCATTGAAAATAGAATGGGATGAAGCCATCTCACTAAAACAAAACACGATAGATACGCTGATATCTGACAACGAAAAACTGAAGAAAATTATCGAGACACTCGAGATCCAGAACAATCTCCAGCAAAAAGAACCCCCGAAAACCGAATCAACATCTCCACCTCCCGAAGACGAGGTCGATTCGGCCCCCGAAGAAGACAACCACGACCCGGGTTCCGAACCTGAAGAATTCCAGCAGGTCTCCGCCAGAGCTAGAAGGCGGAGACGCAAGAAAAACAGACAGCTCGCTGGAGAAGACACCGCTCCAGCCGCTTCAACCGAAAACCCGGACTCCAGTCACCTGGAGACCGCCGTCATCCAAGACCCACCGATCACGCCAGTCGACCCCGCACCTAGTGCGGCAACAGCACTGCCCACTGATACACCCGCCAAGCCGACGCCGATTATCCTGCGGGACATATCGGCCTTCCTCAAGGTGGCCCGCCACCTCGAAAAAAGCAACGTGGCCAGCCAAAACAATTCCGGACGGGGTGCTGCTAACCCCCCGTTCTGACGAAGACAGAAATGCAATTCTTCAGCATTTCACAGAAAAAGGCTACCGCTTCCAGGCCTTTCAAAATAAACCCAAGTTCCTACACGTCCTCCTGAGAGGAATAGCGGAATCAATCCCTATCGAAGAAATCAGACATGAGCGACAATCATGACAAACATGGGTTTCCACCCGACAAGAATCATAAGGTGGCAAACCAGCCAGATGACGCCGATCGCGATAGTTCAAGTCACGGTCCCGTCAGACGAATCCAACATCTTGGAAATAAGCCGTTTTCAGCAACAATCCATCCAAGTAGTGGTACAAAGAAGAAAATCCAGAACACGACAGTGTTTTAATTGCCACAAATACGGACATATCTCATCCCAATGTGAAACAACCTCAGTTTGTGTAAAGTGCGCGGGTTTTCACCGTAGCAGTGAGTGCAAGCTGGACCCCAGCCAACCGCCGAAATGCTGCAACTGTGGGGAATCGCATACAGCGAACTACTCCAGATGCAGCGAAAACCCCAACCGGAAACCAGCCTCGAAGACATCGTCTCCGAAGCGGATTCCACCAGCACCTGCAGAGCCGACCTCCATTATGGCCGGATTTACAGCCCAAATGCAGCAAGTGATGTGCCTCCTCCAGGCACAAACCAACACACTATCCAAACTACAGCAAACACTTTCTGGACTACAAACGCAAAGCAGCCAAGACGACGCGACCTCCGCCAGCTAGGCCCAGGTCCCGACTGTCAAGCCCCTCCTTCGCGCTGGTAATACAGTGCACACACTTACCGGCCAACCAAGGCCCGCCCCCATCTTCTTATTAACCTCCAAAGTCGCCCAAGACTTTCTCTCATTAATCCACCTGCAGAATCTACTGGCAATAAGTCAGTAACTTCATGGGTCAACTAGAGGCCCCCAAAACCATCAGTACCCATACAGGGTTTAATCCAGTCAATATGAGTAAGGGCCGAAAGGCTAGCTCAAAAACAAAGCTGACAAAATAGAAAATAGAACCCATTTTCCGTGATAATTTGACCCAAATATTTGAATTGAGAGATTCGTCTGATGTTACCATATTTGGTGTTTAGAAATGGTGTTTTTAGTCTGTTGCAGGTCATGTATCAATGTCTTTTCAAAGAAAATTTGGAGTCCTTCCTTTTCTGCTGTTTCTTTTAGGATTTCAATGTGTTTTTGTGCCGTTAATATATCTTGAGCCAAAATTGCTAGATCATCAGCAAACGCCAGACAATCAGTTTAATGGGCCTGTCAATATTCAAGGCCACTCCTGTATTACTTTTTCTAGAACAGTTAAATAAGAGTGGCAAGAGTCCATCCCCTTGTCTCACTCCAGTTTTAATTTCAAAGGGCTCTGAGATGTCGCCCATGAATTTAACTTTTGACCTTGTGTTAGTTAATGTTGCTTTAATAATTGCTAAGATTTGGAATAAAAATTCGCGGTCAATAGAATCATATGGTTTTTTAAATCCACCAATGTACAGATGAGATTTTTATTGTCAGTTTTTGATGTCTTAGGATCAACTTTAGATTCAGGATCTGTTCAAGGCAGGGTCTGCCCGGTCGAAAACCAGTTTGAAATACACCAATTTTATGTTCTAACCGTCTCTCTGCTCCGTCTAGTAGACATTGAGATAGAATCTTGTAACAAACTGGGAGAAGAGATATTCCTCTGTAGTTGTTTACATCCGTTCTATCTCCTTTCTTGTGAAGTGGATGGATTAGAGCATCTTTCCAATCTTCCGGAATTCCTTCGGTTCGCCAAACTTCTTGTAGTATTTTGATTATTTCCTTGATTGTATCTGGATCAGCGGATTTCAAAAGTTCAGCAGTGATCTTCAGCAGCATCTTCACCAGAAGCTTTGTTATTTTTAAGTCGCTTGATTTGCCTAACTATTTCATCTTCATTCAGTGGTAATGAATCTGGTTTTGTTTGTTTAGGGTTTAGTGTTGTTAATTTGTTTAAGGGTTCAGGACAGTTTAGTAGTTGGTTAAAATATTTCGCAAGTTCTTTGCAATTGTTTTGGTTATTTAGAGCTAATTGTTTGTTTTTCTTTTGGAAGCAAAGTCTTTGGGGTTGATAGCCTGTTAATTTAGTTTTAAATGTTTTATAAAAGTTTCGGATGTTATTTTTTTAGAAGTCTTTTTCTTTTACATTAAGTTGATTGTTTTCATATTTTCTTTTAGTTTGTCTAATTAGCTTCGATCTTTCTTTTCTTACTTCCAAAAAGATGTTATAATTTATTGCTGTTTTTTGAATGTTCCAATCTTTGAATGCTTTACTTCGGCTTAATACTGCTTGCTCGCAAACTTTATCCCACCACGGATGTTTTCTACGTTTTTGTAAAGAGACGAACTTTAAGGCTGTTTTAATAATTTTTTGTTAACGAACTTTGACAATAGCAGTGTCTTTTGAATAAGTTTTCGAGGTTTTAAGCTAAATTTGATTCTAGTCAAGTTGTGATCCGTGTATATATATATATATATATATATATATATATATATATATATATATATATATATATATATATATATATAATTTAATCCCATGTAACCCACGTAACTACTGATTTATCTACAATACATATATATACTTAACTGTATGTATAGAATTTAATTTTTTTATGATGAATTATTTGAAGGTGGTCATCAACAATAGTAAACTCGAAGAGATTTACCACTAAACATCAAATCACTTTTTGAAACTTCTCGATGCACGTTTCGCTGACCATGTTAGCATCATCAGGAGATGATTTACTTTAACTCTAAAATTAAACCATGTTCTATTTATATGATAACCTTACCTAAATGAAGCGTTTAAATTAGATTAAATCATCTTTTTATGATGCTAACATGGTTAGCGAAACGTGCGTCGAGAAGTTTCGAATAGTGATTTGGTGTTTAGTGGTAAATCTCTTCGAGGTTTCAATAGAAGAATTGAAATAAAAATAGTATTAAAATTTCCCCTAGACTTGTCATTGAGATTTGTTCTACTTGTGTTTTCAATTTATTGGTTTTCCTATTTAAAATTTTTATTAGTTTGTATGCTTTATTCTTTATTCTATGCTATGTTTTTAAAACACCCTTTAAACACATTTGATTATTTTACTTTGTTTTCATTTAATCAACTATATTTTCCATAAAAAGCAACCACATGCGTTTTTTTCTTCATTTTATATATTATATAAAAGACTATGGCGTATATAAAGGACTATGGCGTCTGCACCAATGAGGTTATATTAACATTTGTCTACTTTAGGTACAAAATAATGTAGGACTGGTCAAATCTCATGTTTATTTTTCTTATTTGTACTAAACAGTGTATATAATTCAAAGAAATAAATTATTTAAAAAAACTTAAAAAGAAATCTAATAAAAGTATGTTGTAGTTTAAAAAAATAGTTACTTCGTGTTAACCATTACCAACTTGATGTGTTAGTTGCCCATATTTATAGATCACGTGGGTTTCGGGATTAAATAAAGGCTTTATATAAATATATCCTAATGTAAATATCTTTATAGTTTTACTCGTTTCCTGAATATAACAACTTGGAGAGAGAAATGTGAGTCAATTGAGTTCAAGGCGATTTGATGTGAGTGAAAACTCGTTATAAAGTTTCTACATTCATTTCCATTTTTACATTTATGTGAACGAAAAAATGTGTCTTTTATTACATAATTATATATCTATCTATTATCAACATCTACAGTGACAGTTTCCAACGGTTTTTTCTTCAAATAACTTGCTAAATATTATTTACCTAATATTTTATATTTTTTAAACATTTTGAAATGCCCAAATTTTTTTTATATTTACGTAAATGTAGTTCAAATTTTCTATTTCTATTTACAAGGCTCCAATACCAAATGATCCATGGAATGGTATTCTGGATGCCACTAAAGATAGAGATGTTTGCACTCAACTGGATATATTCCTATACAATAGTATTGAATCAAATGTTGTTGGTTCAGAAGATTGTTTATATATTAACGTGTATACAAGTAATGTATGTATATCATTATTTTTTTATATTGTTGTTTTTTATATTAACTTATTAAATCCAGTCGTTTTGAGCCTTCATTGGAAGTTACAGTTTAAATTAACTCAAGCAACAAGAAAAAATTGAAAAGTGAAAATTAATGGTCTTAGTTCTTGCAACAAAGTAAATCAAGAGAACCAAATTTAAAAAGCATAAACCAACTTATATTCAGGTTAATAACGTATCGGCTGCTGTAAAATTCACGGAATGAACGTTTCATTCACAGACCGTCTTTCGGGTGTACATGCGCGGATGCGTTTTGGTTGTGAAAAGTTTCATTCAAGTAAAAAGTATTAAACGAGTTTTCACGACGTTTCGACATTATTATAATCGTCATTTTTAATAATCAGTACTTTACCAATTAAAATAAATTTTTCACATAGAGTAAAGTAAAGTTTTAGGGTTAGAAGTGCATCAGAAACTACAGCTTAACGTGGGTTCTAAACTACAGTTTCGCCGAAAAGCCAGTTGGAAAATTTTGCTTTCCAGGCAGAAAACAAACAGGTTTTTTACATATAGTTGTGACAGGTGATGAGCTTCTAACATCACAACCAGTGCGCAATATGCATGCAAAGAAGGCTTTGCTGTGTATTTGGTGGGATGTAGAAAAGTATTACGAACTGCTAAAACATGCTGAAACTATTACTGGCGAATACCGACTACAATTAATAAAATGGAACCGAGCATTGAAGGCAAAAAGACTAGAATACGCCTAAAGACACGACAAAGAAATTTGTCAACATGACAATGCTAGGCCCCATATCGCAAAACTCTGTCCGCTGTAGTCACTGGACTGCACCATATTACAATCGATGCAGCGCGGACTTTCAGAACAACACTTTTTAAGGAAGAAGTAAAATTTTGGCTTGATGAATAAGAAATACACAGTCACACACACACATAATTTGACAGGAGACGGGTCCCACCCATCGCTTCCATTGGAGCGAACATTTTTCATCTCTTGATGTTCAAACTCTTCAGGGGAAGAGGCTTATTTGGGCGGAGACGCAGGTTGTTGTGTGTTCCACATGAGATTGAGGAACGCAGCAGTTGGGTGTCTGATGACACTCAGCACTGTTGTTTCATTGGACGCAGTCCTCATATATATATATATATATATATATATATATATATATATATATATATATATATATATATATATATATATGTTTGTTTTTTTTTATTTTTGATCAGAATTATAGTTCTACATATATATTACTTTATAAACAATACATTACAAACAAATTTACAAATTTATATTTTAACACATACCAGCTATATCTTCTTGAATATTTGAGTTTTTTAAATTTTTTTTACATTAACATTGATTTACATTAATTTTGAGTTGATTTATTATTTAATTATCTCACTGTATACACAACTTAAATTATCAGTATCATTTTAGAAATTAATCAATTAAAACAATAATTAATTAATTCATTAACACCCCTCACTATATATACTTTTAGCTGACACAAGCAATAAAACAGTTGTAATGGAGAAGAATATAACCAAATAATTATAAATCTACTTAACGATTCTGCAACCTAAAAAAGAAACATATGATCTTACTAGCAAAATACAAATTAAAATAAATAATCTTTTAAATAAATACAATACAATTAATAATTAATAATACAAAATACAATTAAAAAAATTAAAAATATGCTACAACGGTCATACACCATACATATATGGATTACGAAAACTACATCAAGAAAATATTTTATTACGACCTATTGTAAGTCCAATTGAATCTCCCACATACGAAATATCAAAATATTTATCAAACATACTAGGCAACACAGAATATCATATTCACTCACGAGAATTTTATAACAACATAAAAAACAGAATATTATATTCAGGTATCACTTGATCTCTTCGCCTTGTGTACAAATATTCCAATTGGCTATTAACAGTATTAAAAAAAAAAGGGAAATAATTAAAACATTCGGAAAAATATGTCTCGAATCCACATTTTTTTAAATATGAGGAACAATTTTACTCCCAAATTTACGATGTAGCAATGAGCTCTTCAATATCACCCACTATTGCTAATCTAGTAATAAAATATGTTGTAACAAAAGTAATTAATACTCTTAATTGTAAGCTTTATTTTTAAAAAATCTTTGTACATGATTGTATATTATACATACTTAAAAATAAAATACAATACACCTTAAACAAATTCAATTAATTCCACAAAAATTAAAATTTACTTACCAAGGAGAAAAAATAAAACAATACATTTTATATATGGATATAAATGTTACGCATGATAAGGAAGGCAACATCAAAACAAATTGATATACAAAATCCTTATGTTGTGGAAGATATCTCAATTTCAACTCTTATACGCCAAATAAATATAAAAAAAGGGTTATTAAATATAAAAGACAACAACATATAAATAAAATTAAACAAAAATGGACAATAAAAAACTAGAACTATACCAAAATATTGAATCAATTCTATGAACCATTTATTAAAAACAGAATACACAGAATATATAATCATAATAGTATAACAAATAAATCTCAAAATAAAAATTACATACCATTACCATACATACCAGAAAAAAATAATAAAATAAAAAAGTTCTTAAACCATATAATATAAACATAGCTAAATACCCAATAATAATACTAAATAAATATTCACAAAATTAAAACCTCAAACACTCAAAATGGAAAAAAAAACAAATTTAACTTACAAAATCGATTGCTTAAATAGTCCAAACTCATATATTGGCCAAGCTAAACAATATTTAAAAAACAGAATAAATGAACATAAAAAAGCATTAGAAACCTAGAACCAAATGTAAATGGCATTTCAAAATATGTCTTAGACAATGGCCACAACTTTGATTTTTAACATAAAAATTATAGATTTTGGAAAACAATATTAAAAATATGATTTATATAAAATATAAAAGAAATGATTTGTATAAAAAAAAACAAATAATGCCATTAATTTCAGAAATGATAGTGATAATTTAGGTTGTGTATATAATGATATAATTAATGTTATATAATATAATGTTAAACAATAATTTTGTTTGTATCTAATACAAAAAATTGTTAGGTTATAATAAAAAAAACACAAAAAATCTAAAGGTAGCAAAATTAAACAAAAAATATCATATTTCACGTAAAAAAAATTAAAAACTATATTAAAAAAGGGAAAGTGTTAGGGTTAGAGGCGCATCAGCAACCGACTGGCGAGTGACCAACGTAGAATACTTCTCAGAAGGCATACGGCGTTACTCAGCCTTTAACTGGCGTGACTGAGGGGTAATTCGTAGTCGGATTTTACACTCTTGCCTAGAAACAATCACAAACATTTAGAAAGTAAACAGACAGAAGAAAGAAAGGAAAACAACCATCCGAGTGCTGGAATCGAACCAATTACCGCTCCAGTTCGGTTTCGACACCGTCCGTTGTTACCGTCCGCACCAACGCGACCGGCAAACTCTATTAAAGAATATATAAGAAGCTGGTATATTTTAAAGCATAAATTGGTACTTTTTATATAAATAATATATATTGTAGAATTGTAAATATTCTGAGGAGGGTTTAATAAAATATACCGAAACGTTAATAAAATAGTAAACCAATAATAATTTTATTAATATAATTCTTCGAAAAGCCAAAATAAAAACAAACAAAAAAATAATAATATTAAAAGGTCATGGAAAAAAAGCGAATTTCCTGTGTTGATTAAACATTACTTTTCCATGGAAAAGTCATCGCATGAATATTTTTTTAGTTAAATGGAAAACTTCCTGTTATGGTTTGGATTTATGGTGGTGCGTTTATGGTTGGATCATCGAGTTACAGTGTTTATGCTCCTGATTATCTTATCGACAAGGATATATTATATGTGGCTTTTAATTATAGATTGGGTGTATTTGGATTTTTAAGGTAATAAAATCAAAAATAGTTAAATTATCCAAAGTAAAGTACCAAAAGAAAACCATGAAGCGAAACGCGATTTCGGTATATGGTGCAAGTATACGAGGGTTGCTTTTTATGTATAGTCCGTTTCAAGATATTTCGTTGCCGGTAAATTGCCCCAATAAATTTTAATAAAAATATTCATCATTTTTTAAAAGGCGTCATTTCTTAAAAGGCTCTTACAATATTGTTAAATTATGATTAAATTATTATTATTATTATTGTTATGTGTGACTAAAATATTGTTTATTGATTTGTGTATTTTTAATTTATTAATACAATAAAAATAAATAAATAAATTTATCTATTAGCACAATAAAAATTTTAAATTAAATTTAATTATACATTTAATTCGGTTTCGCTCTTTGATCTACCTTACTAATAAGTAGTTCTATATTATTAGTAAATGATACATAATCTTCTATTTTAATAACATAGTTAATCGAATTTATCGAACTTTCTTTGGGAATACTATCTACAAACTTCCAAATTAATGTTGCAACACTTGCACTTAGAGTCGGAGAAATGTTTTCTGCTCTAAAATTAGATTTTACCTGATGCCACATATATTCAATTGGTTCAACAATTAAAAATACAGCAATTCGGGGGAAGGCGAAAAATCGTATATCCCATATCGGCAGCAATGGTATCACATACATATTCCTTTTTAATATTAAATGCCTTTAATATTTCTAAATCACTTTTTTATATGTATTTTTAAAGTATATATCGTTTTTAACATATAGTTTTGAATTTCCAATTTAGTGTTATTTGCATTAGGAACTTTATTTTTTTGGCGGTTATAATAACTAGCGTTGTCAATAAACCAATAAACCAATAAACCAATCTGCAAAAAGTTCTGCTGTGGTGTCGTCATGCTAATCCAAAGATGACTGTTTAATATTTTTGGACGACAACCGTAAAGAATCTGGAACCCATCCATCCTCGGAACCAGCATGTAAAATTGTAATTCTTTTTCTCTTGTTCACTGGGGCTTTGGTTTGGCATAATGGGAGGATTTTCTAATCTGTATTTTTTTATAAAGTTTAAGTACTTAAACTGCCATCGTGGCTATCGTTGTGATTCCATTAATATTTCTTTTATTAATGATTTAATACGCAAAACCCATTTGAGATAATATTCTCCTGAGGCTAGTTCTGCTGCAAAGAATGTTAGTTTCATCTTTCCTTGGTCGTCGTTGCAATGAGTGCAATGTAGGCACATTATAAATAGCACAATAAATTGTCCCATTTTGTACCTTGATGAAACATCGTACGATACCTCTGGTCGATTTTGCTTCGAATTAAGTCTTTGTCGCTTTCGTCAACACATTTCATTTCACCACAATTACTACGGATTTTTTTGGCTTTAATTGGCTTCGTCACAATATCTTTAACTGCAGACAACGCAGTTTTCGTTAATAAAGACGTTTCTATAGCGGCTGCATTTACATAATGCCTTTTATTCAATAAAGAAACATAGATATTTTTAACAGTTTGCTTAGCATCGGGCGATAACTGTTTTCTTTTAAAATTGGTCACAATGATCATTATCTTGCCAAGAACGCCACATTTTTAGCACGTTTGAGATAACAAAAAAAATACGATCGAAATTATAGAACGGCACTGTTTAAGAAAAGAATGCGAACTAAACTAAAATATTATGAAACTACTAAACCAGGTATAAAATTAATATAATCTTTTCATCTGTTATTTTATTAGCCCCGGCCTTGTTTACGTTTCTTGCAATTTTGCCGGGTTTCGTTACCGGGTTCGGGGTTGTTAAGAGTTTATTGCAGTTTTTGATCTCAGTCAAAAAATTAATTTAACGCGTAATAATTTTCGTGCGATGATTAACTACGACTTTTGACGTGGATTATCTCACCAGTAGTACATCGATCAACAGTGCATCAATTAACTCACTTCGACTTTCGGCGATGAATCACTATTTAAAACCACCATATCACTGGTTTAATGAATTTAATTGTGGCCGCCATTCACCTACGGACGCATTTAAAGAAGGCCTTCCTTCGGTTGTTGGGCCAGAAAACATTCACACTGTGCGCGAAATGATAAGGCAAGATCGTCATGTGATATACTGTGAGATTGAGGCATGCCTGCATATTAGTATGACAAGCATACACAATATTTTATATGAACATTTAGCCGTAAAAAAGATTTATGCGCGTTGGATTCGGCATAATTTGAATAAATATAATATAAGTGGATAAAAAAAGCCTCGTGTTGATTGGTGTAAATAAATGCTCAAAACATACAATCGTGGTGATCAAAAACCGTGTATAACATCTACACGAATCTTGGATCTATGCGCATAAGCCCGAAAGGAAACAGCACTCGACTGTATGGGTCTTTCAAAATGAGCCAAACCCAACAAAATTTGTTCTCGCAAGGAGCACTTCGAAGCAAATTGTCAAAGCAAACTGTTTTTTTGGGATAAATGGGCATGTGGCTACAGTGCCACTAGATAATCGTAGAAAGGTCAATTCTGAATGGTACACAATTATTTCTTTGTCAGAAGTCTTTGAAGAAATAAGAAAAAAAATCAGCCACTCAGGACGATTCTTTACCATGATAATACGAGCTCTCACACATCGGACCGAACAACTCAATATTTGACCGGTTAAAACTTTCGAATTGATTGATCTTTCGCCGTACAGTCCTGATTTGAAATCCAATGATTCCTTTTTGTTCCCGTCCGTGAAGAATAAACAAAACAATAGTGGTCAATGATTTTCGACGCCAGCAGAAGCGGTTGAGTTCAAAATGTATGTTTTGGTGATACCTCAATCGGAATAGAAAAAGTGTTATGAAAATTGCACACTCAAACGTATGAAAAAGTTTATTGATCATCCCGGAGAATATTTTGAAAAATAATAAAACTATTTTCAATGATAAATATTTGTTTTTATTTATTATCCCGGATACATAAATAGCAACCCTCGTATTATCATTATAAATACATAGTACATTTATAAGTACTCGAATCCGAATTTATTCTTTTAATATTCAAGATCAGCGTGTGTGGAGTGTTCTGTGGCTAACGAGGCTTATTCTAGGTGAGACGAATGACCAGGAGGCGGGATTTCTAGGCCTCAGTCTGTGATAATGACGAACTAGTTGTGTCCATTGATGACTACTATTAACGCTCTTTAATGTTTTATTGCAAGCATACTTATAACGAAGGTTCTAACCATTTATCTACGTTCATCTTAGGTCATTTTACCATATAAAATACACTTTTCTAGATAGTGGTCGCTCAGCCCGGCTAAATATCCCGTCGAACGTAGGCGTACTCTCGACAAACAGTTCGCTCCACTGAGAACTTTTTATCTGATTTTTTAAAAGCAACTGCGTGACACCAGAGAGGGTTTCAGAAGGAACTGTCATTTTACCGTTGAGGTACACTATAACTCTGCTATTAATATGAAACCTTTTACAAATATTTATGCGTTTCTGAACAACATCGAACTTCGCCATAATCAGCTATAAGGCTTCCCTATTTAATGTGTCAAATACTTTTGTAATATCGCTAAAGGCAATGTGCCTATTCTGTTGTTCAAAAACTTTTTCTTGCATCAGACGGTATCAGGAAACCACGAAATAAATTGATCAATATAGGGAAATAATCTGGTGGTCACGATATTATTAAGTATTTTATCAGCTACTGCTAGCAAGGAAATATCCTCATAATTATTGCAGTCGGCTTGGTCCCCTTTCTATTCGAAAATGTTAATGATGATGGAATTTCTAAACTCTTGTGCTTCCTGCTTCAGTATCAATGTACTGGAAAACAACAAAGAACTGTACTGGAAAAAATTTAAACATAATTTTGTAATTTTCCGTTGAGTTCCATTTTAGGCCCCATTCAATTTTAGCTCCGCATATTGTAAGCGATCCGTCTATCTCCAGCATATTTAACCTGCGTATCTCCATCGCAGGAAATTGTCGATTAACAGTTATCCTATGTTGTATGTTCTATAACAAAACCGTAATACACTTGACGGATATTTTCATGTTGATTTCGTAACGCTAGTAGACTAAAATGCTGTTCGTCAGGTCCTTAATATTTGGAAGAACAGAACTTCGTAGCCGTGAATAGCCTTGATCTTAAGCCAGCCAATGCAGAAGATAAATGTTCAATTGCCATCTCTATTTAAAAAAAATTTAAACCTCTCTCTTTCAAATCAATAACTGGTACTTTTTCAAATTCAGATATTTGCCTGAAATGACATGAATACAAACATGCTTGATGATAAGCTTACTCGTGGCATTGTAGCATTTTTAACAGAACAACAGCAATATGGCATACGAAAAATATCTCACAACTTGATAAAACATTTCTTGAATTGTTTTCTTTACTAAGTCGTTGATAAACGCATGTAGAAAAATAACGTTAAACAAGTAAAAAAGTATACGAGTTTTTGTCTTCAAGTTATACAATGCGGATATTTTTAGTATGATTCAAATATGTACTTTTTTTGTTGCCAGTGTATAACAGAATCAATTCATACAATACTTTTCTTCTATTATCTGTCATTAAACAAAAATATAATATAGCATCTACAGGGTGTAAGGGAAATAACTTTCTTAAATTTACCGGTATTTTACATTATTTTGAATAAAAAGTTTCCATAAAACATATATCTAAAATGCAACTATTTCACATTATTATAACAGTATTTTATTTTTTATTGTTATTGGCAAAGTTGGAAAAATTAAGTTTTTTTGTTTCATTGTTTTTTTACGGTATTATCTGAAAATAAAATCTAATATTTTTATGTTTAATCTGTTTAATCCATACGTTTTAGCTTAAATTTGATTTGTTTTTTTACAACAAAAATGGAAAACTTACACATAAAAATAGTTTAATCTCAAAGTTGAAATTACTAGTACTAATTTTTTATACCATAACACTATAATACGTGTTAAACAATTCATTTCACATTAAGAAACATATGATTGTGAGAAAAATATTAATTGTTTTATTGAAGTAAATTTTCAAAATGTCCATTATTTGAGTTTATGCAAGCATGACACCGTTCTAACTTATTTTCCCGAATATGTTGAAAAAATCCTGGTATATTTCTAATTCACGTACAGAAAACAAACAGCTTTTTTCGTGGAGATAATCTCAATTAGGCAGTGTGACGTTGCCATCTTCAAGTACGGCGTGATACATAATAAAAAAAAATGTTTTAACGAGGTCCATTATTTTATTTGTAGCATTCTTCTTGAGTCCACTATGTCATTTTTCATGCAGTTTATTCGTTATTATTGAACCAGTTATTATTTCCCAAATATGTCTTTATACGTATTTGCTTATCATTATTGTAAGGATTATTTTTCTTTTAGATGTGAAGAATGGTAGGTAAAATTTAGAAAAGTTATTTCTCTTATACTATATATATATATATATATATATATATATATATATATATATATATATATATATATATATATATATATATATATATATATATATCTCAATGTAGTTTCCATTTTCTGACATCTACCGGAGGTATTCTATTCGGAGTTTCGGTCAGTTAATAAGTTTTAATTTTTTTATTAGAAAGTTATTTCAGTTATTTGAGGATAATGAATGCATAATAAATTTTTATATTTTTAAAATTTTTCGACGAAACTATCAATTCTATCGAAAAATGTTATTCGACCTTTTTTGTAAACCATTCTATTTCCTATAAATTTTCATTAATACATTTTTCGAAACTTCCTAAGGATCGTGAGTTGTTTAAATTTAAATGTGAATTTTTCTAAATAATCGGATTTTTATTGTTTATTTTCTTATAACTTTAAAATTATTCAATTTTTTCAAAAATTTATTCAATTTTTTCAACTTTTAGAAAAGCTTGTGCTTATTCAAATTGAAAAATACAGATTTACTATATTAATTTTTTAACATATTTTTTCAACTGTTGATTTGATAATACGTTTCAATTTAAATAATTCACAATCCTTACGAAAAATGTATTAATGCAAATTTATAGGAAATGGAATGATCTACAAAAAAGGTCGAATAACATTTTTCGGTAAAATTGATATTTTCGTCGAAAAATTGAAAAAATATAAAAATTTATTATACATTCAACTTTAGCCTCGAATGACTTTTGAAAATGTAAATTTATCGAAAATTTATAAGAAATCTTTTTTAAAGATCAATTTCCTACAAAGATGTGTAATGGCCTTTCCACAGTAATCTTCCGTTGAAGAGCTATAAAATTCCAAAGTTAAAAAAAAATTTCAATGTTATTTAAACGGGAAATTGAAATTTGCGATGCGGCACCTCTTAATATTGATATTAAGAGCTCTAACTTTCACAGTATTTTTTTTCGTCATTTAACAATATTTTCGATACTTTAAGAAAAGAAATAATCGATTTTTTTGAAATAGTCTAATATATATTTAAAATATGTTAGCACTGAAGATGAAGTATCACCAGGAAACTGGGGCTTAAAAGACCAAATTTTAGCACTGCATTGGGTGAAAAAGAACATAGCACAATTTGGTGGTGATCCAGATAAAATAACTATCTTCGGTGAAAGTGCTGGAGCAGCTGCGGTTTCTTACCTAGTTAATACCAACTTAACAAAAGGTGCTCTTCATATTTCTATCGATATTATATTCGTGATTTATGTGTAATGTGGTTTTTAGGTTTATTTTGGGCTGCAATTATGCAAAGTGGTACTGCATTATGTTCATGGACTATAACTCGAAATCCAAGGCGAAATGCAGAAAAACTAGGCAGAAAACTTGGCATTTTGTTTCTAAACTCGACAACTTTGATAAATCGACTTCGTCAAGTAGACTATAGAAAATTAAAAGTTGCTGAAAACAATGTAACCTTTGAAGTGAGTATAACATTTTCTATAGGTTTTTACAGTGTCTTATATGATCATTTTTATCTTGCTATAGCCTTTGGTGGGTTTTAGCCTTCTCAATAACATGGCACATTCTTTCCTATGCAATGATGTTATTCTCCATGTTCTAATTTCGATCTGGTATGTTCACTGTAACCAGGAATCTTGTTTTTGATCCCTCGTTTTCCTTGACAGTATTGGCCATCAGAACATTGGTTTTCTCACTCGATCGTCTCGATCTTTTTTATAAAAATGCTTAGGAATTTATCGGTGTATTTCTGATATAATTGCTTTCTAAATACTATATCTGATAATATATTGATCTTCTCACTTAGTTATGGCCCAGATTTCTGATTTATACATTAACACGGGGATGAATATTTTATTTTTTTAGGGAGAACTCCGAGCTGGCACCTACTAGCTAATTCTTATTTTTATTTCTGATTTGAGTTTTGTGATTTATCATCTATCCAAGGTAAATAAACTCTATTACGTTTCCAACTTGGAGCTAGTGCTAGAAGACACCATCATCACACTCATAACATATCTTATATATATATATATATATATATATATATATATATATATATATATATATATATATATATATATATATATATATATATATATATATATATATATATATATATATTAGTTCAAAATGGCTCAAATGTTTCACCATTTAAGCCTTATTTTCCCCTGACCACATTGAAAAAGTCCTGTTATATTTCTAAACTGGTTGGCAGCACCTTTTGCATACACGAAAATAATTTTCACCAACGCCCTTTGGGGATCATTTCGATTAGACGTTGCGCATTTGCGTTTAATTTTTTGGCAGATGTACGGTGCGATTCTTAATAAAAAATATTTTAACAATGATTATTACTTTATTAGTAGTTTATTCGTTAAATATGTATGTATGTATATATATATATATATATATATATATATATATATATATATATATATATATATATATATATACCCGGTGTCCCATTAAGGATGGATCGCGGCCGTATCTTGAAAACTATTTATCCCACAGCTTTGGGGAAAAAAAATTGCACAAAATAATGATCATGAGAAATTCACCAATAATATTTTTAAGCTTCTAAAACGACCGCAAGAGGGCGTGACGAGCTAAATATTCTTAAAAATCATTTTTTGTGTGTATTTTCAAGTGTTAACCGAGTAAGAAAAATTCTCAGTTATAATTACCAAACTTCGCGAATAAAGAAGTGGGGGGGAATTTTACCTATTTAGATAAAAAGTCGTCATATATCCGTTTGCCTAAACCGATTTTCCTCAATTTGGATTCATGTAAAAGGCAATTGCTGGGACAATCAGATAATCTGGGAGATAAATTATTTAGTTTATAAATCATCACGCAAATGTCTTTAAAGAGCACATTTGCGTGGCTCTCTTTTTTTTTGTCTAATTTTTTCTGCTCTTTCTTCTTTCTCAGCTAACTTTTTGTCTATGCCAGCCAAGCAACATAGACTCTCTTTGTTTTTGTAAGAAAATATTCTTTTTATCTATATTCATTCTATCAAGAGCATCAGCGTGTGCGATATCAAATAAATTACCGAAACCGTTTTGGAAATCCTCCTCGCGACGTCTGTAAATATGCTGTTTTTTGCAGTTTTTGCCAGAATTGATAGAGGTCCCCAAGCTTCTTGACGCAGTTAGGTACAGCTTTTGTGGCTATTCTAGCCTTTTCCTAGAAAATAAGACACTCCCGAATGAGAAGATTTACCCTTTCACTTACAGTCAATTGAACTTCATGAATATTAAAAATAAAACCGCGAGAACTTGACGATTTGAAGGTAATTTTGCACCCGTAATATGGTGATTTACGTCACCAACAAAGAAAAAACTTTTTCTAATGCTTCTTAGTTCCACTGACATCTTCAAAACATAAAACAATGGCTAAAGCGCGCAATTTCTGTAGGGCAACTTGTAGGAACATGTTTTCCGCACAAATCGGCACGGGCTGCAAGGTGCAAGGTGACCTTGACGAAACGTCTGCACGTTCCCAACAAACGGGATACAAACGATCGGATGTACTCCCGGACTAATAGTCTAGCATATATATATATATATATATATATATATATATATATATATATATATATATATATATATATATATATATATATATATATATTGAATTTCAGGTTACATCGCTTCATGATATTCTTGCTGGCTATCCTTTCGCTGTAGTTCAAGAACCCGACCATAAAGGAGCAGTTCTTAGTGGCAGAACTTACCAAATACTTGCCAGTGGAAGTTTCGTCAGGGTACCTACAATTATAGGTTTTAATTCAAATGAAGTTGCATTTCAAAGCCATTTAAGTAAGATCAACCATTATGTAGTTATATTATAAACATATCAGACCCTCATATGGAAGTTAACATTTTTGGTTATTTCTAATTGTATTTTAGGTACGTTTTTAGACCATTTATATTCTACCTCTGTACTAAATATCAAATATAAACCAAATGTGTTAGTTCCATATGATTTAACCAATAATCAATTAAAACGATTCTCCGTTGGATTACTCATCAGAGACAATTATTTTGGTGCTGCACCTATAGTTGTCAAGGAGGAAGATGTTTTTAAGGTGAGTAATTGCAGCTGGAATTAACATCATTATAAATTGCTGATGTTTTTTTTATAAATATTCTATGAGTATTTTATACATTACTTTTCTATATTAGACTGTAAGGTGGTCTGCTGTCCGGTGACTCGTGGATCGAAACCAAGCTACATTTAGTACCCGAATTGGTTGCCGTTCTAGAATAGACTAGACTTGCGTACTGTATTTTAAGAAAGGAAAGTGAAGTTGTTTATAAGTTTTATATTGAAAACAGACACACAAAAAGAAAACCAAGACACATGACACACGACATACGACAAAGTAAAGGTGATTCATTGTTACAAGATCTCTAGCCTATCGATGATAAACCCTAACGTATAATGAACACTACCAACAAGAAATAAATCTTGTTCAAAATGTCCTGGGAACTAAACTTCTTAACGTGTGCTTAATCTGACAAACAAACAACAAGAAACGGAGAAAAAGACACACACAAATAAAGTATTTCTACCATATATTATAAGTACAACGGACAAAATGGGAAAAATTCGAAGTTATATATAAGTTGTTATAGTTTGTACGTTGTCGCATAGTAACATACTCTGTGGTGTAGTAATGAACAATTTTGTGTTGTCTGTTGGAGTCGAAAAGTTAACCGGGGCTCATTTGGTGATGAGTAGAGGCTCTAAAATCTGATATTTGGTGTTCTTACCTCTATTGAAGCGTCAGATTGTGTCTGGTCCTCAAACACTATATTGTGTGATACTTTTCAAATGTATACTCTAAATACCCGTGAATAAAAGCTGGTGTTACTGGCAAATATTAATTTAAATTCACTGTAAACTCCACTTTTAACAAAAATGACGCAACATTTAGCGAATAGATTTTATTACGTGATTATATTAACATTAACAAATGTTGTGTTCAATTTTTGTCTAAATATTCAATGTGCTTCATTAAGCCAAATTCGTATTTAAAACAACATGGTAGATATTAATTTTACCCCTTCATACACACCCTTAAACTTTACACTGATTTGTTTTTAGACATTTAATAAGAGACTTTTTGTCAAAAACTGTATGCGCAAATTTATTAAAGGCGATGTGTTCAAGGCCACTTTGTCATTCGCATATTTTAAACGGTTTATTTCTAAATTTTCCAGGTTCGGTTTCGTTTTTTGCTTTTGTTTTGAACATGCAGTATTTTTAAAATAATAAAACAATAATTTGGGAACAATTCTTCTATTGGAACCTTTGGCGTGAAACACTAAACTTGAAGAGATTTACCACTAAACACCAAAACACTTTTTTGAACTGCTCGACGCACGTTTCGCTAACCATGTTAGCATCATCAGGATATGATTTAATTTCATTTTAAATTTCAAAATTAAAAAGTGGTTATGCGAAACGTGGGTCGAGCAGTTCAAAAAAGTGTTTTGGTGTTTAGTGGTAAATCTCTTCAAGTTTAATAATTTGGGAGTTTAGGAGATAGGCATAGTTAGAATTATGTTTTTGATTGATAAAACATCTTTCAAGTTCTTTAATTATTTTGTTGAAAGATCTATCTGAAGAAAATTTGCCTGTTTATCGAGCATGACTCATAATATACTGATATATCCCCGATTTATCTGTTTTTTTTGTTTTTGCTTTTATTGCTATGCAATTTTTGATAATTTCTCCTAAACTGTTATGTGTTTAGAAGGCGACTTTTACATTATTTTGTTATAAGATTTTTATTTTTTATCAAAAGGTTTACTAAAATATGTTATTGTTTTGAATCAATAATTTTTTTAAATTTTTTTGCAGATATATTTTAGAGTTTTCATTTTAATTTTATTATTATCTATCATCTTTAATACTATCTACTGTACTCCCGGAATAACTATTGTTTACCGCAATTTGTTTAATGGTTAATTAGTTTTTTTTAAGATATGCATATGATTAAGGAATAATGGTCAGCCTGGGTTTAAACTGGGTATGATAGGTTAGTAATTTAATATGTTCGTAAATTTATTTTTTATATGTTGTTGTATTTGGATTGGAGGTTTTGCAGACTATCTTGAAATTATGTTTGTTTCAGATCCGTGAAATTGTTAAATCCGGGACGTTTAAACTGTTGTTTTCTTCAAATTCAAATATACATTTAACACTTATATGTATTGAATTAAATCAATTCTTCTATTTAAACTTTCTGTGTAAAACATTAAACTCGAAGAGATTTGCCACTAAACACCAATTCACCTTTTTAGACTTTTTTAAACCATCTCCAAGTAATTTGGTGATGTAAATATCTTCGACTTTATTGGATTGAATTAATATGTTCTCGAAATAGATTTAATTGTCTATTAGTACCAACAAATTCTTCCAAAATCTCTTTCACATATCTATACCAATGTACAAATTGTTTGCGTAGTCCATTCTACTGTAGTAATGTTTCAATATTGTCCATAAATATTTCAGCCACTAAGGAGCATAATGGACTGCTTGTTATCGAACCCGCTTTACTCTTGTAAAAAGTGTTATTAAATAAAAAGTAATTTTGAATTTAATATCGATTGTTAAGTTTGGTTTAAATTTATTAATATATGTTGAACGAGGTTATAGCAAATAAAAACTAATTCTTTTTATTTTGTTAATAGTTTACCAGTGTGGATAAGTATAATAGACCCGTACGACAAACTGTTAATTTGATATCCAGATATTCAAACGTTTATTACTATCAATTTTCTTATCAAGGAACATTAGGGAATCCCAGCCGAATATTTCCAGGTAAAAGATTTTTTGTATGTTTAAATACGAATGTCGTTCGAAAAGTTTTTTTGATGACGTAGAAATATGATCAAAGATACTTTTCAAGTAATGTTTTGTTAGATAGAAAATGCTGCAAATGGAAAACAAACCTGTGAACGAGTTCATCCGAACTAAAAAAAGTACTAACAAATGAGAAACAATAATAATAATATATAGTAATATATAACAAATGAGACATATATTTTTAAAACTTCTGCAATAATATCGAGCGTAAAGAAAACCAAATGCAGGCAACAAAATGACAAAAGATGAAGTTATGTACAACAAAGAATGAAAAAACTGAAAAACAGAAAACCTTCACTAACAGGCGGTATATCTAATGAAATCTTAAGATAAGGCTCCGAATATCTGCTAAATAAATTAATACAATTGTTTGACAAAATAGTTAGGATGCCCAGCATACCAACAGATTGGCGTAAAACCATTACGATACTTATTCTTAGAAAATCATGAAAAACCAATCTTGAGAATTACAGAAGAACAATCTTGCTCTCTACCAACATGAAATGATTCACCAGTATTATCAAAGGCAAAATCGAAGATACTACAGGCAATAAAGATGAATTACAAGAATTTCCGCAAAATATATTTAAGAAGACAATATTTTTAATAAGACAAATAAAGTCAGTCCTTTTAAAAAAGGTCAGTTAACTGATATATTAAATATGCTAAAAAAGAAACAAATCGCATCATCAATCATCAAAATCATTAATAAATTGAACACTGCGAATATAATTAGAATAAAAGTTCAACATCAAACAACAAAAGATCTATTAACACTAAAGGGAATAAGGTAGGGCGATAGCCTGTTTGATTTCTCTAAAGGATATCACAATTAGTCAAGAAACGTCATAAAGTATCCAGACCTGTCATCTGCAAAAAGACCAATCTCACACAGTACTGAATTGGCTGTGCCAACATCTCCAAATCCATTAGAAACTCAAGAAACTGATGCTTATAGATGATAACTTAAGGCAAAGTGCGACTTCAAAAAAATTACACTTCACACAAGGTGACCTAAATTATTTGGTACATTTTTTACATTTATTTAAAAAAGCAGGCTGAACTTTTGGGATTCAGATTAAAAGGCTAGAATCTTCTTTCCTCAGTACAAAGCTAAATTAATTTAAATTAATAGTTAAAAATATGCAATTAATAATCTTTTGATCTCATACAAAGCTTTGGGATGCAACATGTTCTTGAAGATATATATCCTAGACTCTCATTCGGATTTTTTTCCTGAAAGCCTGAGTGCTGTGAGTGACGAACGCAGCGACAGATTCCACCAAGATATTTCCCTTGTAGAGATGCGATATCAAGGGAAATTTAGTCTTGGGATGTGAGCCAAGAGCTGGCGATTGAAAAGGGATTTACCGAAAGCCAAGTACTCGCGAAAATCATAAATCTTGTGTATAAGCCGATAATTGTAAAAGTGTAACTGTATTTTGGTACATTTTTTATAAAAATATATATTTGAATATCACAAAGAAATCTGACGTATTAATATTTTTTTCGTTAATATATTCTTGCTAGGTGGTCATAGTACTATCTCAATTAGGCAGACGTTTTCTAGTGACAAAAAGAGTTTGTATTTTGTAGACCAGTGCTATTACAAGTAATAATACGATAATTTTTATTTTATCTTTAATAACATCCATTATTCTTTCAAAATTATGCTGTTCAAATGGGCCTAGATATTTGAGTCGAATACATTCTGTAGATCCAATTTTTAATTACTCTGTCACATATACCGCGTGAATATTTGCAGTGGTGCCCTGAATATTTCGTTTAAGGTCAGATTAGACGTTTAACGTAACCCCACAAAAATAATCCAAGGGCGCGAGATCATTTTATTTTTGAGGGTCAGTTGACATTCCCACTTCGCGAAATAACGCGTCCAGGAAGCTTTTTTTGCAATAAGTGAGTGCCTGGTGAGACAAGTCGTATTATCTAGATGAAAGAAAACATTGCTTATAACCACATTTATTAGTCAAATATATTCTGGTAGCATATTCCTATAGTGTTCATCATTAATAATAAAATGATTTCCATCATCGTTAAAAAAAAAACTATAACAAGTCCTATAACATTCGAATGACACTATTTTTAAAACATAATGGCATTATTTGTTTTTCAACAAAATAGAAAAAAGAAAAAAGAGAAAAAAATAGAATTGAAAACATCAAACATAAACATTGTCCGATTATCACTTGTAGTTATCCTTGTGCCTCATTTTAAAATTATATATATATATATATATATATATATATATATATATATATATATATATATATATATATATATATATATATATATATATATATGTATATATATGCAGTGTTAGAATTCTTTGGACTGCTTCCAATGACACGTCCACTGTATACATGTACGGGAGAGTACATGTCGGTGCCCTAAAGAGTCTGAACATCAAGAGACGAAACAAGTACTCTCCAATGGAAGGGATGGGTGGGGTTCGTCCTCAGTCAAACAATCATATTGCCTCACTGAATCTTTTTACAGATTCATTGTGCTTCCATTTCTCGAAATTTAGTGTGCAAAAGGACGATTACACCTCTCGACATGAATTTTGGGTTTGGCTTCTGCATGTGAAATTTTGGTTTCTCCTTCGTTACAAATAAAGGAAAAAATAATTTTTCCGACCAAAGTTTGCTTTTGTAGAAATTAGAGCAATTTTTCGAATTTTCAAGAAAAATGACTGCCTTTTATATTTTTTTTATAATTTTATATTAAATTATGATTAGAAAAGTTTTTTACTGAATATCAGAATCTTTTTAATTCAAGAATTGTGATAAACAATAGCACATAAATGTAAAATAACAAAGAATCAAGTTCAAAAATGGATATTTTAAGTGGGTCTCTTATGTTTGTACCGGTTTTCTCGTATTAAACCCCAAATGTAATCTCCCATCATATTCTCGTTGTACTGCTCTTGGTAACGTCGTTTAAAGTCTATCACATCTTGGTGAAAAAGTTCTTCATGTTCCTCTGAGTAGGCACCCATATTATCTTTAAATTGGTCCAGGTGAGAATGTAGCATATGAGGTTTATGGGATATTCTGCAGCCCATAATTTTAAATCTTTCAAGCATAGTTTTAATCAATTCTTCATAACTGTCAGCTCTGTTGTTTCCAAGAAAACCATTAACAACTGCTTTAAAACTTTCCCAGGTTTGCATTGAGGAATTCTGTGAAATCATCACTGCTCATTATTTGTTTTATTTGTGGTCCGACGAAAATACCCACTTTAACTTTTGCTTCAGATAATTTGGGAAAAAATCTATTTAAATATTCAAAAGCTTCAGAATTTGGATCCAGAGCTTTCACAAATTGCTTCATTAGACCTAATTTTATATGTAACGGCAATTAATATATTCTTAAGCTCTACAATTGGTTTCGACTTCACATTATGTTTTCCTATCTGAAATTCGACTCAATCAGGCCATATATGCCATTGGTAAAGTACTGAATGTATTTTGCTATACCATAAGCAAAGGTGACAAGGCTATTTAATATACCCGCCTTGCATTCCCACCAGAAAACCAACCATTTTCACACTAACAAGGTAACTTTCCTTAAGCATTGCAGAATGTGCTACGGGAATACTAGGAAATAGGTTTCCGTTATGAAGAACTGCTTTTAGAGCTGCTTTAATTGAATTTTTTTGAGCTGATGAAATGTGATCCAAAACTCTGTAATTTTATCATGAATTCACTACCATCGGTGTTGGTAAGCGGTGTACTGGTGTCTGTTGTACTTTGCGATGATTGAATTCCGAAGTAATCTAATACTGAACGAGATGGAACGGAAATATTTTCACCATGAGGTATCGGAGAAGACGTTGAAGGAAAATCAGGATAAAAAATTTTTTCAGCATTTTTACCAAATGGACGCTTGCTTGGATTAACCATACAAAAATAACAGTCTTGCAGATGATCACCATGTTCCCTCCAAATTCTTGGCACTGCAAAATTCATGTGTCGTTTTTCTCCACGATATCAAGCTAGAAATAACGAAAACAACTAGTGTAATTTAAGTTTTATGCGTAAAAATATAAGAAATAGTAAAATAGAATATTATTCTGTTCGACATTTTTTTAAATTTAAAATTTTAGTTTTTCACCTTCCAAAGTATTTTTGCAATTAACACAGGCAAAGTGAGGTACCCAATTTTTATCTTGATTCCGGATTTTGAGGTTAAAATAGGCTTCATAAGCTCCTCAAAGCTTCAACTGTATTACCAGAGCTAATTCTTTGCTTCTTATTTTAATAAATTCACGGCAAAAAAAAGAGAATGAATCAACATCCTGTTTACACTGCCTTGACGCCATTTTCTAAGTTAGTAATATGAAAGGGCGGTTGTTACAGCTGTGATGAACAAGTAAACACTTACTACTGTGGTCTTCACAAATTATATACAATTTGCTATCGGGTTGGTCAAAGTGCCGCCATCTGTTGCTCATAAAATCAATTAAAATCTGCAAAACTTACTTATCGACGTAAATCAGACAAAAGCAAACTTTAAAAGCTAAAAATGGAAATTTAAGTGTTTTTTGATGTCTAGAATCAGAATTCAAGCATTAGAACAGAAACCCAAAAAAAAAATGATGACCTGTGTTATTTCACAACCTATATAGTATATATGGACTATATAGTATATATGGTCGCTAAATGTCACTTTTTTAAGTATAATTGCCGTTTGCAGTATATTTTTTTAACAATCAATCTGAAAATTTATAATAATACCACTATTTACTAGTTCGTTTTAGTTCCTAACTCAATTGAATTTTGGTTTAGGTCTGGTTCTTTCGTCAATGTGAGGTGTAGTGTGGCGGTAGACTTCTCTTTGGAGCCACTTCTTGATAAGCTAGACGAATTGATGTGAACGGCAAATTCGATAAATAAAGCGTCTACCAATAAGAATTATGAAACTTCAAAATTAAATAAAACACACTTTTTGCTTCAATTTTTTTGCTCACATTTTTTGTTCAGACATGCAATTTATGATTCGAACAAGGTTTCAGTCAAATGGCCACCATGGCTTTTTTACAATCCGCTCGCGCAATTTTCAATGACCCTGGTGCACATTTCGCACTGTATGACGACTATGGCTTGACGAATGTTAGTTTTCAAGTCGCCAATAGTCGCGGCTTTACTGCTATAAACCTATTTTCACTTGTCTCGAGAGAAAATAATCTAAAGGAGTAAAAGCGCATGATCTCGGCGCTCAAGCGATGAAGCTATTTCGTGAAAGTAACGACTTGCCGAACTTGGCTTGCAATAAGTCCATTTTTACTTGAGAAATATTCGGTGGTGCCCCATCCGGTTGCAAATAAAGGTCATCCGCATTGACTACATCAAATTCCAGGAAAAGAAAATGTTCCAGCGTTGCCTTGTAGTGCTTGGTATTGATGGTAACGGTGGCTTCCTCCTCATTTTAACGAGAAAAGGAACGATAACTCATCGATACCAAAATTAATAACAAACTGTGATCTTTTGCGGATGCAAAGAACTCTCATGTATCATGTGTGGATTAGATTCCCACCGATATCGACAGTTTTCTTTATTGACGAAGCCATTGAGCTAGAAATGAGCCTAATCGGAGAAGATGATTTTGTGATGAAATTCGTTGCTGGCTTCAATCATTTCGATTTTCGAATACTATGGTCGGTTGGTTTCAATTATTTTGCCAGTACCATCAATATTTCCTCAACCATTCAATATTTGCCAGGTTGTCATTGGCGAGAGGCCTAACTCTTGCGAGCGACGAGCAATCGAGACGTTGTCATTTTCGGCTACACTTGCTTGAACGGCGGCAATAGTTTGAACACTTTTACTTTTTTTATCATACAGGCACCACACTATCGTGGACAGTAAACTCACTTTCAAATTTTTTAATAACACGATCAATAGTCTTTTAAGAAGGACCACCACGGCGAATACTATGATTGGACTGAATTGCTCGTTAAGTAGCACGAGGGGACCGCGAATTTGCGTAAACTGGACAATTTCCAAACATTCTAACGTAATTTATGATTTAATTGCAAACCTTCCGGACATAACAAAAATCGGTAATTCCATCATCCATAATTCATAATAATCCATAGTGGTAGACCCTTTATATGCATTTTTCAAATAAGAAACAGTAATAGTTATGTTAAAAACCGATGTTTTACCTTTCAGGTGTACAGCATGCAGAAGACTTGAGCTATATATTTTATAACAATGTAACAGTCTCCGTTGCTGATACTTTAACAATAGAAAGAATTGTAACTTTATGGACCAATTTTGCAAAGACCCGGTAAATATTTTTAATTATATTAAACAGATAATGAAAACACGACGAGAGTACATAAAACAATAAGGCTAGTTTTTATAATTTTGTATTCAATTGAAAGGACATTTCCGCAATATCTTCTTTAAAGTAGTTGCCTTGGAAGGTAGCACTGGAAACGATTTTCCACTATTCATAGCGATGCTGGAATTTTGATATTCTAAACGCCTATAGCTGCTCGGTTATGACCTTCAACATTCTCCGTTTTCAATCTTGGGAACAAAAAGTCACAGTGATGTTTTTACTTGCTAAAAACTTGTTAATTGAAATCGGTGGGTGGCAAGGCGTATTATCGTGATGCAGCGCACAGATGTTCTTGATGTTCGGTCTCACACGAATAACCCTTTTTCGAAGTCTTTATTAAACTTCCAGATAAAATGTTATCTCTAAAATGTTAAACTCGGTAAAAATGTTTTCTTATCGTTCGGCCTTGAGGCATAAACTCGTTATGTGCGATCTACTGGTTATCAAAGAAGCAAATCGCCATGCTTTTCGAGATCATCTACTCTTTTACTTTTACTTTGAGATACAATAAAATTAATGTTACTTCTTTGCAAATAAATAGATTATGTAATACTAATAAGACTATTTTTATTTCAGAAATCCCACCTGTTCAAATGATTCTGGAGTTCTTCGGAATGTTACTTGGATACCAAACACCCCAAATACTAATGTGGAAGAAGCAGTACTATATTTGAATATAAACAGAACCCTCACCATGGAACAGAATCCCGATCAAGAAAACTGGAATTTTTATCAAAATATATACAACAAGTTTGGAGACCCTTCTAATTATATCACTTATTAAATATTTATTCAAATTAAATGAATTGTATTTTTCTTTTTCTTTATTAACTGATGAACAAAGATACAAAAAATCTACTCAAATACGTCGATGATTTTTGCAAAATATCTTGCATTGTTGAACATTAAAGTTTGATTGGTTCAAGGACAAATATTTATTAATTCTTAATTTTTGTTTTGGGTAGATGATTTTAACCTAAAAGTCAGTTTTTACCCAATTTGATACATCACTTGACTCCTAGAACAACATGGCTTTTAGTAAATTGAGCAAACCTCACTGACATTCTTGAAATTAATTTAAATTTGTTAAAAGCATGTGGTATATTTAAATATATGAGGTCTTTCAGTTATGTCTTAACGGAATGGAATCTTGAGACTCTTGAGTGTTTATTTCACGATTGTTTGCGGTTACAGTAGATATAGCCATAAAAGGGGTGGAACAAAAAAATCAGCGACTATATTTAGTAACGTTTTAACGTTTTAAGCGTTTATCATAGATTTTGCTTTACATATGTATAGAAGAATTGATCTAAAAATATTGGTTTTTAGGCCAATTTTGTCAGAAATTTCCGTTTAAAATGTTTCGTATCTACCTATTATTGACTTTAAATATTTGAAATGTGTACAATGGTTTGTTGGTCTACTGTAATATTATTTATTTTCTTTTAGTTCTTCATTAATATTAATGCCATGTCGTCTGCTAAAAAAAAATTATATAATTTGATTTGTTCCATTCTCCAAGATCCTAAATATAGTAATATATATGGATTCCGCAGTTGGTTCCTTGTGAAGTATTTTCAGAATACTAGAATTTTAAATGATATACTTGTAGCTTTTTAATATTTCAAACGTTTATTATAAATTTTGCTTTATATATGTTTCGCCTTGTTAGGGCTTTCTCAATAGAAGCTTGAACTAATACGAATGGTCAAACACAGTGTTTCCAAGTTTACAGGTTTTTTTTATTTCTTGTTTTTTTTTTACACCTAGCCTAATTATCCTAAATATCGGCTGGTAAAAACCGGGCTATGCAATTACAATATGATTTTATCTATTATCAGGGTGTTTTGAAAATGTATCAGTTTTATCCATATCTTATCTGTATTTATTAGTAGGTCTAATTCTTTACTTTTCTTTTCTGAGTGTAATAATTTAATATTGTTTATAACTATAAAATGATAGTTTTCAATACAATGTGTAGGCATTCCGGTGTTTTTTATATTATTTAAGATATTTTTGTGTGTTTTTTTTATTTTACAACCTATACTTCTACTACTTTGACCGATATATACCGCTTCACAATCCTTACAGTTAATTTTATATACACCCGATTTATCTAAACTATCCATTTTATCCTTATTAGTAACTAACATTCTACATACATTAAGTATATTTACACAAATAGTCTTACAACCTAGTTTATTTAATTTTTTACACTCTGTATTACTAAGTTTAGTAGTGTAATTAATAAATTTAAACGAGTTGTCTTTTTGCTTTTTGATGTTATAGAATTCTTGTAAATTCAACTCTCTTTGTTTAATTTGTAACAATTTGTCAGTTAATCCTTTTTGCTTTTGCCTTTGTTGTTTTTTGCTATCTATTTAATGGTATAGAGCTCTTTATAAAAATTATCTTTGTTTAGTGGAAGACTAACTAACCTATGTATTAGACTATGAAAAGGAGATAGTTTGACTTACTAAGATTGTTTAGAACTAAAGTGTATAACCGTATCTCTTTTAGTCGGTTTTCTGTAAATATGAAATTGTAATTTATTAGATATTTTCTTTATCTGTATGTCTAGGAAGTTAATTTCACCATTAAGTTCAATCTCCATAGTGAATTGAATATTTTTGTTTATGTGGTGGAAATTTCTTTCCGTTCCATTTCATATACAAAAAGCATCGTCCACGTATCTGTGCCAGTGTTATCACACAACAACAATATATTCACAATATATCTATTGTTGATTGATGAATTTTTAAAATTAAAATAAACATTTTCGAAATCAGCCATAAAACTTTCAGATGACAATGATGAGATAGGTGAGTCCATTGGAAGACCGTGTTTTTGTTGATAAATCTCTTTGTTATATTGAAAATAATTTTGTTCCGAGCAAACTAGGATTGCTGTTTTTAGTTCAATTTTTAATTTGTCTTCTATGTTTGTATTGTCTATATGTCTTTTTATAATTGAAATTTAATCTTTTACTGGTATAGAACTAAAGAGGCTTTTTACATCAAAAAGACTAATTATTATATAAAACTTTGTATACATTGTAATGGGTATTTCATTGCATATAGTGACTAAAAATTAATTAACTTAGGTAGGGTATGACTTAATTCTTTACACAGCCTATAACTAGGTGCATTAACATACGAGACTACCGGTCTTATCGGATCTTATATCTTATAATTTTCTTTCCATATAAATTCGTAGCTGACATTAAAAAGCAAAAAGACAAATTGGTTTAAATGTATTAATTACACTTCTAAACTTAGTAATACAGAGTGTAAAAGATTAAATAAACTAGGTTGTAAGACTATTTGTTTAAAGAAACTTAATGTAGGTAGAATGTTAGTTAATAATAAGGATAACATGGATATTTTTTATAAATCGGGTGTATATAAAATTAACTATAAGGATTGCGAAGCGGTATATATCGGTCAAAGTGCTATAACTATAGGTTGTAGAATAAAAGAACACAAAAAAAGATATTTCAAATAATATTAAAAGCACCGAAATGTCTACACATTGTATTATAATGTAAAAACAATCATTTTATAGATGTAAACAATGTTAAATTATTAAACTCTTTAAATTATTAAGAAATTAAAAGAAAACAGTCATATAATAACAAGGAATGACCATCTAAATGTCCAAAACACCCCGATAATAGATAAGATCATATTGTAATTGGATAGCCTGGTTTTTCCCAGCCGATATTTAGGGTAATTAGTCAAGACGTTAAAAAAAAACAAGGAATAATAATAAATAATTTTACCTGTATACTTGGAAACCCTATGTTTGATCATTAGGATTAGTTCAAGCTACTCTTGAGAAAGCCCTAACAAGGCGAAATATATGTAGAGCAAAATTTATAATAAACGTTTGAAATATTAAAAAACTATAATATATATATATATATATATATATATATATATATATATATATATATATATATATATATATATATATATATATATATATATATATATAGCAGACGACATTGCATTAATATTAATGAAGAACTAAAAGAAAATAAATAATATTACAGAAGACCAATAAACCATTGTACACATTTGAAATATTTAAAATTAATAATAGGTAGATACGAAACATTTTAAACCGAAATTTATGACAAAATTGGAAAAATTGGCCTAAAAACCAATATTTTCAGATCAATTCTTCTATTGGAACCTTTGAAGTGAAACAATAAACTCGAAGAGATCACTTTTTTTAACTCCTCGACGCACATTTTGCTAACCATGTTAGCATCATTAGGAGATTATAGATTAATCATCTCCTGATGATGCTAACATGATTAGCAAAACGTGCGTCCAGAAGTTAAAAAAAAAGTGATTTGGTATTCGGTGTTTAATCTCTTCGAGTTTAATATTTTTTGGTTAAATATACTAAATACAATAATAACATACGGAAGCTAAATACAATAATAACATTTCCTGAAGAAAATAGAAGGCAGCATAGTAAAATCAAAATCGAGATTGGACTATACCAGGGTATACATATCCGGTAAATATATCCGGAATTTGAAAAAATGGTGGGGCGAGGCGCCATCTGACATATACATGGTAAAGTTTGACATTGTTGGCTGTATACGAACTCAGAACATTTTGTCATACGAAAATTATTTGTGTTGTTTAGTGAAAATTTCATCTCAGTCAAAAAATGGAATTAACTCGTGAGAATTTTGGTGAGATGATTTATTACGACTTTCGACGTGGATTATCTCAACAAAAGTGCACTGATCAATTAACTTCGACTTTTGGTGATGGAGCACCATCTAAAATCACTGTATATCACTAGTTTAGTGAATTCAATCGTGGCCGTCGTTCGCTCATGGTTGAATTTAAAGAATGTCGTCTAAAAAATGATAAAGCAAGATCGTCATGTGACAATCCGCGAAATTGAGGCCTCCCTTATTATGACAACTATATACAAGATTTTGCATGAACATTTAGCCGTGAAAATGATTTGAGCGCGTTGAATTACGCATAATTTGATAATCGCTCAAAAAATGGTTAATTGGTGTAAAGAAATGCTCAACAGATATAATAGTGGTGCTTCAAAAGCCGTGTATAACATCTACATAGGTAACAAATTTTGGATCTATGCGTATGAGCCCGAAAGTAAACAGCAGTCATGAGTGCAGTGTATGAGTCTTTCAGAATGAGTCAACCCAACGCGCTTCGCGCAAGAAGCACTTCGAAGTAAATGGTCGTTTTTTGGGATAAATGAGCATATGGCTACAGCGCCACTAGATAATCGTCGAACGGTCAATTCTGAATGACACACAACTATTTCTTTGCCAGAAGTCCTTGAAATAATAAGATAAAACAACCAGCGACGCAGGACCATTCTTCACCATGACAATGCGAGCTCTCACCTATCGGATCGAAAAACTCAATATTTGAATGGTCAAACATCGAATTGACGGGTCATCCACCATATATTCCTGATTTGGCACCCAATGATTTCTTTTTGTTTCAGTCCGTGAATAATAAACTACGTGGTCAACGATTTCAGTCGATGCCAGTTGATGCGTTCAAAATGCATGTTTTGGAGATACCTCAATCGGAATGAAAAAAGTGCTATAAAAACTGATTCAAACGTTTGCAAAAGTTTATCGATCATCCCAGAGAATATTTTGAAAAATATAAACATTATTTTTAATGAAAAATATTTGTTTTTATTTATTATTCAGGTTACATAAATAGCAATCCTCGTACAAGAAAAATTTAAAGATAAAGCTGATGTTGACGATAATCCAAGAGAAACAATGTGAATAGTTACGGTAGGCACTCTGGATGTCTGAAGGAAAACTAACAAGAGAATCTACAAATGAAGAGCAAAAGAAAAAAGTAGAAGTGGTAAGCTAGGAAAGACATGGTAAGGAGGGTAAAGGCTACACTAAGAGGTATCCAATAGGAGGTAAGGGAACATCCCAAAATTTAATTGGTTGGAAAGAGGAAAGGTCTCAACTTCCTCCACAGTCTGATATCTCATGGTAGACAAGTGTAGGATTAATACAAGTACGAATGTAGTTTATATAATATTTCTTAGATCTCAAGCCTGCTAATTATTTCCATCTTTCACTGATGTTTTCAAGATATACATTTCACTCGCAGGCCTTAATTATCACGCGATCGTTCTGTCAACACTGTTGATGTCGGATGCGTCTTCAATACGAAGTTTTACCCCCTAGAATCACTTGGTGATTTGTAGTAATTCGTGAACCGGATTTTTTTGGTGCATTGTGAAAATGAGTGACAATGAGCGAACAGTTTCGAGCAATGTTGTATTATTAAATTTTGTTTCAGATTTGGCCGCAATACGACAAAATTTGTGCAATATTTTAACAGGCCAATACAAACAGTGTTTTGTCAAAGACGTATGACCATTAGAAGGCCGAGGCTCGACCGAAGATGAACCTTACAAAGGGAAGCCTGCAACTGCATGAAGTGATGAGAATATCCACATAATCTGTTATTGTGCATTCTGATCATGGGTTGACGATCACGACGTTTGGAAAGAGTTGAACTTGATTCATACAACCGTTCATCAGCACGAAATATGCACGATTAGCATGAAAATATCTTGACTTTTTGGGACGTATCGGAAATGACTCTCATTTTTCGGAACATGCCATTTTTAGTCACCTGTCTTGGATTTTCAAATACGACCCGGAAACGAAGGGACAGAGCTAAGAATGGCACACTCCAACATTACCACGGCCAAAAATATCAGAATGGGTAAATCAAAGGTCATGCTGATTTGTGTTTTTGATAGCCAGAGAATCGTCCGTAAGGAATTTATGTCTCAAGGCCAAATGGTAAACCGATATGGTTTTGAAATACTTCGAAAAATGATCATTCGTGTGAGAGAGAACATCAAGAACATCTGGGTGATGCATCACGACAATGCGCCTGACCTCGGAGCGATTTCAGTTCAGTTGTTGGTAAGTCAAAACATCACTGTGGCCTCGCAACCAAGTTTGAACATTCACCTCAAAGGATACGATTTGTGCGACATTGGATAACAGTGAAATGATTACAGCCGATCAGTTAAAAGAGATTCCAGTATCTGAGTTGCAGCATTGTCTGGAAGAGTAAATAAACCATCTCTAGCGCTCTGTGGCTTCGCAAGGCAACTACTTTGAAGACGACAATATACGAGAGGTACTTTTTCAATTTTGGTGCGTGGTTTGGTTTTATAATAGTTGTTGTGGCCCCAGCATGTTTTCCGCGCGATTAGATGCAGTTTGCAGCCGTATCGTTTGTCTGTATACTGAGCTATAGAAGTGTATATTGTTTAAGAAAATTGAGTCGCTAGCCGACTGTGTGATATGATATGTTATTCGATTCTTGAGTATAAGAAATTTGGCAGCAGAGGAAATTTACTGTTAGATTTGTGAGGTTTACACTGATAACACTATGACCGACAGTAAAGTTCGAAAGTAGGTGAGAATGTTTAAGGACGAGCGGGTTAATGTGCATGATGAGCCACGCCCTGGCCAACCTTCTCTGATTTTTAAAGATTTGCTTCGTGATGTGGACAATAAAATTTGTGAAAACCGCCGGTTCACGATTTCAAAGTTAACAAGTGAATTTCCACAGGTTTCAAGTCAGTTTTGTTCACCATTGTTTCGGAGAAACTAAATTATGGAAAATTGTGTTCTCGGTGGATTCCAAGACTGCTTCCTGGTAATCACAAAGCAAATAAATTAAGCTGTGCTTTATCGCTTTTGACTCGATACAATCAGGAAGGCGATGAATTGTTAGATCATATCGTTACAGGAGATGATACTTGGGTGTCTCACATGACTCCTTAGTCCAAGTAACAGACAATGGAATGATGACATACATCGTCGCCTACCAGAGTGAAAGTCAAACAGTCAATTTCAGCATGAAATATCATGGCAACTGTATTTTGAGACAGGCAAGAGACATTGTTAGTCGATTTTATACCGAGAGGCACAACAATTAATTCTGATGCGTATTGTGTCACCTTGAGGAAACTCCGGTATGCCATAGAAAACAATCTGCGTGGCCTACGGTCTTCCGGTGTGATGTTGCTCCATAACAATGCAAGGCCATATGATTTTGCATAAACACAGGATCTAAGCAGGTCTTTTGAATGGGAAGAACTGGATCATCCTCCTTACAGCTCAGAACTTATACCCTGTAATTTTTACTTGTTTCGGTACTTAAAGGAGTAAACTACAGTAAACTGTAGTCATCGATTGGGCTTCTTCACAGGCGGCAGATTTCTTTGACGTCGGAATTCAAAAACTTATTGAGTGGCATGACAAATGTTTGAACAAAAATGGTAATTATGTAGAAAAGTAGATAAAAGTATGTAAAAAATGGAATAAATATATTTTAAAGATATTTATATATAGCGCGTAGAATATATATTGCAATATATATTGCATAAAAAATGATAAAATCTTTCGATTATGCATCAATCTTTCTTGTATTTGCATTTTATTATTTGGCTTTATACTAAATATGGTATCCAGATATGTGAATTTCTTTCGACGTTAGTCATGACGTTATTTTCTACTTTTTAGTCGTTATCCGACAATGGTATATACTTTCTTTTGTTGTGAATATAACTGAGATATTATTATTTATAAGAAAATACAAACGTTATAACCTAATGCACGATAATGTGATTATCTCGATAACTAAAAGTTGAAGAAATTTCTTATAAAACACGCTTAAAATAAATTATTACGTTCTATATATCATCACTTCTAAAATGTATACATGCATTAAATGATGTATCTACAATAAAAACCACAAAATTATATTCTAGTTATTTTTAGAAAATTCTGTTCACATAATTATAATTTTAAATTTTAACATTTTCAGTATTTGACTAGAATCTGTTTATTAAACTGGTTAAAGTGCATTCATTAACATATTTTTATATCTTTTTTTTTATATAATAAAACTATAAATATCTAACTCAATATATATTATGTCCTAAAATTTATACAAACTGCTCCTAACATTAAAAGAAGAATTATTTGCATGCATAAATGTAAAGAATTTGCTTTAGCGCTGCTGCCTCTTTTGGAGTACTCGGAATTGTTAGCAATCCAATCGATTAAATTAGCAACGTTACTGTAAACTCCTGGATAGCCTTTTTTTGCACAGCCAGCTCCAAAACTTACAACTCCGATAAGTTTATTGTTATACACTAAAGGGCCCCCACTGTCACCCTAAAAATAATAAGTATATTATGTCGCTTAAAAAAATGTTTTTTTGTAGCTAATCTGGTACATTTATTTGATCCGAATAAAATTTGTCTATGTTATGCAGGATGTCCAGGATAACTGAGATAAATGAAAAAAAATCAAACATTATATCTCAGTTTTTCTTTAATAGAATGCCTAATTTTTTTTTATTTTATAATATTCCTAAGACAAAATATTTCTATTCTTGTTAAACATATTCTATACCTTTCTGTCATAATTTCCGAGATTTTTACATTTTTGTTTTTAATATTTCGTTTTTAATGGAAACTTTTACCTTTAGCTTTATGTTATTATTAAACTAATGAATAAATTCATGATAAGTCATGAGATATTAAGAATTTAGGTCATCACACTTTTTATTATTTGATGAGAAAGCAATTATTATAGAGTAACAAAAATTATTGTTATAGTAAACAAAACGTCATATTTAGTTTTTAGTAAGGCAATTTAAGTACACTACTTAAGTAAATGTTCAATATGTCTACCATCTTGTGTAATATAAACTCTAAACCTATATTCAAAAGAACTATTGACTGTAATGAGCATGATATTCATAAACTCATTTCTTACTCTACTTTGCATGTTCTCTATTGTGGTGGGTGGCTTTTGATAAACTCCTTCTATAACAAAACCCCTGTACAAGACCTCCCCTACCAATTCATTTATTTTCATAATTCGTGTTTAAAAATTGTCTCACCTGCCTGCTAAAATAGGTAGGAACGCCGTCCAGCTGTAACCATATTCGTCTCGTTACAAAGGCAACTCTTTAATCCACACAAAATTATTTTGCAAAAAATTGAGAAAACTATTACCACTAACTTTTTAAATAAATATGGCCCTAGGAGGCGAGCTCCGATAATACCAGCCCACGCATTAAGATACCATCTATGTTGATGATCTAAAGGGATAATTAATCTTGGATTTTCACTACTGTAATAGTGGAAGTTATGTCGGTTGACGTACCCATTTTTGTGGAAAGTTGCAAAAAGAGTTTTCATCACTTACGCCCAAAACGTTTATCAATTCCTCTCTAGAAAAAATAATTTTCGTTCTGCTTTCTGTTCTAATAAACACCGTAGTACACAATTTGACAGTTCATAAAGTAAAAATAATTGACCGTTTGCTTCATTTGTTTCTACGCCAACAGTGTCGAGGGTCTCTAGGCTATCTGCGTGCTTTAAGTTGTAATTGGATATTCATATTTCTTTTCGATAGTCAAAATAATAGATCATATAAATATTTTTTCCTACTTAATTATGAAAGTACACTCTCTTTTTGTATATCATATAAAACCTGTTTAAAGGCTATACCAGAACAATATCTGTCATTTGAATTGCATTTTATGACGTTATTACTAAAACGTCTAAACGCGGATTTAGACCAAAAGAGCATAGAACTAGAGCAAGAGCAAGAACGTCCTTTCTTGATAAAGGGGTGTAAATGATTATTATTGATTATTGATTATTATTGAACGATTATTATTTACGGCGATAATTATTGCTCGCCATTTACATCAAAAGAATAGTTAACGAACAAGAACGAGAACAATAGAACTAGAATTCTTGCGCATGCTCTAGGAATGTTTAATTAAAGCGAGCGAACGCTGAGTGCTCATTATACAATAGTTCACTAAATTAGGGTTCAGAACACTTTGTCGGAAATTGTCGGACAACTAAAATATTGGTAAACTTCTATCGTTCGTAGACAGTTTTTATTTGTCCAATCCATAACTATATTTATATTTACACAAATGAAGTCGTTAGAACACAAAAGCATTTTGAAGAGACCGCACCAAGCCGCGAGCACGTCCGGGCACGAAAAAACGGTCTAGGCTACTGTTCGCACGCTTTTGCGTAGTTTATATTAAATTAGCGACCATTCTTAGAATATTCTAGAGAATTCCCGTCGAACATAGATGGAGCATCGAAAGAATGCTCTATAACTGTTTACACAAAACAAATTTGAAAGAGCACGGATAGAATGAGCATTCGCTCGTTTGGTCTAAATCGGACATTGTGTGAATGACATTGTGTGAATTGACGTGAATTCCATTAAAAAGGAAGTATTAAAAACAAAAAATGTAAAAATCTCCGAAATTATGACAGCTAGGTATAGGACTGATATATGATGTTTATATTTTTTTCATTTATCTCAGTAATCCTGAATATGCAGTATAAAGTAGACAAATTTTGTTTAGATTGAAAGTTAAGTTATATTTTCACTAATATTCCTACCAAAAATGATAATCCTACATCAAAAAATAAAGGATATATGAGACTGCAAAATGGTCTGCAACTACGATATTTTTTACAAAAAATATCGGATATCACTAAAACCATTCAATTTAGGTATAGTACATGTTTCACGAAATATGTTTGCAATTAATAGCAGAATACAAAAATGGATGAACATATAGGGTATTCAATAAGAAAAAACCAAAATATACCCCGCCACGGTTTTGTGAGATACCATGTATAAATAAAAATGAATTTTGTGTTGATTTTACACTAGTCATCTGTTGAAGACTCCCTCCCACTTATTGCTTTTACGCGAGAAGCACGACGCTATCTTCATTGCATATAATTTATGTGTTTACATGTTTTTTTTTTCATGTATGGATGGGTTTCAAGGTGTTCTGTCGCCCTGTACACCAGTTGTGTGGACGAGGTCCCACGTTTTAATGAGTAGAACGAGGTGAATTCTTTGAGGCTTGCGGCAAGAACGGGCATGGCTTGCAGCAGGTACCGCTGGATAACTTCTTCGATGTTTGAGCTTGGGGTTGGTGCTCGAGCTGGAGCTGGTGGTGGACGGTTGTGTCGACAAAAGATTTTCCGGGTGTCGTGGTGGCTACTGTATTTGGTGGACGGTTTAAGTTGTTTTTGGGGTTGGTGATCCTATTCTTGAGATGCACTGGACATCCGGCGTAGGTGGCGGTGTGATCGCGCCACAGTTGAGGCATTTTTTAGGTAGTTCTTTTTCTTTGGTGCAGTCGGCAGGCTTATGATCCCCCGAGCATTTTCGGCACTTTGGTGAGGCAGTTCACTGCCGAGTGGCCAAATTACAACTAATTTCGGCACTGGGCAAAAGAACGGTTGTACTTTTGGGTCTTGACGTGTGGTGATGTTGTATATGTCCTTTTGTTCGCGCTGTAGGCGAACTTTTACGAGGGCATCTTTACGCCATTGGCGCGTGTCATTCTGCGTTGTTCGGAAAGTTGGAATCCTTTCGACTTGAGGTCTGCCTCAATCTCTTCTATGCTTATGTGGGTGTCGACGCCGCGGATGACAAACTTGAGTTCCCGATCACAAGTGAGCAATTGAGTGTGATAGGCGATTTTGTTGGTTGACAGGAACCTGGTGATGTTTCTGTGGCTGTCGGCGGAGGTCGGGAAGAACTGGATGCCAAGCCGGACTGTCATGGCCTCCGTGAATTCCCAATTATGTGAGTGGAAGTATTTTGCAAGATCGCTCCAGAGGCCTGTGTCGCGCAGGACTACTGGTGTTTTCTTGAATGGCAGTTTCGATGTTGTGGATTATTTTTTGCGGGGGCGGTGGTTGACGCGGACGGTCCGGGGCTTGGGCTGGTGTACATTGTGCTTTGGGTTTGCTGTTGAATTTTTTGAAAATGTTGAAGCACACCCGGGTTTGTTTACATGTTCATCGTGGCACGGTATAAATATTATCATTTACTATAAATTCTATTAAAATATCAATAACAATCGAAAGGCAACAAGTATTTAAATTATATTTAAATATATAGCAATAAAGTGAGGTTATATATCATTTTATTTTTAAGGTGGGATTTTTTACATATAAATGTGTGTTTACATTTAAATGTGTCAAAATTTATATGCTTGATCGTTGAGTATTTTAACACATAATTGTGTTACTTTTAACATTAATTTGTATTTCGTGGTTGACACAAACCGTTTATGTTAAAATGGCACAAAAATGTGTGTTAATCGCTTTTTTTACATACAGTTTCTGTTAAAACTGACGCAAAATTTTTGGGTTTAGCGCCTAGTTTTTGAAAATGATGCATGACGCCTGGATTGGTGAATGCTGGCGCATTGATTTGTGTTTTCGGTGGAGGAAGATCTGGAAATTCCTCCACGTTGTTCGATGATGGTGTGGTTTTTGCGTCTTTTTATGGAGGGCTGCTGTTTTTTGCCGGATGAAATCGATCATGGAGACGGTTGTTTGTTGGCTGATTTATCGGCTGTGAAGGCTTTTTTCACTTAGTTGATTTCGAAGAGTTGGGCCGATATCTTGGCACTCTGTTCTTGGAGGGCTTTTTCATTTGACCGATTTCCTCGTTTTGAGCCATTATTTGTTGGTTTAGTCTTGTTGTACGGATTGCTGCCTCGTTTAGTTGGTTGAGAACGTTGGCTGGAGTTTTCTCCAGGATATCTATATCTTTAGCATCTAGGTCATAGTCGGACGCGTGGTTCGACTCCATGGTGCCTGACCCCTGGTGGGAGGCCCCAGTAGAGTCTAGACGGGATTTACGGGGCCGGTTTCGGTGGCGTGGAAAGCTGGTGGGATGGAACATAACGATACTGCTAGCGAGAGCGACGTTGTAAAGAACGTGTTACTGGGTTGAAGTAAAGAACTGGACCCAACTGAAGATTGACCAAGGTCCTGATTAAATAAACCGGCCAAATTGGATAAAAGTAGTATTGAAGGCCCTATATTCATCTACCTGGTATGCATGAAGAATATACTATTTGCATATAAAAATACACAGTACGCATGGCGACTGAAGGATTGAGAATATTTAAGTGGAAACCGGGAAAAAAGGTTTGGTTGTTTTTTGAATATTTTTAATATTCTCCATGAACCCATTGTGTATTATTCATACATATCTAGTACCTCAATATAGGGTATTGGTTTGAGTCTGAATGGTTCCCTCATGAACCCCACGGGGTTGACTCGAACCTTCTTGGGTTTGAGTCAAATCCCCCATGAGCCATGGCTACTGCAAGCCCGTCATATGTATTTTTGTACAATGAAGTAAAACAGGGAATTTTATAAACCACATTTTTGGTATTTGTGTTGGTTTGGTTTTTGCTAATATAGATCTAAGAGTATAACAAAAACCATATGTAAATATAAGTATATTAACAAAGACCAAACCAAACAACACAACAGAATACCAAAAATGTGGTTTATAAAATTCCGTGCGAATGTGGCAAATTTTATATAGGTGAAACATCTAGACCATCAGATGTTAGAATAATATAACATAAAAATCTTCTTAGAAAGGGTGATTTTAATAAATCTAGAATTTGTCAACACGCATGGGAATTGGGAAATAAAATCAAGTGGAATAATTCCAAAAACGGATCAAAAGAAGCGGTAACAAAATATAGAAGATTAAAAGAAACCACTATAATTAATTTAAATAAAAATAACTGTATTGCTATACCCTCGGTATATTTAAATTCAATATGGTTCCCTATTCTAAAGAATACAATTAAAAACTAAGTATTTCAATACACAATTATCACACAATAAACTTCACCTATATATATTTTTTTGATAGTATGTCACTGTCATTAGTAACTATTATTGTCAATCATTAAAAACTATCACTGCATTGCAATATACACACTTTCTATCTTTTCAATATATTTAGAAGTTAAAATAATTTATTTTTTATATTCGTTTTGAAGACGGGAGGAGAAAACCTCCCGAAACGTTAACGTTCAAACGTTTGTATTTATTTTACATTTTTTTTTGTATTTTAAAAAAATTTGTTTGTTAGGCAAATTTATTACATAAAAAGATTCAATGATAAATTTGTCTCCGTTTGGTTTTTTTGTTTTTTTTATCCAGTTATTCTTTAGTTACATAAGAACAGATATTTTTGATATTATTTTTGAGTTTTAGATCGTGGCGAAAAACCCAAAAAAAGAAAAACATATATGAACACGCCACAATCATTCAGACAGTACAAGCCTTTTTTAATCAAATGAAAAAGTTATAGCAGACGCAGATGAAAATTTTCAAGGACTTCCAGAAAATCGCTTCAGAAATGGAATATATGAATTAGAGAATCGCGAATGAATCGAGAATGGAAAAGAATGAGCTGAAGGGAGAATATACGGAAGAATAAAGTCATTTTTTTTCAATTACAAACTTGTTTTATCATTTCCGCTCCGCGAACCTTTCAATTAGCCTAGTAAAGTACTTTGTGAAGTTTTGTTTCCAAACCGGCATTTACAAAAATGGTTATAATGTTCATAAAATATACCCCTCTTCTTGGACCTTAAATGTAATTTATTTTCGGATAGAATACTTTACCTGACAAGCGTCTTTTCCACCTTCTGCAAAACCTGCACAAATCATATTTTTCGTTATGGCAATAATACTGCTGTACGCGTTCGTACAGTATTTTCTAGTTGTTAGAGGTACCGATGCAGCTTTTAACGAGACAGACAAGTTACCATTCTCCTATAAAGAAAACAATAAGTATGATTCTAAAACTGAAACGTTCTCTTGATTAATTTACCACTTCGTAACCCCAACCGCTCACGACAGCATAATCACTTGCGATGTAGTTTTCTTTTTCTGACAGAATAATGGTTTGAACATATTGATTTTGAGTCACATTTGAACACAACTAGAAATTATGATAATTCTATGGTTCATGTCTTTAATATTTTTTTTTTTTGGAATACTACCTTGATAATGGAGACATCGTGATCAATAGTAGTCGAATTGTACTTTTCGTGTATTTTCACAGAACACATTTGTATTTTTTGTCCAGTATTTCCTTGTGTTACATTGCTGCCTACTTTCACTTGGTAATACTGAGATAATTTTGATTGACTGAAAATTAATAGAAAGATTGATATTAAATAGAATATACAGTAGTGACTAATAAAATAAAAGCGGTAAAAAAACCAAGTTTTCTTTGATAATTTATTTGTCACAATAGATAATATAAAATACTAATATTAACTGACCCTTTAATTTTTTTGTCTACAATATAAGCAGCGATAGAATTATAATACACATTTAATTGCTGCTTATCTTTTAAAACAAAATACTTCTTGCTAATGGTTCGTAGTAGTGGTGAAAAAAATAAAAGTATACAAATTTTATACACATTATCGTATAATATATATCGAAATTATCTAATTCCGATAAAATAGGTATTTATTTTATTATATACGAGGGTTGTTATTTATGTATCCGGAATTGGCAACAATGGTGCTGCTAGGCGCCATCGTAAAGTTTGATATGGTTGACTGTATAGGTACTCAGAATGTTATATCATACGGACTATTTGTATTGTACTTGAAAACTTCATTTAAGTCAAAAAATGGAATTAACTCGAAGAGAATTTTCATGCGATGATTTACTATGACGTTTCGACGTGGATTATCTCAATAACCGTGCATCAATCAACTTACTTCGATTTTTGGCGATGAAGCACCATGTAAAACCACTGTATATCACTGGTTTAGTGAATTAAATTGTGGCCGTAGTTCGCTCACAAACCAATTTAAAGAAGGTCGTCCAAAATCGGTTGTTGTGCCAGAAAACATCGATACTGTGTGCGAACTGATAAAGCAAGATCTTCGTGTAACATACCGTGACATTGAGGCATTCCAGGGCATTAGTATGACATGCATACACAAGAGTTTACATGAACATTTAGCCGTGAAAATAATTTATGCGCCTTGGATTCCGCATAATTTGACAATCGCTCAAAAAAAGGCTTGTGTCGATTGGATCAAAAAAAAATGGTCAAAAAATACAATGTGGTGAGTCAAAAGCTGTGTATAACATCTACACAGGTGACTAATCAGGGATTTATGCATATAAGCCTGAAACTAAAAGCAGTTGACTGTATGAGTCCTTCAAAATGAGTTAAACCTAACAAAAATTGTTCGCGCAAGAAGCACTTCGAAGGAAATGGGAGCGTATTTTTTGAGATAAATGGGCATGTGGCTACAGTGCTAATTAATTAATTCTGAATGGTACACAATTATCTTCTTCGCAATGACAACGCGAGCTCTCACACAACTCAATATTCGACCGGCCAAAACATCGAATTGATGGGTCATCCGCCGAACAGTCCTGATTTGGCACCCAATGATTTCTTTTTGATCCCATATATGAAGAATCAACTACGTGGTTGACGATTTTCGAGAGGAAAGTTTTCTTTTTAAGTAAACACAATATAAAGCAGCGGGTAAAATTTGCATAAAGAAACTAGTGGAGATTTCCAACGTAACTGGAAAAACTTTTTTTTTTAGCGATGAAACTACAATTAATTTATTTGGGTCTCATGGCAAATGGTATGTTAGAAGACGTATTAATGAAAAATTGTAATGCACGTTACACTTTGGGTACAGTGAAGCATGGTGGTGGTAACATCAAAGTATGGGAGTGTTTTTCATATAACAGAGTAGGCCCAATGTTTTAAATAAAATAAAATATAACAAACGAAATTTACACAAGAATCATAGAGACAATTATACTACCTTAAAGTATGTGCCTTTACAGTGGGTTTATTAACAAGAGAGTGATCCCAAACATACAAGACAATGCGAAACATGTGAACACTGTATCAAGAAATTCAGACAGATTGGTTTCAATAACTGCGGAAGCATGTTGATATCTAATTGAGTCCATGCAAAGAAGATGTCAATTAGTAATTAAGAATAAGGATATTATATATAGAATAAAGAGTTTTAGATAATTACACCTTTTGGATTTATTATGATTTGCAATAAAAATTATTGCTTTGCTCAGGACATTTTTTCTAAAATATTTCATAGACGTATAATTATAATTAAAGTAATTGTTTATATTCAGACTAATACCATGTATGCCATTTAAATGATAAAATAATTCTGGAAAAATTAATATTGTTTTAGAAACAACATAAAAATAAGTTTAAATAAATTATATTAATATTATATACTTAATACTAATACTATGTACATAATACTAATACTATATTCTTAATATTAATAGTATAAACTTAATACTAATACTATATACGTAATATATTATAATTTCATTGACCACTGTAGATCATTTAATTCGGTATATAGTAAGGCTCGAGATATATTGTTGACCGATTGGCTGCAAGAAACTGTTAGCAACCCCTGTCGTAACAAAACCCGGCAAAGTTGCATGAAACGGACACAGAGCCTAATAAAATAATAGGTAAAAAGATAAAATTAATGAAACTCTTACAAAAACCTATGTTTAGAAGTTTCGAAATATTTTAGTTTAGTTTGCATTCTTTTCTTAAACAGTGCAGTTCTATAAGTTGAAAGCGTAATTGTAATGGAGAATACTACTTATCATAATCGCCAAAAAAATAAAGTTCCTAATGCAAATAACACTAAATTACAAATTCAGAAGTATATATTAAAAAACGATATATACTTTGAAAATACATATAAAAAATGTGATGTTCTAGAAATATTAAAGACATTTAATATTAAAAAGGAATATGGATGTGATACCATTGCTGCCGATATAGGACATACGGTTTTACGCCTTCCCCCGTATTACTTTATTTTTAATTCAATTAAGCATATGTGGCATCGGGTAAAATTTAATGTTAGAGCAGAAAACATTTGTCCGATTCTAAGTGCAAGTGCTGCAACATTAGTTAGGAAGGTTGTAGATTGTATTGCCAAAGAAAGTTGAATAAATTCGATTGGCCATGTTATTAAAATAGAAGATTTTTATGTCTCATTTACTAATAATATATATAGAACCATTTATTATAAATGTAGATAGTGACAGAGAGAGTGAAACCGAATTAAATGTATAATTAAATTTAAGTTATAATTTTTATTGAACTAATCAGATTTATTTATTTTTATTGCACTTATAAATTCAAAATACACAAACCAATAAACAATGTTTTAGTCATACATAGTAATAATAATAGTTTAACAATATTTTATTTTTTCCAAAATTATTCTGAAGTTAAACCACTTCGACTCTGACGCCTTTGAAGAAATTAGGAATATTTTTATTGAAATTTATTGGGGCAATTAACATTTTGCCGAAAGGCAACGAAATATCTTAAACTGGACTATACTTCTGACTTACACAATAATATAATAATTGTTAATAATAAAATATATTTTATTAGGTGAATATATTTGAATATTTGGTGAAAATTAAAAATAGCACATACTAATGCATTAAAATTCTATTTTAAATTTTTTGTATAAAGATGTTCCTACTACGAACTTTGTCCTATATATGATCAAGCAATTAACAGAATGCTTATTTTGGCGGGGACGCAGTTTGTTTGTTATTTCTTCCGCATGAGGTTGTGGAACCCAGCATTTGGGGTGTATAACTCCCAACTACGGTCTACTACGGTACGGGTATATATATATATATATATATATATATATATATATATATATATATATATATATATATATATATATATATATATATATATATATATATGAGCAATTCGTCTGTTGGTGGTTAGACTCATCAGGGTACAACCCATATTTTCGCCGACTTCTCGTCGGATAGCTTATAAATGTTGGACGCAGTCCAAAGAAGTTATATATATATATATATATATATATATATATATATATATATATATATATATATATATATATATATATATATATATAGATAGTCAGGGTATAGTTTTATTTTTTCTTGTAGAACACCTATATGTTCATCCACGATACAATGCAAATAGCAGAATGCACTTTTGCATTCTTTATTGATTCTAAATATATTTCGTGAAACATGTCCTCCACCTAAACCCAATGATCAATGTTTTACTGATATCCGCTATTTTGTAAAACATTTCGGTAGACTTTGTTTTGCAGTGTCATATATTATTTATTTTTTAATGTAGGATTATCATTTTTGGTAGGAATATTAGTGAAACTTAATGACTTAACTTCTAATGCAAACAAAATTTGTCTACGTTATATAGAATGTCCAGGATAACCGAGAAAAATAAAAAAAATTCAAAACATCCTATCTAAGTTTTTTTAAATGGAATTTGTAATTTTTTTTATTCTACAATATTTCTAAAACAAAATATTTCTATTTTTTGTAAACATGTCCTATATCTATCTGCAAAAATTTTCGAGATTTTTACATTTTACACATTAGGCTTTGTGTTATTATTAAACTAATGAATATTAACAAGGTGATATATTAAGAATTTAAGTCATCACGTATTTTAATATTTGATTAGAAAGCAATTGTTATAGAGTAACAAAGCTTATTATTATAGTAAACAAAACGTCATAAATATTTACTTTAAATTTCCTAATTATTCTGACCGCTATGGATTTTTTAACGCCTACCTCATTTTCAGATAGCTGAATGCAAAAATGGATGAACATATACTAGGGTGTTCGATGAGAAAAAAACAAAATTATTCTCCGCCACGGTTTTGTAAGACACCCTGTATACATATATATATATATATATATATATATATATATATATATATATATATATATATATATATATATATATATATATATATATGTATATATATACACAGGGTGTCCGGAAATAATGTCGAAATATTTTGGGAGATTCTCTCCCTCTAGAGATTAACAAACAGAAACCTAAACAGGAAAAACTGTTTCAGTTTTTGTGTTCAAGATATCCTATGACAGTGAGAAAGAAGCCTTTCTGTTTGATTCAAACGTGTTCACTGGATGTGGAACTACTTGTTTATGATTCTTTGGGGAATATTTTTCAAATAAAGTTGTATTTACCTCATTCCAAAACAATGGGCTGCAGTGAGAACTGTATTAGGCGTAATAAGGGCACCACCACAAAAATGTTGATCAAAAAATTGCAACGACACTTGATACGGAAAATTTCCTATATCTGCATCATATCCACCAATAATTCTTGTATCTATATTTACATCTTCTAAAACACTCCCTAAAACAAGCGAAAGTAATAAAGTGTGAATATACTGTCCCTTTTTAATTACACAAGTCTATATTATGTCCAATAAATAGAAGACAAACATGCCATTTAATGGCCTTAAAAATATATATGATTCGAAACTAGTTAAAAAAAATGAGAATGAGGTTTAATTGTTCCTAAAAATTTTTGCTTTGTTAAATAAAGTGTGAAATCTTTTTCTGTTCAAAATAAATTTGCTTTGTCTGCTCTTAAACTTGTACGATTACACCATTTTAAGCAATCTCGTGGCAATCACTATCCAACTTATTGGACAAGTGTCCGCCGAGACGACTTCTGACAAAGCGCATTCTGTCAATCTAATTACCGGCCACGTTTTCAAGCAATTGGGGTTTTATGTCCGCAAGGGTCTGAGTTATGTTGGTGTCTAAGGCGCCAATGTTGCTGGTTTATCAGCATAGACCAAAACATGACTTGGTGGCACAAAAGTTTGGTGCACAAAACAATGATTTTAATAATAAATTTCGACAATTTGCAAGCCTTGCTCTGATTTTAATCGTTCCATGATGATTTGCTAGACATTTGATGTGCCATGATGATTGCCATGATGTCATTTGCTATCATGATTTGACAGCCACCCCTATCGGAAGTTCGAACACAGTAAAAATCACTTTTTATTGGTGAGAAGTTAAAATGAATTGAGCATTAACTAGTATTGCAGCACTGCAGAGTTAGTAAAAAATTAATATGGAGAGCCCATATACGAGATTGAAGAACAAACACACAAGCACGAGATTAGAAACACGAGATGTATATGAAAATCGAAAGTTATATATATTTCGGGTCAGAAATATATCTGGCGAATGGAAATATTCAATGGCAATACCATGCCAGTATGGCAATACTGGCGAATGGAAATATATAAAGGAGGGTATCCCAAATTATGTGGACAATCTCCCGGATTCAGACAGAACACATAAAAATAATATGACAAGTTTCTATACACTTTTTTTCTTAAGGTCCCCCTACGGAGTTACGGGTTCATAACAAACGCCTCTGGAAATCGTTTGTTTTTAAATAGCTTTTGAAGTACTAGGTGTAATTTAATATTTTTTTAATATGATGGTTACCAAACTAAAAAATATCTTGATCGACATCGATCAAATGAACTGTTTACGGAAAATGTCGATTCAACATGAGCTCCTTTTACTCTTGTGCATTCCCTAGCTCTAAGAATTGAAGATTGTTGGACCTTCCACAATGCCGCAAAATTAGTCCTTGTTTCGCGACAATTAAAATTAATCATTTCCAATAAGTTTTCTCGATTGTCTATTGGATTGGCATGGACTAAAATTTTTAAATAGCCCCACAAAAAAAAATGTAATAAATTTAGTTCAGGTGATCGAGGAGGCCAAACCACTGGTCCTCCTCTACCTATCCATCGATTTTCAAAGTTTCTGTTTAAGTGTTCTCGAACTACTAGACCAAAATGTGATGGGACTCCATCATGCTTGAACCATATATCACGTCGTATTGTCAGAGGTAGATCTTCTGACAGCTCTGGCAAATTGTTTTAAAGAAATTCCAAATAAAGTTCTCCAATTAATGTTGCCCGATGATTCCCATGGATTCAAATTGATACTGATGATGTATAGAAGCATGGGGATTTTCCTCTGTAAATCTAATGTAAATTATGGGAGTTTATGATGCCCTTTTTAGAAAATCCAGTTTCGCCCGTAAATAGAACTGAACCAATGAAATTTGCATCGAATCTGTGCAGATCTAAAACCCTGTTAGAAAATTCCATCCTGTGCGAAAAGTCTTCAGGAAGAAACGCATGGACTTTTTGAAGATAGTACAGATGCAACTATTGCTCTCTAAGGATTCTGAGACGGTCGATTTTGCGCAATCAAACTCGACGGCGAATTTTCGGACACTTGTTGAAGGATCTACTTCTGCGGCATTTAGGATATTTTCTTCAATACCCTCATTGCGATGTATTTAATTTCCACAGTTCTGGTTCATTTTAAGGAATCTTAGCTAGCAACCATCATATTAAAAAATATTAAATTACACTTAGTACTTCAAATGTTATTTAAAACAAATGATTTTCAGGGGCGTCCATTATAAACCCGTATCTCCGGGGGGAATCTCAGTTGAAAATTTCAATTCCAGATTAAATAAGTGTGAAGAAGCGGATGGTGCGCATCTCCACATATTCTGGGACACCCTGTATATGTGTGTATAATGATATATATATATATATATATATATATATATATATATATATATATATATATATATATATATATATATATATATATATACTAGACACAGTTACACAGAGCTAGGGATTAATTATAGAAGAAGAAACTTATATGAAACAGTGATTAAACCAACAATGTTGTATGCCTGCCAAAAATCGACGCTATATAAAAATTGCAGAATAAGATAGCCATATAGGAGAGACGGGAGATGGGATCGAGGTACAAGCAGATACACTTATGAACTGAATTCCGAATTCTCTTTATATGGCATAGTGTGAGTCAACATTTTAATAAAATTACCGGTGACGTAGATAGTATAGCGGGTCTATAAATGTAATAACAAATAATTTTCTGAGTAATTCCTTAAATATCTTGATGATTACACACAAATATTGATATAGGTATATTGCAGCAATAAATTGATAATTTGAATCAGACAAAATATTAATTTTTTAGGGTAAAATTTTATTGTGGACAATAAGCATTTTTTGTGAAATTTATAATATTACATTTTTAAAATGAAGAAAGCAGTTGATAAAGGGATGCTTGATTTACACAACAAAAGAAGGCGTTGTATTTTATCATGGCAAAGCCAGTCCATAGGTTTATGTGTTGTTCGTTGAGTTTATTCACCATATTTTACGTTTACGTTTTACGGGACCACAGCGCGCATTTTGCGTGCGAGCATTTTATAAAAACAACGATTCCTATACTATTGTTCGACGTCTGTATAGAACACATTTTAATTTAACGAAGCATTGGGTGCGCAAGTTTGAAAATATTGGAAACACAATGCCGGATAAATCAATTGGGTGCAAAAATACATCAAGAACGAGCATGAATGTTGACCGCGTTAACCAGTCTGTTAGAGACGATTCACTACAGTTTCTACGACTCCGCGCAGCTTCTCTAAATTTGCACAGATCCACAATGCACCTCATTATTCGTAAATATTTACATTTCCACCCGTACAAAATTGTTATTGTGCAAGAGATGGAACCCGATGATCCAGCTGAACGAGTCGAATTCCGCAAGACAAAATTGTTTTAAGAGCTTCATTAACATATGGTTTTCTGATGAATAGAATATCATCAAATCAAATATCACGTGAATAAATAAAATTGCAGATATTGGGTCCCGACAATACGCTTGAACTGCACCTGAAACCATTACACTCGCCTCAGGTTGTCATTTGGGATGGCATATCAAGCGATGGAATTATCAACCTTCGTTATTGTCATATGATAGGAACTTTTTTGCCTCCAGAAATAAAAAACTCGACTGGCTACAACAACTTTATACATTACGAATCCAACAACTTCATACGTTACGAATGATTCTTTAGCAGCTCTTTACGATTTGTTTCCTGAAAGAGTAATTAGTCGCCGAGGGGACATAAACTGGCCTCCGAGGAGTCCAGATTTAACACCTGCTGCTTTTTTCCTATAAGACTACTTAAAAAGTATGGTTTTTAACCGATTATCACCCAACTTTAATGTTTCAAAGCAAATAATAATACCCGAAATCTACGCGATTCCAAGACCGATTGATTGAAAATTTCAGTTCCAGATTAAATAAGTGTGAAGAAGCGGATGGTGCGTATTTACGGATGGTTGTTTTTCATAAATAAAAATTCAAAAAGAAGAGATGTTTTTTTAGTTAAGCCAAAATCAAAGTCATGCTAACTATTTTCTTCGATTTTCGTGGTATTGTCTACAAAAAGTATCTTTCAACCAGTCAAAAATTTAATAATGAATATCACCCTTCAGGTTTAGAACGAGATGTGTGGAACCGCCTGCTGTGAGTACATATAAAAGCCTACTGTGAATACAAAATGGAAAAATGAGTTGTAGACGCGATGGAGTTTGAAAAGTAACATTTGTGGTACTGCCTTTTTTTCTATTTCAACTAAAAAACAATGTTACGGAAGCTCAAGACGTGATTTGGTTGGCTTTGGGAGATAATGCTGTTTTGTACAATACAGTGCTCAGACAGGAACTTGGAATAACACCATAAACAATTTCTAAACGTTTTCAAAAGGAAATTCGGTGTTTTCTATGAACTCACAGCTCAAAATAAGAATAGACGCTTTGTTGTGTCATTGCTCTCCAGATTTAAGAAAAATAATTTCCTGCTTTAGATTGTGATCTTAATTGATGAAAGTGGATCTTCTACGATAATTCAAAGATGTGAAAATTGTGGGTTATTACCGGTGAGCCACATATACACAAACCCAAAAGCCATATATGGTGAGGTCAGCTGGTCATCGTTCATTGTGAGCTGTTCCAATTTGGTCAAATGGCGATAACTGTTATCAGCATCAACCAGTTGATACATGTTAGTGACCTTTCTCCGAGAAGAAAATGCCTTATACTTGTAAGGGAAGGGAAATAATTTTCCTTTACACAAAACATTCTGGAAACGATCACCAAGTTGGGTTGGAAGATTTTATCTCACCCGTTGTATTCTCTAGACTTTGTTCCTTCAGATTTTTATATCTCTTTCGATACTAGTAACATCACCTGGTTAATAACAGCTTCAAATTTTCTGAAAAAGCCGGAAAATGCCTCAAAGACTTTATTTATCACAACAAACCCAACCAGTTTTTTTAATTTGGGATTTGACAGTTGCCCGAAGAATAGTAAGTATAGAGAGCTTAAATAAAATGAATGTTAAAAGTACTCAAAAAAGGCCTAGAATGAAGTTGATGATCTAATATGTTATAGAATATCGCGCACTTCTCTTCGCACTCTGTATTAAGTTAAAAAACCGGGAGCAATCTATGTTAGAGAGTGATCTATGAAAAGCAAATACACATTTGAATAACAAAGACAAGACAACAAAACTATATATTATCATTACAACCAATTTATGTAGTCAGGTATTAAAAAAAAAACAATCTTACCGGATGAAAATTGACAGTTAATAACAAAAATTAGGGCGCAAAACAATAATTCACACATCCTAAACATAATGCTATTCAAGTCTAACTGATGTTATCGTGGTATCTCATTGTTGAGAGTGGTATTAATCTGATTTACTCGTCAAATATAGAATTTTATGACATTAAACAGGAAAACATACAATCACGTTTGGAAAATAACAAGCCGTTATCATTTTTGTTTTGTTGCCATTTTACTTTCGATTTTCTGGGACTTTATTACCTAACGCAAATTAATGCACCATAGATAAATAACTATCTCGTAGATATATAACTTCAAAACATTTTCCATTTAATAAAAATAATTACAAACTATTTAAACACAATATTCGCCTTTTAAACGTTTATATTCTTTCAAAACGAGTTCTTAAGAGGGAACTTTCAAAACCCTCTTCACATAGAGGTGTAAGGCCTTGATAAATCGATGACTACCCACTTTATTTTTGACATCCGAGAACAGGAGAAATAAACTAAGATGATAAATCAGGACCATATAGCAGATAAAATATCAATTTTAGGTTTTTTTCCGTCAAAAATCGATGATTTGACATGATTTGAGAGAGCTGCTATTATGATCATGAAGAACGATGCGACGATTTGGTTTCTCTTTACAAAATTTACTTACAACTTTCGGCAAACAAATTGTGTCCTAATCAACATTGAGAGTCTATGGATTTTCTAAATTGTTTTCGAGACACTGCCTGAATAAACAATTCGTTCTAAGTAATTTTTTTCTTTATTTGGCTTTTTCGCCACGATCTAAAACTCAAAAAATATCAACAATATCTGTTCTTATGTAAATAAAGAATCACTGGGTAAAAACTAAAAACCAAACGGAGACAAATTTCTCAGTGATTCTTTTTTTGTAATAATGAAACTTTTGTAAAAATATAAAAATGTTCTAAAAACATATACAAACTTTTAACGTTAACGTTTCGGGAAGTATTCTCCTCTCGTTTTTAAAACGAATCTAAAAATAAAGTATGTTAATTTCTATAAATTATGAAAAGATAGAAAGTAAATATATTTTTTGTGTATGTCAATGATACTTACATTGACAATTGTAATTGTATTTTTTGAGTTTTAGATCGCGGCGAAAAACCCAAATAAAAAAAGAAAATCAATTCGTTTTGACCCACTTTGGAACACTCAGCTAGTGTTTAGTTTCATTCGGATATGAGTATATCTAAGGTCCGTTGCCTACCTTATCAAATATCTCGGTTGGATCGCTTGAGCATTTGCTCATACCAATTAACATGAGCCTTTGTTTTTAAACTTCGATCAAAAGGTATGTGTCGAAAACGACTATTTTTAATCAAATTATTCTGCAGTATTGTATGTATTTGCCTTAATCTCACTGTATGTCATATGTCTATCTAGCTCAGGGATGGCCAACCTTTTTGGGAAGAGTGCCACCACCTTAAAAAAAATGCGTGCCACTTCCCCCTTTTCCAACATCTAAAAAATATTCAAAGGTCAAAAATTTGTTACTTATAGGCTAATTATGGGATTTTTATGCAAATAACACATTTATTTTTCATGTAAGTCTGAGTAGTGGATATTTAAAAAATAATATGATAAATTAAATAAAAGTATAAACTTAGGTTTTATTTTTAATAAACATTTTTAAGGGTTCAGTCAGTTAGGTTATATCTAAATAATTATTAAACAGTCAGTATTTAATTAATGTGGCTTTTAAATTTGTAGTTTTTTCAACAAGTTATCTATATTAGGATTAGTTCTTGAAGATGCTAATAAAATTAAGTGTTTTAGGTGAATATCAATTAATCTTGAACGATATTTTGATTTTATTATATTCATAATAGAAAACATTTATTCACAAACATATGTTGATCCAAACCTACAACAATACCTAACAGCCAAATCGCGTAAATTTGGAAAATTGTTTGTTGGTACAAATTTCCAAAATTTAATATAAATGAAATAAAATTAAAGTTTTGGGGCTAGAGGCGCATCAGCAACTAAGAAGGTTATTTAGCGACTGGACCTACAGCTTAATGTGGGTTCCGAACCACGGCCATCAGATACCGAAAACCCTGGTCAGCACCCCCTCGGGCTACCAACCCTTGGTTTTGTGCTTAACCGAAAGTATCTCGAGAAGCCTACCGACTGGCCAGTGACCAACGTAGAAAACTTCTTCTTATCCAGTCTCGAGCTGGCGTGACTGAAGGGTGATTCCTTGTCAGAATTTACACTCTTACCTAGAAACAGTCACAAGAATTTTAGAATTTTTTTTTTGCCTAGTACGGGATTTGAACCCGCTCACACCACACATGTTGTAGGTCAATAATTTTGATTGTGATTTCAGGTGGGTAACAATCAACGTATTGTTTCTTTTGTTTTTGGGTTTTTCGCCACGATCTAAAGCTCAAAAAATATCAAAAATATCTGTTCTTATGTAAATAAACAATCACTGGGTAAAAACAAAAAACCAAACGGAGACAAATTTCTCAGTGATTCTTTTCTGTAATAAATTTACCTAACAAACAAAATTTTGAAAAATATAAAAATGTTCTAAAATAAATACACACTGTTAACGTTAACATTTCGGGGGTCTTCTCCCCCCGTTTTCAAAACAAATCTAAAAAAATAAATTATATAAATTTCTATAGATAAAGTAAACATAGGAAGTAAATATATTTTTTGTGTATGTCAACGATACTTACATTGACAATAATAGTTTTTATGACAGTGACATACTACCAAAAAATATATATAGGTGAGGTTTACTGGATAATTGTTTACTGTAGTGATTATGTATTGAAATACTTAATTGTATTCTGTAGAATCGAGAACCATATTGAATTTAAATCTACCGAAGGCATCTTCTATATTTTGTTACCGATTCTTTTAATACCATTTTGGAATTATTCCAATTGTTTTTATTTCCCGATTCCCAAGCGTGTTGACAAATTCTAGATTTATTAAAATCGCCCTTTCCAAGAACGTTTTTATGTTCTTTTATTCTAACATCTAACGGTATAGATGTCGCACCTATATAGAATTTACCACATTCGTAGGGAATTTTATAAACCACATTTTTTGTATTCTGTTGTGTGTGGTTTGGTTTGGTTTTTGTTAATATAGATCTCTAGAAGAGTATTTTTTGTTTTAAATGTCGTTCTTATGTTGTATTTATTTCCTACTCTTTAAATTGGGTCAGAAATACCGCGGATGTAAGGAATTGTGAGGTTAATTGTTTGAGAGTTATTATTGTTATTAATAACTTGTCTGTTTTGTCTGGTATCAAAAGTTTTTTTTTGTTTTTACACCATGATTATTTATTTACATAAGAACAGATATTTTTGATATTTTTTGAGTTTTAGATCGTGTCGGAAAATTCAAAAAAAATATATATGCACATATCACAATCATTCAGACAATACTTAACAATCAACGCGTTGAAGTGAAATTGAAAAAAGAGTTGTAAAAAATCAGCATTATTTTTATTACCTTGAAAATCATAAAAACTAGCACTGAATGAACCCTGCAAAATGGACATTACATTTTTAAATCTATCATAGTTCGGTGGATTATTGACCTTGGTGGCTAGTTCCTGCATTAATGTAAAATGTGTTAATTTTTTTTCCTCTAAAATTGGAACAAAAAGCAAAAGTTTGTTTACAAAAGAAGATATATAACCAACTAGGGTAGGAAAAATACAATCTTTTCCCTGTAATCTTAAATTTGAATTTGAATGTCAAATAATATCGGCGAGAAAAGCTAAATCCCATAGCCAATCTTCATTCTTGAGTAACAAGCACTCACTGGGCAGTTAATTTTTTTCTTACAGATATATTTAAATACCCTCCCTCAAATTCCATAATCTCACAGCATACACTACAATGAAGAAGTAACTTGTCATCCTCTTCTCTTTCTTCCGGGAAAAGATCATGAAATCGTCGTCGATTCAGAGCTCAAGCTCGTATTTTATTGATACAGAGTGCTACAGGGTCAACATCAGGAGGTAGATTGCAATTCTTGACACAAAGATCTTCTTGATGGATAATACAATGATACTTAACAACTTTTCTTTCCAAATAATTTTTGAGCAACGTAACAAAACCATTTATCCTGCCAGTCATGTAAGTCACCCCATTTGTGCAAACACAATCTAATTTTGTCCACTTTACTTTGTTAACTTCAATTACATTTTTAAGTTTATTAAATATGTCTTCACCTGTAGTTAAAACTACTTCTTACAAATCAAGAAGTTCTTCCATAATATGAAAATGATCGTTCGTGTAACGCACAAATCTGTTTACTTGCACATTGTCCGTGATGTTTGGTCTCATCCAAAGCTTATAAAAAGTATTTGTAACAATATTGTAGTTCAGAGGCAATTTGTATGTCAACATCCGAGCCCATGCTATTTTATCAACCCTATTCTTGACGTTTATATCAACGACATTTTGAGCAAATAGTAAAAGGCTATTTTTTATTATCTCCTCTTCGTCAGAAAAGGATTTTTTCTTGCCAGTTAACAACAACGAAATTTTATAAGAAGTCTTTACCATAGTTTCCATTTCATCATTTTTCTTCTGGAACAGGGATTGTTGGCCGGTTAAAGATTTCTTTTTTTATTAATAATATCCGTTCGTGTGATCGACAGGATATTTTTTGTTGAAATCACTATGTAATTCTTTGAAATGTCCGAACTGTGTTCCACATATCAAACAAACAGACTTGAAAGTATTTGATTCGTACGCAAAAATTGTTCTTCCCAGACAGTTTTAAAATCACGAATTGCAATATCCTCTTCATATTTTCTTTTCGATGTCCAAGGTTTGCTCATGGACAAAGTCAAAATAAAATTTCTAAAATAACGATGCTCGACGCTAAAACCTAAAAACAGTTTTACAAAAACTTAACGTCTTGCGCAACAGTTCAAAATCAACTGAGCCAAACAGAGTGTTGTACTCGCTCTCGCTTGAGAACGAACAACCATAGCAAGACACAAGCAGCTCCAAAGCAGTGCCGCTTTCCGGCGCTGTTATATTCAGTAGTTTATGAATAGGGTTTTTATGGATTTTACCAAAGTTCCTGAAGGCGGCATTATTATTTTTTCATTTTTTAAAATTTTTCGCGTGCCACTGTTAAAACTCCACCGTGCCACGGGTTGGTCACCCCTGATCTAGCTCAACAATTTTAGTAGATGGATGGACTACAGGAAATTCATGTTTTACCACAAGTTTGCATTTCTAAAAAATAGCTTCGCTTTAGTGAGACTCCATGAGCCTATGTAACATTTAATTTTGTTCTGAGAGTCTTAGAAAGCAGATCAGTTCGATGTTTGTATTACTAAGGGAAAACACTAAAAATTTAAAAATTATTATAAGAGCTCTACTCCTTCCGATTTGATGACTCGTATGTGGTTTACTAAGTTCCAATGTGATAGAATCAGCACAGTAACGTACGGCGTACAGAATACCTCGTTATTGTAACTACTGACGAAATAGTCACCAAAATTTATGATATTTTATTCGCCGATCACCGTTTAAAGGTTAGAAAGATTATCGAGTTGATAAAAATCTCAGATGAAGGCGTACGGAACATCTTACAGAGAAAACCAACAGCGCGATGAGTGCTGCGTTTGTTATCGTGGCGCAGGCGCTTTTATCGTCAACTTTGCATCTACTTGAAATAAGTTTCGAAATAAACGCTCAAAAATAGGCTTTATTGTTGCCTATTACCATATATCTTTAAAAAAAAACGAGAACAAAATAGAAGACTTTGGGTACATCCTATTGTTGCTAAAATATTGTTAAAAGATTCATTTGTAACCCTATATACATAACTTAAGGAGTACCCAAGAAAATTGAGACACACACTGAAATGAGACAATAGACTATTCAGGAAATCACGCGTGACGTCATTATGTGAAAAGCATGATTGAAACACGCTGCCTCGTGGTTACGTCAGGTGTGCGAGCCGAGCATAGGCCCGTGCCGTAAATTTTAAGGGTGCGTAGAGGCTCGTCTAAACAGCTCGCATCTGAAAGGTTATATCAACTCAATGCCAACTGAATTTACGTCTTATGTGAAACGGCACTAAAACCGAATCGAGTGACCACTTAAGCCGGCGCTACATATTGGCCATACCTAATGGCAAGCGTCGTTTGACTTGGTAAAGTTGGCGTTTGTGAAGGCGCTGGCGGAAGTTGGCGTTTGCATTGATCACTTGCCGATGGGTTGTCGGTTTATGGGCCCCACATTAAAGGAACGGGCGTACGCTAGTACATATGCCATACATTGGCCCCCATCCATACATTGGCCTCATGGTGTGCTTCACCACACATCTTTTCAACGCGTCGAGGCAATTTTTGTTTTGATTTATCAGTGTGTTTTCACTGAAGTTGATATTGGCTCAGTTTCTTGTAAACTGATAACGTGTGATAGGATAACCAATGTTGGATTAAACATTGGCCTAGCCATGTGGGCTAATGAGTGGCGACGGTTTTAGAAGTTTTGCAGCGATTCGTGACTGTTGATAAAACTTGGATTTATCACTACACACTGGAAATGAAAGAAGGGTGCAAATAGTGGGTTATAACCGGCGAACGTACCCCAAAGAAGCAGAAGACACTTCGATATTCCAGAAACACCATGGCCACTGTTTTTCGGTCTGAGAAACTGCGAATCCCATTCGTCACATCAACATTTCATTTTATAAGAGCTGCATTTCAATGGTTGCTATTTAAAATGCTATTTTCAAAGTTTACTTTGATATTATCACCTACTACATAGTCAAACATATTTAAAAAATGAATAAAAATTAAACACTGTTATATTATGCATGAGTTACAGTTTTACATGTATAAGGTCGTAATAGCTAGTGGGGTGAGAGGGAGGGGGATACTGCGATGCTGTTTAATATTCATCATACTGATGTGGATTTGGGAGCACCACATTTTACAATACGTTTGTCAAAAGCGTCCGTGATTAAACTATAAACAATCTTGAGAAATCGCTTCAATGTTGGACATCGTGGTGTCATTGCTGCACTATCATTCTCAGAAGGATAACCGCATTTCGAACGAAGTGTTCAGTAATGAAAACAAAGCGACCTGCTCCTTCTCGATAGGCACACTGCGAAATGTAGATAGGGTGAGGAACGCAAGGACTTGGAAGTTCCACTCGATATTCCAGAAGGCGCGCATCTAAACTGGTAATAAACAAAGCGTATTTTATATAAGAAATCTGACCTGTATAAATTGGTGATAGTTCAAGAGTTAAATGAAGCAAATTATCAGCAGTCCCTTATTCACGAGTGTAGAAGTCCATTTTCATATAATAAATAGGCAATAAATAAAACTGCTGATTTTGAGCCCTCACGGTGATTTTCACCTCGTAAATTGCAGCACTAGTGGCACCAAAAACTTGAGAATGGTTCTAAGCTTGTGTTCGTAATATCAATAACATTATTTTCATATCAATAACATTATTTTCCTTACTTAAGCATTGACAATGGTATGTTACACTAATTATTTTTACGTTATTAAATATTTTTCATACAAAAAATTATCGGTGTCATGCTTCTTCCTGTTTTTCGAGGACCACCTTCTATTATATTATCCGTAGCATCTTTGTACCTGCAAAATTGACCTAAAATTCTATTCTGAATGAGGCATTGCTAAAAATACGAACAGTCTATATTTAACAAAGCAAAATCTTTTATTGACTTAAATATTAAATCATTATTTTATCTTTTTTCGAAAAAAATTGTTTTCTAAATAGTAACTAATTTATATTTAGATACTTTTCTATTAAATAATTCTGTAGGGTGAAAAATATCGAATAAAACGATTAGCTCTATTTGAACATATTCTTGTTTACGAAACAGTATGATAATATTCTTCCTAAATTACCAGCCAAAATATATGATAAAACACGGACGTGTTTCAACATCTGATTAATATACCTCGTACTGATAGCATTGTGCCAAGTAAAATAAAATTATTAACAATAAGATACACGATGCTGTTCATTAAACAGTGTAATGTGTGATTGTGTAATGTTCCTTAATAATCTTATTTTAAATATATCTTGATAATCAACCACCACGTTGTTTCATCAATATATGGATTAATAAGATGTTTACAATATAGTTTCATCATGATGTGAATTGTGAAATCAATAGTAATTTTTTATAAATCCAGGTTGGTTCAATGGTTTCTACTGTAGGAACTTACAAAAGATAGATATCAGAGTTTGAAAACCTTTTGTACGCATTGATTATTTAGCATCATCATTATTGATGTATATAAATTAGCATATATGAAGGTAAAACAAAAAGTCAAATACTTTTTAAATCATTTTTTTTTTATTTATTATTGAAAAATTATTTATTTATTTTTTATGATTTATTATTCTTATTCTTCTTTTAGCTCGATACTATTCACTCAAGAGTTTTCCAACTTTTTTATGCCTTCAGAAAAGTGCTACTCTGCAAAACTGTCCTCTGTTTCGGAGAAGATCTCCTTATTTGATTTATTCATGTTCGGACAAAATAAGAAACCAGTTCATCTCGCTAATTGACCAATTTCCATGGTAAAATAACAGTTTTTTCGCGAAATAAGAGAGTTTTTTTATCAAGTCGTCGGGAAATTTGACCAATAACGTAGCATAATCTTCTTATGTGATCACTTTTCTCTTTTTTAAATAGTCGGTGAAGATAATGCATTAAGAATACTATACAATCACCTGATTCCGGTTTTGGTTCGTGGTGAACAAACGCGCAACAATGGTGCTGATAACTTTCTTATTCCCAAATGTTGGTGTAGGATGTTGAATACGCGTTTGTCCATGATGAACATCTTAGATAATACGACATCATGCCCATTGTTGACTATTTCCTCAATAGCGAACCCAACTAGACAGATTTTCAGGTTCGACGACATTGAAATTTAGGTCGAAGTCATCGTATATTCATTATACGAGGGTTGCTATTTATGTATACGGAATTGGCAACAATGGTGTTGCTTGGTGTCATCTGACATATATAGACGTAGTCTGTCGTAAAGTTTGACATTGTTGACTGTATACGTACTCAGAACGTTTTGTCATACTGACGCTATTTGTGTTGTTTTGTTTTGTGACTTGAAAATTTCAATAAAAAAATGGAAATTAACTCGTGATTATTTTCGTTTTATGATTTACTACGAGTTTCGACGTGGACTATCTCAACAACAGTGCATCGATCAACACACTTCGACTTTTGGCGATGAAGCATCATCTAACACCACTGAATATCACTGGATTAGTGAATTCATTCATGGCCGTCGTTCGCTCACGGGCTAATTTAAAGAAGGTCGTCCAAAATCGGTTGTTGTACCAGAAAACATGGATACAGTGGGCGAACTGATAATTAGGTATTAGAGGCATTCGTATGACAACCATACACAAGATTTTACATAAACATTTAGCAGTGAAAATGATTTGTGCGCGCTTGATATCGCATTATCTGACAATCGCTCAAACAAAGGCTCGCGCGATTGGTGCAAATAAATACTCAAAAAATACAATCGTGGTACGTTAAAAGTTGTGAATAACATCTATATAGGCGACAAATCTTGGATCTATGCGTATGAGCCCGAAAGTAAACAGCAGCCGACTGTATCGGTCTTTCAAAATGAGCCAACCTGAGAATACTAGTGACTATATCGATGACCTCAGCAGAAGCCGAAAGGTGCTTGTCCACTTTGAACTTGATTAAAACATATTTAAGAAATTCAATGGGGGATATAGCTTTAGGTATGTTAAACAGATTGAGAGATTAAGTAATGCCAATTGGTCTTAATCTCAATGATAGAAAAATCCGAACCTACACCTCCACGCGGTAGAAAGTGGGCACTTAGGTGGCAAACGTAGGTAGGGACCGAGTAGCTGTCGGGATAAGCAGCTCAACCTCTTGCTGGTCAACAGCTAAGGGTGGAGGAACTAGCAAGAGGCAGAGGGCACCCCCTTGTCCTAAGGTTGAGAAATCAACCTTAAAGGCGGAAGAGCCAGCAAATGGTCAACGGCATGAGGATGCAGAAGGCAACGGGAAACCACTGCATTAAAGATCTGACAAGGATATCCCTAGTACAATCAAAATGGCTATTTTCAAGACTAAATATTCCGGAGTTTCTAGCCCTCCAATCGGTTCTCCGGGGAGGGCAATCTTGAGAAGAGGTAAAAAACGCGAAGCAACAGATACAAAGAACTTAAAAATAGGTACGTGGAATGTGACCAGTATGTATGAGGCTGGTAAAGCCCACAATGTAGCACAGGAAATGAATAGATTGGACGTGGCCACGATGGCCAAGTGAGGGAATGACCAACATAGGGAACCATCATATAATATACTATTCTGGAAGCAAAGACACACGGCACAGAAATGGAGTAGCTTTTATGTTGAAAAAGGATCTGGATAAATCAGTATTAAACTTTGTCCCAATATCCGAACGAATTGCCTTACTACAAATGAAGTCAAATCACGCAACAATCAACATAATAGAGGTATACGCTCCAACAGCGGATAAAGACGACCATCAAATAGAACAGTTCTATGAGGAAATAGACGACACACTCAAACTGACTAAAAGAAAAGATGTAACAATTCTTATGGGCGACTTCAACGCGAAGATCGGAAGAGGGAAAGTAGAGAGGGTAGTGGGTAGCTACGGATTGGGTATACGCAATGACAGAGGGCATCGGCTAATTCAGTTTTGCCAAGAGAAAGATCTGGTGGTTGCTAATGCGTTCTACAATCTCCCACCAAGACGACTATACACTTGGACATCGCCGCAAGATAGTGAAAATCATATAGTACGCAATCAGATAGATTATGTGATGATTAATCAGAGATTCAGAAATAGTGTAAAGTCAGTAAAGACCTACCCAGGTGCAGACGTAAATTCCAACTACAACCCCCTAGTGGCAAGGGTGAATATACAACTAAAGAAACCAGCTCAAAAGTCGAGACGAAAACAAATTGATCTCAACGGTCTTAATGACGTAACCATCAGAGAGAAAATAAAATTGGAGATAGACAACAATCTTAGCAACTTAAATATGTCGGAGGATAACAATAAGAATTGGGACGACTTTAAAACGGCACTAATGGAACCAACAGAAAAATACTTGAAGAGACCCAAACCTAAAAAAGAACAAGGTTGGATTACAAATGAGATATTAAACTTAATGAATACACGTAGGGAAAGCAAACACCAGCCTAACTATAAAAACATACAGAAACAACTTCGCCAGAAAGTCAGAAAAGCCAAAGAAATATGGTTTACTCAGAAGTGCGAAGAAATAGAGATCCTACAGAAAAAACACGACCAGTTCAATTTACATAAGAAGGTGAAGGACTTAACGGGGTATCAAAGGAAAAGAACAAGATCATTTTTGGTGGATGAGAAGGGTCTAATTATAACAGACATAAAGGATAAACTTGTAACATGGACGAATTACACGAAATCCCTTTTCGCGGACACACGATCAGGACAGTCAGAGGAACCGGCTGAAGAAGACAGTGGTCCAATAATAACAACTGCAGAAATAAAATATGCATTACAAAATATGAAGACGGGCAAGGCAACAGGACCAGATAATCTACCAACAGAACTCCTCAAGCTCCTAGAGGACGAACATTTGAAAGTGTTACAGAGACTGTTTAATGAAATATACAGAACTGGTAAAATCCCAAAGGAGTGGCTTGTCTCCACGTTCATAACCATCCCTAAGAGAAACAAAGCTAATAAATGTGAGGATTACAGGACAATTAGTCTCATGGGACACACACTGAAATTATTTTTGAAGATCATACACCACAGATTATATTCAAAGTTAGAGGAACATATAGGCAACACGCAATTTGGTTTTAGAAAGGGCCTAGGAACGCGTGAAGTCCTGGTAGCATACAATATACTTATGCAACGAAGCCTGGATGTAAATAAAGATGTATACATATGTCTTATCGACTATAACAAAGCTTTCGATAATGTCAAACATGACATCATGATAAAATTGCTGAAAGACAAAGGTGTAGACACGCGAGATATAAGAATAATCTATAACTTATACTACAATCAGAAGGCAGTGGTAAGCATTGACAACTATAACTCAGAGGAAATTGAGATTATGAAAGGCGTAAGACAAGGATGTATAATGTCTCCAACATTGTTCAATTTATATTCTGAAAACATTATGAATGAAGCACTTGAGGATGAAACAGCCGGCATAATAGTGAACGGAATACCAATCAATAACATCAGATATGCTGATGACAGCATTGTAATGACAGATTCAATGGAGGACCTGAACAGAGTAATGGAAAAAGTAAGAAAGGCAAGCGAAGACCTCGGAATAAGCTTGAACACGAAAAAGACAAAGTTCATGGTCATTACAAAGAAAAACATCAATAATGCAGAATTGCGTATTCAGGGGGAGCAAATAGAACGAGTAAAAAAATACCGGTATTTGGGCACAACAATAAATGACAACAACGACAATACACCGGAAATTATTGCTAGAATAGAACAGGCAAGAAGTACTTTCGTAAGATTGAGAGGCGTCTTATGTAGCAAAGATTTGTCGCTGACTCTTAAACTAAGACTAATAAAATGCTACGTCTGCTCTGTACTCCTCTACGGAATGGAGGCATGGACATTAAACAAATATACACAGAATAAACTGCTATCCTTTGAAGTGTGGATGTACAGAAGGGTCTTAAGAATCGACTGGACCAAGAAAGTAACAAACAAGGAAGTTCTGAATCGCGTGAATAAGGAAGAAAATGAGCTGCTGGCAGACGTGAAGCGACGTAAACTACAATGTCTAGGTCACGTCATGCGCGGAGAGAAGTACCAACTGATACAAATAATTATGCAAGGAAAAATCCAGGGCAGGAGAAGCATCGGTAGAAGAAGGATGTCTTGGTTACGTAATTTGAGAGAATGGTACAACTGCAACTCCAACCAACTGTTCCGAGCGGCAGTGTCCAAGATCAAAATAGCTAACATGATTGCCAAACTCCGGACCGGAGAGGGGACATGAAGAAGAAGAATGTTAAACATTGAGAGTGCTATGGTCGAACTAATTACGGACTTTAATGATAAAGTTATTGAAAAATTTATTTTGGACAAAAACAGGCGAATGAAATTTCACTTTAAAAACTAGAAAACGGCGGGGTGCAATTCACCGACAAAAATGTGTACATAAACCCTTTTTTGTCATAAAACATTGCTATTTTTTTGAACTTCTCATAAACTTTTTCGAATTTTCTCCATTGATTTGCAGTTACAATAAACTGTTTGAATGGTATACTCTTGGGAAAACGGTAACTACTTACTTATTCATTTCTTTATCTAGGCAACAAGTAACAACCCATCCTCCAATGTCCTTGTATGTAGTAACAACACAACATTTTAATGTTTTCCTGATTTACAGATTATTAATTGTTTAAGTTTTACTTTATACTAGTATAAATACAGGAACCAAATTAATGTTAACATAAACAGATGTTAAAAAAATTAAACCTGTTAGATTCCGGGCGCCCGCTAAGCGTAATTTCGGCGTATCCCAAGCGTTTTCATACTAGCATCGGTTAAAAAATGTAGCCTATCCACTAGCTTCACAATAAAAAACGATTTTCTGCGAAAAACATCTTTTTTTCTTCCTTTCCTTTTATTCCACAGCATAGACAGAACAACGCAAAGAAGGATATGAAATTGAATGATGTGTTTTCTAGGTGTTTTCTCGGCGATGTGTTTTCTAGGTTCGCTAGAATACTTTTATTTACTTCCCTATTCATTTTGTATCAGACTGTGCCAAAGCAAAGCGTGACCAGGTGTAACTAGTTTTTAATATCATACAAGATAAATTTAATTACATTCAAAATAAATTGAAGGCATTAATTGGCTCAATACAACATTCTTTTGGGGTTTATTAGTATACAGGGTGTAAGAGAAATAACCTTCGTAAATTTAACCAATGATTCTACACATCATTAACAGAAAAACAGCTCCTTAGAACGAGGATCAAAAACCTAAGGGTTCCGCGAAAAAAAATTGCAAAGTTATTAAATCGCCAATCGAAAAACGATGATAAGAATTATCATTTTAAGCAAACATATGTAAAAGCATATTTGGCGAATAATAAACGGTTTTTTTTAACAAATAAAATCATTTTTCAAATATTAAGAATCAGCTATACATCTGCCAAGCAATGAAAGTGGCAACGTCATATTGACTAATTGAGATGATCCCCACGACAAAGGGCGTTGGCGACAAAAATCATTTGTGTATCTTCCATTCAAAACGAACATTGTTTTCTGTACGTGAATATCATGATATCCTTTATAATTATGGAGAAGCTATTGCCAACCAGATTAGAAATATAACTGAACTTTTTCAACATGTTCGGGAAATAGATTAGAACGTTGTCAAGCTTGAATTGATTTTCAACATTTAATTTAATAAAACAATTAATTATGTGTTTCTTAGTGTGACTTGAATAGTTTAAAATGTGTTATGGCGTAAAAAATTAATGCTGGTAATTTTAACTTTGATATTAAAGAACATTAATGGGTAAGTTTTCCTTTTTTTTTGCAAAAAAAAACAAATTTATGCTAAAATGAATGTAATCAATGGTAATAAAAATTTTACATTTTATTTTCAAACAATACCTTAAGAGGATAATGGAACAAAAATTGAATTTTCCTAACAGTTTACGACGTTGCCAATTATTAGGAAAATAAAATAATGTTCACCGAAAATGGTTGCATTTTGGATACATGGTTTAAAGAAAATTGTTGTTCAAAATAATGTAAAGTACCATTATTAGATTCTACACAAACATACGAAAAATCTCCATAATTCAAAGTTTCGGCCCTACTGATGTTTCTGACTCAAATAAAAAACAAAAGTTTTATGACAATCGGTCTTGTACTGTGCAAGAAATAGCAACAGTTAATAGTCTTATTATAATAAGGGATTTAAATGCAAAAATTAGAAGCGATAATACTAATCTGGAAAGGGTAAACAAGGATTGGGTAAACTATGTGAAAACGGTGAACTTCTCACAAATTTGGGGAGAAGGTAGTACAACAAGAAGAGAGCAGGCAACTATACGATACAACAACGAGCTATAATAGCATTAAAAACAATAAAGCCCCAGGACTAGATAATATGCCAGCAGATTTATTCAAGGCTGACTCTAAGTCGTGTTTCGAATTATGACGACCCTTAATAAATCAGATGTGGGAGTCAAACAGTGTTCCCAATGATTGGAAAAAATAATTAATAATTAACTTACCAAAAAAGTAAACCTACGCATTTGTGACAATTGGCATGCTATAACATTACTATAAACACAATTATTCAAGTTGCAGCACAAATCATCATAGTGTGAGACAGGGGTGTGTTTTGTCTCCTCTTCTCTTTAATGTTTTGCTAGATTATATTCCTAAAAATATTAACGAAGGCCAATTCGGCATCCAGCAGACGCTTAGTTCCAGCTTGACGGACCTTGAAAACGCGGATGACAATATATAGTCCACATGGTAAACAAACTTGCAACGGAAGCCAAGAAAGTATGCTTAAAAATTAATGTAATAAAGACCAAGTCGCTGAAACTCAAGACCAGAAATGTTAGCCTTTTCATCTTCAACGGAGTTTCACATACTTGAACAGCATTCTCACAAAAAATGGCGGAGCAGATCATGATGTTAGAAACAGAATACGAAAAGCTCAAGGAGCTTTTGAAGTTCTGGCATCTGTATGGAGATTAACACAATATGCAACAGAAAAAAAACTCCGGACATATAACACCAATTTTAAGACGGTCTTGCTCTACGGATGTGAAACGTGGAAAATAATTAAGACAATACCAAAAAAACTTTAGGTCTTCATAAATAGATACTTGCGAAAAATACTCCGCATATCCTGGCCGAACAACATTCGAAACGAAAACTTGTTCCAACTTACAAACCAAAAGAAAATTGAACTCGAGATAGCACTTCGTAAGTGGAACAATTATATACCTGTATATTGCACTGAACTGGTATCCGCAGGGTAAAAGAGGAATTAGGCCCGCTGGCTGGAAGTCAAGGTTCTGGCGCAGAATAGATGACGAGCTTTAATTGAAGCCCTATGCTCCGCGTAGGAGTTGAAGGACCATATATATATATATATATATATATATATATATATATATATATATATATATATATATATATATATATATATATATGTATATATAATCTGCCAACCCGCATTGGACCAGCGTGGCAGATTACGGTCCATACCTTCAACATGGTATTTCAATATGTTTCAATATGACAATAAAATCTCAAACACGGCTCTTATTTCTCGGAGGCCAAGGGGCTCTACCTTCCGGCAGCGGGAAGACCTGCCCCAAGGCAGAGGGTGCTAAGAATCACCGGGTTAGATCAGGCTGCCATTGGACTTTTAACATTGCAACGCTAAATATACGGACTATGAAAACGAAGGCCCGATTGCAAGAACTGTTAATCGAACTTGACAACATACATTGGGATATTATTGGGCTATGTGAAACACGAAGAAAGGGCGAAGAGTTAATCAAACTGGAACCAACTGAACACGTACTCTACACTCGAGGTACGGAAAATGGCTGATGTGGCGGAATTAGATTCCTCATCAATCGAAAGCTGAAGGACAGTGTAGTAAAATTTGAAAGTACATCTGACTGACTAGCTCAATGCGTCATTCAGCTGAATAAAAAGTTTACGACTCAATTCGTCCAAGCTTATGCACCAACTATAAGCCATAGGTATGAGGAAATTGAGGAATTTTATGTCGATGTGGCCCAGCTTTTATACAAGAAGAAATGTAGATACAAAATCCTGATGAGTGATTTTAATGCCAGAATTGGAACAACAAGAATTGACGAAAATGTAATTGGCTTATATGGAAATGGCGAGCGAGACAATAGAGGTGATTGAGTGGTTAATTTTGCTGAAGGACAAGAACTATATATTATAAATTCGGTCTATAAGAAAAACATCACCAGAAAATGGACATGGAAAAGTCTATCTGGGCTCACAAGTGAAATTGACTACATCATGACCAACGATAAAACAATATTTACCAATTGTACTGTCCTTAATAATTTTAATGTTGGAAGTGACCACCGAATGGTAAGAGCAAAAGTGAGGATTAACTGTCGAAGAGAACGCGGAAGAATGGTAAGATCAAAGAAGGGCAAGGTGGATTCTGGGAAACTACTGGAGAGAGGAAGCGATTTTGAGATTGTTTTGTCAAACTGGTTTGCTATGTTACAAGATGCGGAGGAAGTGGAACTATCAGTTTAATAAAAAGAAATCGCCAACAATGTGCTTCAAACGGCTGCTTCAATAACACCAGAAGAAAAATGTCTTAAACAGACAAACATCTCCAGTGAGAGCAATGATTTAATGAAGAAACGGCGGGCAATGAGAAAGGCAGGTAGTCCTTTAGGCAGGGTCGAGTGCACTGAGCTCTGCAAAACTATAAGAAAACGTATCAGAGAGGACACGCGCCGATTCAACATGCAGCTAGTGCAAAAAACCCTGGAAGAAAACAAAGGAATTAACAAGGCTAAACAGAAGCTGAGAAACAAAAGAACGCAAATATATTCCTTAAGGCGTGAGAATGGAACAGTATGGAGGACGCGTACGTAAATGTTAGAGGTTGTCAGAAAATTTTATTCACAGTTATATGAAGATCAGAACCAATCAAAGACAACAATACCCACGGAAGAACAAATGTCAGATATCCTAGTGGAGGAAGAAACAAATGCAATAGAATCGATAAAAAACGGCAAGGCTCCAGGAAAGGACAGTGTTACTGTCGAAATGCTAAAAGCTGGTGGTCGGACGTTACATAAAACACTGGTAAAATTATACTCAAAATGCCTCAAAGAACAAAAAGTACCTGACTTATGGAAAAAGGCAGAAGTAATCCTTTTACATAAAAAGGGAGGTACTATAAATTTTAGGGAGGATTAGGATTAGGTACTCCTATCAGTAATGTACAAAGTTTTCACTAAGATAATTTCTAAAAGAAGACTCTTAGAGAGTCCATCTCCAAGCATGCAATAATGGATGCACTGCTTAGCCAAGGGGTAGAAAAAGTATATGTAAGCCTATTAGGATCGATATATGATGGAGCTACAGCCACAATTCACCTTGATGATCTTGAAGTGGGCATTCATGTAGAACGAGGTGTATGGCAGGGTGACGTAATATCGCCTATTCTTTTCTTGGCTGGCCTTGAAGAAGTATTCCGTAAACTGGATTGGAAACAGGATGGTGTAAAGATCAGTGGTGCAAACTTAAACCATCTTAGATTTGCAAATGATATCGTTCTCCTTTCACAAGACTCAGAATAGCTGCAAAGACGCATACAAGAACTACAAAGGGAATTACAATAACTTCGCTCAGGACAGAAGATTTTCAGTTTTAGAAAGGGATTTGGAGATTGTGGACAGCTTTATATATCTTGAGCAGAGGATTTCAATGGAGGGGAAGACCGCCCGGGAGGTGGAACGACGTGTTAATGTGGATGGCAGGCATTTGGCAGGCTCAACATTGTGTTTAAGAGCAGACTCCCACTTTGCCTGAAAAGAAAAGTCTTTGATCAGTGCGTTCTACCTGTTATGACATGCGGAAGTGAAACCTGGACACTCATCGCAATCAACTCAAAAACTTCGGGTAGCACAGAGGGGAATGGAAAGATGTATGCTTGGCATTACAAGATGAGACAGAAAGTTCTGCGCATGGATCAGGGAACAAACGAAAGTCTGTGACATTATTGGTAGAGAGTAAAGCAATTGAAATCGAGTTGGGCAGGCCATATAGAGAGGCGATAGGATGACAGATGGACCAAGGCAATCCTGGAGTGGATACCGTTTGATCGCAAACGTCCGCGAAGAAGACCGAAAGCACGATGGATTGATGACATAAGTATATTGTACAAGACTGGCAGAGGCCTTCATCCTGCAGTAGATCGACACGGGCTGATATATATATATATATATATATATATATATATATATATATATATATATATATATATATATATATATATATATATATATATATATATATATATATATATATATATATATATGAGTTATTTCCCTTACGCCCTGTATATGACAAAGAAGTTTTATGGATCCGAGGTACCTCGGTGGAACTATTTATTAGGGGCTGTACACAGAAATATAATTTTTATACGACTGTATGCCTATAAACATCTCTCAGTTTTCTTTTAACTTTGTATACTTTCTCTTGCAATAAATTCTATAAAGAGATGTTATATAATTTGGTAAACATTGAAATTCAGGTATAGACCATTTCAGTTGTTCCGAGAGTTTTAGCAGTACCGTATCAATTCTGTTACACCATTTAGTTAAAATATTTTAGTCATTCATAAATTTTTTAAAATTTATCACATCGAAAGAAAATCTCTTTCATAAATAAATCATACTAACATATTTTTGTAACCTTATATTAGATAACACATATTCAAATATTACAGAATGGACTCTTCTAATTGTAGCACAATAATTAGTTCAACAGACACCCAATTTTGGTTTATCGTCCTCTACTTTATAATTATTGTGACGATTTTTTCAAATCGGTTCTGTGGACGAGTCGTTTAAATATTGCATTCTTGAAAAAATGTCTGCAGTCTTCAAGAACATCTCTAGACACAATGACCAAAGTCCAAGCGTTTGCTGTTTTGGCTTTACTCAGTTTTATTGTTTCGTTCGGTACGGGACAAACTCGTGTCGTTCGGAGGGAAGTTAACTTAGATACTTTAGAATTGGTCCATGTGGTAAGTGGTCTCTAATACTGTCATTTACTAAATACTACAGTACAATTAAATGATATTTTTTGGTTTTATTATTGTAATCTTTTTTATCTGAAAGTCAGGTATGTTTGTTTATTTTATTTTATAGAACAATGATATATTAAAAACTGTATATAACTGGAAATTGTAGAGATAGAAATCTGCATTTTTATAGTTCTAGCAATTATGGATTTTGTGGATTCGGTTCAATATATAGCGTATTGAAAAAGTATTTAAACTAGTTGATTTTTCTCATTTTTTTTATTATTATTTATTAATTGCATTCAATTTTATAACCTTATATTAACACAAGCTACAAATTATGGTCAACAAAAATGTACTATAATTATAGCAGAAAAAAATTATTTTAACAGTTGGTTTTCACTGGCCGATATTTTATATTATATTGGCCAATTTAATCTGCTATAGAAGCAATCAATAACTTCAATACATAAAACAAAAAAATTTAACCCATCTTAACCACTCATAAAATGAATATAGAATGTTAATGTTCTAATTATAAGGTAGTCGCGATCTGTCTTTGGAGACACGTGGGGAAATTGTGAATTTGAAAATAATTGACATGAAAGTAAGACAAATTGCCAAAAAATAATGTATCTACAGAGCACTACATAGTGAAAAAAATATGAAAGAACTGGTCACGTTGACAACGAAAAGAGGAAGGATTAATTAAATGTATTTTCAGCAAGAATTCAAGAACAATGTCTGTTAAAAAAAAAGGTTTTAGTTCAAGTGAAAAAGTAACGAATGATATTGCCTCTTGTTCTTTGGTAAACGTCACACTGAGGACTGATTTATGAATTATGAATTACTGATTTATATAATTTCGGATATAGATGGAGGAGTACCCGGAGATAGATAGAGATATATGGGGTGAAACCTTCGACCAGTCAGCAAAACAGCGGAAAAGGACTCCAACTCGGTAAAAAGCACGTAAAGTTCCTGTTAGATTTTTGGAAATTAATCATCACGAGAGCAAATTGTGTTTATTTGGATCCGATGGCCATAAAACTGTCTGGATGCTCAAAATATCATTCCCACAGTAAAAAACATAACGACGGAAACATCATTGTATGAGGATGTATGTTCTGGGTTGGGATTAGAAATGTATTAACCTTTAATGGGATCTTAAATTCTCCGAATTATGGAGACATACTGCGAGAACATTTGTTCGAAAGCGCAGGGATGTTTTCATATTCCAGAAAGACAATAATTTACAGCACTTGGCGACGGATTTGAAAGAATGGCTGCTCTATCTCCCCAATTACCGGATGTTAATCTTATTGAGAACTTATTGCATTTATGGGTCGAAAAGTGTGAAGAATCAAGTGTACAAGTACAGATCTTTAAAAAAATGTATTACCGTCGAAATGAGAAATTTATTATGTGATATAATAAAATAATTAGCAGAATTAATGCCGCAACGGTTGCCGGATGACATAATAATGTATAGAGTAAAAAATACTGAAAGTTTTTTTGGTCACTTTTAGACAATTTTTCTATTGAAAATTACTGATTATTGGATATTTTGTAATTGCAAGTTTAAGTATGTTTTCTGTTATAATAATAATAGGTACTTCGGTTAATAATGTTGATTTTTTCGTAAATTTTCACGTTTATTTTCATAACAAAATTATTTTAATAATCAAATTATTGGGCATCGTTATCTAGTACTTATTCCGATCTTTCTGTCAAAGAGTGGATTTTACCCCAAAAGAACATTTAGTTTTTTCAGGCTAACTATTCATCAAGCCAAATATTCACGTGCAGTTCTGAAAGTCCATGTTGCATCTATAGAAATAAGTGGTAGCCTGAAGGGGCTAAGTCCAGTGAATACGGTGGGTGGGATAGGATGTAAAATTTTACGTTTTCCAAATAGTTTTTTTACAGATTTTGCAACATGGGACCGAACATTAACATTTTGAAAAACGACTTTATCCTCTCTTTGGGCGCATTCTGGTCGTTTTTTCTTCAATGATCGGTTTAATTTTGTCAATTGTTGTCGGTATCGATCGTCTGTCATCGTTTCACTAGGTTTCAGCAGTTCGTAATACACATTCCTTTCTATCCCACCAAATATACAGCAAAGCTTTCTTTCCATGTACATTGCGCATTGATTCTGATGTTGAAGGCTGGCTTGGGTCTACTCATGATTTTTTGCGCTTTGGGTTGTCAAAATGGATACACTTTTCATCATTTGTCACAACTCGATGCAAAAAAAACCTTTTCTTTTCTGTTTGGCAAGCAAAATTTTATAAATGGTTTTTCGCCTTTTAATATATCTTTCTTTCAATTCATATGGAACCCATTTTCCTTCCTCCTGGAAAAGATCGTCTACATGCATTGGGAAAGCCCGATGCATATAGACGTTCGAAAATAGTTGATTGGGCAATATTCAATGGTTCTGCCAATTGTTTCAAAATATGTGTTGAGTCTTCATCCAATAATGCTTGTAAATCGCATCTTTAAACTTATTCGTCTGTCCTGGACGCCTCTTGTATTTTATATCAAAATCACAATTTTTAAAGCGTAAACCATCGTTCACAAGTTTTTTGGTTTAAAGCATATTGGCCATAAGGTTCAATCAACAATCGATGACTTTCAGGAGCCGTTTTCTCCAAATGAAAGAAGGTTATTAAATTATTAAACTTCTCCGCAAAAACGCCTTTTTCTGGTATATAATTTGACATATTCAAAGCTATGATATTAATGACGATATTAATGATATTAATAACGAATTGGCTTTTGGTGGCGTATGTTTACCCTCCAAAACTCCAGTAACGCCATCTCTTAGTAAAATCGATATTAATAACTGAAACACCTATTAGTTTTTCCAACAAATTTTGCAAATGTACATGTATAGATCTGTACTTCTTATACAGAAACTGTTTATTATATGGGATTATGGAATGATTTTAACTTTAACTAAAAGAAATATTAACAATCTTTTTTTTTTAAACAATGATTTCAATTATCTGTGCTTTAATTACTTCAGATTGATGTCTTTTAATAAAACTTTAATAAAAACAACAAACTCGAAGAGATTTACAACTTAACACCAAATTACTTTATTTGGTTTCGTGGTTAGCGAAACGTGCGTCGAGAAGTTAAATAAAGTCATTTGTTGTTTAGTGGTAAATTTCTTCCAGTTTGGTGTTTCAAACCGAAGGTCCAAATAGAACAATTGATCTAATAAAAACAGTTTAGAATAATTTATAAATGTGTACATATAATTTTTCTTTCCTGATTAATACACAAAATGGCACTGAATAATTATTACTAAAAATTGCCATTAAATGACGAAATAAATTACTACACGGAATTGTTTATGCTATAATACAAACATGATTTATTTGTAAAGGATTTATCGATATCAATGATATATTGTTAAAATAAGATAAAACGAGAAAAGTTTGACGTACCATCAAATTAACTTTAACATTTTAATGTCCTTTATTATTGGTAGTTTCCATTAAAAGTTAAGTTTTTGTTGTTATTATTTCTTATAATTTTTTTCTAATCAGCAATGGAAGGAAAACGTAATAGTTCAACTAACATTGAAGACATAAAATCAAGTGTAATGAGCTAACTCAATATTTCTCATATTTGACTTCAAATGAAGAGCATTTATTAAGAACAGTTGAACTCGAAGAGGTTTACCACTAAATACCAAATCAGGAGATGTTCCAATTAGACTGAATCATCTCCTGATGATGCTAACATGGTTTGTGAAAAACCCGCCGAGAAGTTTAAAAAAACTTGGTATTGTGTGCTAAATCTTTTTTAATTTATTGTTTTATTCTGATGGTTTCAATAGAAGGATTGAAGGACCTCTGATCAAACTGAATGATACTTTGTAACAGATGAATCGTATTTTTTTTTCTCTCGCCATCACGTGCTAGAAATTTACTACTTCTGTAATCAAAAGAGCTTCGACTTGAGCAAGATTGTTTTTTTTACATATAATTTAAATAATCATTTTGAAGTATTATTTTATTTCGGATAATTCTTTAAATTATATTGTTCAATTTAATATTCCTAACTTTTCAATATGTTGAAAATAGTTATTCCTCCACTACACAATACAATTTGACAATGTATATTTATATAGGTTAATTTATTAAGTGGGTCCCAACTTTAAATTCAAATAAAACAATAACCAAATTTAATGCCTTGGAACAATTTATGTTTTGTGAAACAACAGACTAGCTGAATACACTTGATAACGGGGATATTTATCACTCGTGAGGTTGACATCTGATCAAGCCCAGGTCTTATCCGACGAAGAAGCAAGGTCGATGAAATAATATAACGTACTGCAGAATTGATATGGTAATGGGTGGGACATGTAGATAGGTATGGGCTTCGAAAAAACCAACTGGTGACCAAAACATACAAGGCGTAGTGTAACTAGTAGGCCACATTGGAATATAGTTATATGATATTGAAGGAATATCGGGAAGAAGGTGGTTTCTGGTAGCACAGGCCAAATAAACTATAGCTAAACTATTACTCCATTATAGACAATTTCGTTTATCAATGTGGTTTTGGTGACTACGTCAGCGAATGGAATTCATAAATAATTACATCTCTTTATAATATTTCTATGGAATACCTTTTATTAATATTTTTAGTTTTTAAAAAATATTTGTTTTCATATAGCCAGTGGTTTTTTTTTAATCGAATTTTGATAAACAAGTTAATGATTTTGAATATAATTAATTATCAATTAAGTGTTACTTTTCGAATTATTGATTTTTGATGATTGCGTTCTAAACTAGTTTGACACTGCTTTCTAAACATACCAAGAAAAAAAAAATGCTAATACTTATTGTCAGTCCGGAACCGTAATCTATTTCTGTTTTTTTTATAGATTTTCAGACATGGAGATCGCACACCGGACAAATCTGCAATTTACAAAAATGATCCCCACATCAACGTTACGTATCATCCAATAGGGCATGGACAATTAACAAACGTAAGATATTTATTTTAATTGACCAAAATATGCATGGTATTAGTACTTAGTACAACAAAAAATGTCCTCGATGTAATACCATCTTATTCAACATAATCACGTAATGACGTATAATATAATCACGAATGAACAATAAAATGTTGCCTTGTTTTGCATCTTGTATGAACTACATTTTTAAGTTTTTAACATTAATTAATAGATAATAATCAGATGGATCTAAATTAGGAGAATATCGAGGTTGGTCGATAATTTTAAAGAGGATCTGGATATATTGTTTGCGTGGGAATGCGAGAATGGCAAACAGGTGCATTTTAATATAAACACTTAACACATTTGCCGCATGCTATTTCCACAATCATTTTCTAAAGTTTGGCCAATGGAAATTAAAATAGAATTTTTTTCTTTCACGTTTGAAATAAGCAACCCAATATAAAATGGTTAAATAGAATTGACAATAAATTAATTTTGTTGTCTATCATTTTTACCTGGAAGTCTTTTCAAAACTAGATATTTAATAATTAAATGATACTTAATCTTATTGAGGTTTTCAATGTTTATCTGGAATTATTTCCATGTTTATATGTTATATTTTTTATTTGTAATAATAAGATATTCGTATATTTTTCAGGCAGGCAAGCGAAAGGAATACGACATTGGAAAAGCGTTGAGGTCCCGTTACTTTAACTTCCTGGAAAATAACTTCACTTTGGATATGGTTGATGCCAGATGTACGGATTATAATAGAACGAAAATGTCACTTCAGTTGGTATTGGCATCATTATTTCCACCACGAGGACATTTTGTTTGGGAAAATCAATTGGATTGGCAGCCAGTACCATTTAATTACTGGCCAGTTGATGAAGATCATGTGAGTTTTTAACACATATATGGAAAAAAGCATGTCTAAAAATGTATTCTTTTATTGTTATATTAGATTAAATTAGATTAGATAACTGTACTTTCCACTTCAGTCCGTCTGGAAATGTATATATATATATATATATATATATATATATATATATATATATATATATATATATATATATATATATATATCCGTATATATATATATATATATATATATATATATATATATATATATATATATATATATATATATATATATATATACAGGCGTTGTTTCGATATTAAACGTTTCATAATGATTTGCCAGACTATAGACGCACAGATTTACGGACTAGCGGACAAACCCCTATCGGAAGTTCGGACACACTAAAAAAACCATCCTTAATTTCTCTGACCATTTTTGAGTTCTGGTTTAATATGATTGTTTCTTCGTACTACGCCCCTCAAACAGCTTGCTAATCAGGCAGCTTTCATTAGTTGGTTTCCTGTTCATTCTATATGTTTCTGTTGTTCGTGGTTTCTACACCAAGATAGAATATTTTCATGTTTATTGTCTTTGGAGTTTTATTGATTGATCAATTCATTGTAATACAATACTTAAAAGAAAGTTTTTCCCATTTTAAATCCAGCAGTTTTGCAGTAAATACTCGACTATTTTACCTATTACAAGGATTTAATGACTTGATCCATCAACTGGATCAACTTATCCAGTTGATTCAATCTCCTCATTTAGAAAATGCTTTACTTTTATGTTGGTTTTGCAATTTTGAATTACTGCTATCATTTCTAACTAATGGTTGTTAATATACTTGTCCCGTAGTATTTTAATAATTTTTAAAAACTAAATAGCTTTGGCAACAATCATAGATATATCAAATAATCACATTTAGGCTGGATAATTGAATTATATGCACTTTTAGATAATTTATCTCGATAGAAAATTTGCATTATGAGTTGTTATGATATGTTCTTCTTAAAATCTTGTTATTTTTTTAGAAATAACCCTCAATTTATTGTTTGTTTTTGCCATTACTGCTTTTGTAAATGCCTTAATTTATGATGATACGACAAAAATTTTGGTACCATTTTTTGTTTTTTTTAGATATAGCTAGAGCCTTGCTTCTTTTCCACTGGTTGGTATTGTTTTTGAAACGGGCAGTAGTTGGGAAGGGGGAAAATGGTAAGAATTGAATACCATCTCTAAGCAGTTTTTGCCCCCGAGAAGTTTGTTAGAAATAACGATTACTTGGTCGGTGCTTCATCTGTGGGTCTATCTCGTTCGCTCCATCGCATTTCGCATGGAGACTTGAAATTTTATACGTAGAAAATAATAATTGTTCATAAGCTTCTTCAAGATGCCGCAGGTTTCATGAAAGGATGCCTGAAACTATACCTTCTTGTCGATTATCAACATTTCCAGTTGAATGTTTTTGTCAATAGGAAAACTTTCGATTTTTTGCAGCACAAAACCAACGAGATTTATTCTAGTTTGGTGCCGAGTTTTTAATATAGGAATTGTACTTTAGATTTTTGAAAAAGGGTTTGCAGGAACAATTTCTTCGGAGCGTTTTATTGACATGCTATGAAAATGTGACAAAAAAACAATGAGAAAAGTAATTACAACTTGTGTTCATCGACCTAATAATATCTTAAAACATGATAGTGGGGAAATCCATTTTTGTCAACGTCTAGGAGAACAATATAAGTTTAATAACGTTGAACCATTCAAGTTTAGCTGGTCATTTAACAAAATATTCAAATTTTTCCCTTTATTAATTTCTAGGCTCTCTAAAAGTTTTAATTTTTTGGATTTATTCTCATTATGTAACATTATAAACTTATCTTTCTGTACTACTATAAATATATCTTTCTAATATTAAGTGGCTAGAAAAGCAATAGTGGGAGTCTCAACCCAACAGTATTAATATTAAGATTTATTTTTTTAGGTACTCGCAGATCCACTAGTAAACTGTCCAAAATACAACAAACTTTTCTGGGACTATTTTGAATCACTTGAAGCCAAACAAGAATATGAAAATTATACAGAAATAATCAACTACATAAAAGAGCATGCAGGTCAAGAGATAAACAGCAAAATATTTGCTGATATTTATTTTACTTTGACAACAGAAGTTAGCCAGCATTTAATTCAATAGTCAAATGAATTAATTCTTTGATTTATTTCAGAAAGAAAATGGATATGATCATCCTGAATGGGCAAAAAATGTTTACCATCACATTCGGGATCTTGCCATTAAGGATTATGTGGCAAGTACAGCTACATCAGAACTGAAGAAATATGTTGTCGGTAGTGTTAACTTTCTACTTGTTCTTTTCTGATATTTATTGAGTTTTAAATATATTTTAGGATTCCTCGTTAAAAAAATTGTTGACGATTCAATGGCAAAAATGAAAGGGGAGTTAAAAAATACAAAAATATTCTTATATTCAGCTCATGAATTTAATATTGCCATTTTACTTCGGTTTTTGAATGTTTTCTATTCTCATGTTCCTCCTTATGGAAGTTATGTTATTATCGAGGTTCACAATGTAAATGGAGTAAGAGGAATAAAGGTATGTGTTATCGAGGTTTTGTTATTGATTGTGTTTTTGAAGCAGAAATTTTTCGTTTTTAGGTATTTTATCAAGATTATTCTTCTGAGAAACCAAAACGATTGCAGCTACCAGGTTGTGGTAACTTCTGTAAGCTACGAAAATTTATCAGTCTCTATGGCCATATGTTTCCAAATAACGAGAAGGAATGTTTTAATGATGATACTGATCGTTAAAATGCCATACCGACACGGAATAAATATTACTAGTGATTATAGATTGAAATATATTAAAAAAATCGCCAAGAAAAAAACATATCATTAATTTTTCGTAATGTGATTGACGATTGAAGCAAGCGCTTGATGGAGACTAAAATGTAATTACAAAATACTCTTTATTTGATAAACAAAATTTTGTGTTATATTTGTTGTATTATTGAATACACTGATCTCATTACCATCCCCTTTCCTTGTGTTCCTTTCGGAAATAATTATATTAATTTTGTTTTTTTATAGCTATACAGTACTGGCCAGAAAAATAGAGCCGTTATAATAATAGTCACTGTTATAGTATATATAGTAGTATAATATGTATATGATAAAAATATATAACAAAAAAGGGTAAACATAATATCAAACTTAGCTTTAAAAAAAATGAGAAAAAAGAACATGAAAATGTGGTCATAAAAATAGAGCCAACCAAGAAACAAGCACAACACTTACTCTTTAATAGTTAACAAAAGTACTAAATAACAGATACACATTTTATAATATTTAAGACTTAATTTTATAACCTTTGAGTTTTTTTTTATTTCGACGCATCTTTCGGGCATAATGTTTACAAGTCTTTGGCACATTTTTATTTGTATAGCTTCCCATTCTTTTTTAATCATCTCCCAAAGTTCAAGATTGTTTCTCGTTTGTTTACTAAACCTACGTCATTCTTGAGATAAGTCTGGCGATTGAGAAGGATACGGCAGTAAATCCACTTTATTGTAACTAAGAAATTGTTTCGTTTTCCCAGCAGTATGTTTCGGATCATTATCCAGTTGATATTTCCATACCAGCGGCATATTTTCTTCTGTAAAAGGCAGCATGACTCTCTGAAGAATGTGGATGGGACCATTTTGGTCCGTGTTTTTTTTTAATCCAGTAAATTTGTCCTACACCATACCATGAAAAAACTGCCCACACTCACCGCATCTATGTTTTAAAGTTTTAATAGTATGTTTTCGTAATAATTCTTAGTTGTGTGGTCTTCTAACATATCTCCATAAAATATTGCGCCATTTCTTGATTCTCTGTTCATCATCCAATTTAACTGATCTTAGGCAAACTTCAAATGTTGTTTTACATTTTTGGCGGATAAGAAAGGAACTTTTTTGGCTGCTCTACCCAGCCTTTGCCGTACCGAGTACTGAAACCTTCTTCGAATAGTTCTAGAACTTATTTCTAACCCCAGTTCACCCATTCGATTTCGGCAGACGATTTAAATGGGTCGTTTTTTGAAATTCGGATAATGCGCCTGTCAGTATGAGGTGTCATTTTAAGTCACTCTCGAACGCTATTCGGACATACCAATATGACTATTATCATTATCTGTCGCTGGCTGGTCATCAGTGCGGTAGCTGTCGCACATTTGACCGACTTCGACGACCTATGCCAGCTCGTTTTCTCATCGGCATTGCAATGAACACTATAAAGCGACACGGAATTGTTTTCACAGTCACTCAAATCTGTCAATGAGAATTTTAAAATATTGAACACATCAAACTAGTCCTCGTGTCACGCTAAAATTTATGGTTATGTCGAAATACTATGACAATAGACGAATGGTCCGCCACGAACGCCATCTGTTAAAAGTAATCCGAAATGGCGATTCCCATACTAATTATCAATTTTGAATTTTACGATTTTTCAGCTGTTCTTTTGGGATTTTACCTTTTTTTATACCATCCTTGTATTAGATCGAACAAAACAAAAAAAATATTCAATTCAGTTAAGCCGTTTTTGAGTTTTAGCGAGACTAATGAACCGCAATTGAATTTCGGATTTTCAGATTTCTGAAATTGAATGTGTCAACTGAAGGTTTGATAAAATCTCATATTTTATTAAAAAAAAATTAGAAAAATAATTTTTAAATAAGATATAGTTGAGTTGTTCTGAGGATGGTTTATAAATATATATATATATATATATATATATATATATATATATATATATATATATATATATATATATATATATATATATATATATATATATATATATATATATATATATATATATTTGAGGAAGGAATTGAGAGGATTTGAGAGGAATTGCAGCAACGTGTATTTACTGCTTGTGATTATATCAAAAAAAACCTGGTATTTTCGGCAGGGTAAGATCTTCTATGAAGAAAAGAATTAAAGGGTGTATTTTCAATATCTGTTGTGAATAAGTACTAAATCCTTAATGGTAATTAGTGTTGTTATTGTTGGCTACTAAATAAATATTTTCAAACAAAGTTGTCTACCTAATTAGTAAGATGCAGTTCGATATTCATGTAATCGTGCATCGATTTAGAAAAAGTCAGTTTTCTGGAAAACCGCTTATTCTAACGAGATGAAATAAGAGAACCTTTTTTACCTAAAAATCTTTGCAACTGAATAATTTGATTTAAAAAATTAAAAAATATTACAAACAAATAAGTTGTGGCAGCATTTACTAAAGAGACGCCACTGACTAAGATATTCAATTATTAACACAAAAAAAAGGTTTTTCCATTCCAACTTATTGAAGTATACCGAGTTTCATGACTTTAGCACCGTTTCGAAAATATTGTAAAAAAACCTCTTTAAGAAGCAATTTTTGGGGTATGTTTTTAGAAACTTTTTTTATGTCTTGATCCCTAGAGTCACCTCTCAAAATATTTCGACGTTATTTCTAGACACCCTGTATATATATATATATATATATATATATATATATATATATATATATATATATATATATATATATATATATATATACCAGGTGTCCCAATAAGGATAGATCGCGGCCGTATCTTGAAAACTATTTATCCCACAGCTTTGGGGAAAAAAAATTGTACTAAAAATGATGTTTGACTGTTGTTATTATTATTATAATTACTATTAATATTAATATATTATATTTACCCTAAGCCTGGGTAAAAAAATATTAACCTAATGTTTGCCTTCCTTCACACTTTACCCAGGCTTAGGACTGGTCCAAATTCTTCGTGCCATATTAATTTGGAGCGTGTTTAAAGGCCAACAGGCCAATAACGAAGATAATAATAATAACAACAGTCAAACATCATTTTTAGTACAATTTTTTTTCCCCCAAAGCTGTGGGATAAATAGTTTTCAAGATACGGCCGCGATCCATCCTTAATGGGACACCTGGTATATATATATATATATATATATATATATATATATATATATATATATATATATATATATATATATATATATATATATATATATATTGACTAAAATAACCTGTAATCTCAGGGGTGTGTAACCCACATGTAAAATTTGTACTAATTATTGTTGAAAATAATTCTTCCTGATTAATAAAAATAGCATTCTTTCATAAATATTAACAAATTTGTCGCAATAAACAAAATTGTTATCTTAATATTTATTTTAATCTTCCCCATGCGCCCAAAAGCCTTTTTTCGAACAAATTAACCTGATTGAGGTCAATTGCGAAAAAATATAGCAATATCTCTTATCTGGCTTAGGCATTTGATGGATATTGGTTGGGTCTCGTTCTTGAACCAGGTCAAGGGGTGATAAGAAAAAAAATCACGGTTTTGATCACGTTTCTGTTGGCGATGGGTCGAAGTTTATCAGTTGCGCGTCGCCAGACAATTTTTAATTGATGTTAGAATGTTTCATTGTAAGGTTCTTTTTGTTTTTCGAGATAACGGTGTTATTTTTTGGTTTATCATTCATGATGATGGGTGGTTTCAATTATTTTTTTAGTCTTTTATTGTAAATATAGTAGAGGAAGTAGTATGGTTTATTGACTGTTTAAAATGGTTTTTTATCAATATTCATACAGTCATTATTAAAGCTGCTTTTAATAAATTTTAGAGATTCATTGAGTTGAATAAAAACACAGGTCAACAATTTTAAACTTTTTTAAGGTAGCATTGATGAAAATAGGTGTATATGAAGTATTTTGTAACCCTCAATCCGAAAATTATAAGCTAATTACTGTAACACGTACTGTTTTTGGCTACAGGGGTTGGTTGTGGGGAAAAAGAGGAGACGACATATATTTACGATCTAATAATTATTTAATATAAACATATAAAACGTGTTAAATCTATACAAAGACATTACTGAGGATTGTAATGTAGCGTGTAAAAATGCATTTTTAAGAACATGCGACACTCTAATATTTTATAGGTTTTCAAGAGTTCATCTATGAGGTTTTTATAGTTTTCTATCTTTTGTGCATAAATCCTTCTTGTGCATAAATCCTTTCACTACACAAAACGGAAATCACCTAGAAGCTTCGTTATGTGAGGTCCAATAAATATGCCTTCTTTTAGCTTTGCATCAATTGAGAAAATATTTCTTTTAGGTATTTGAAACCATTGCCTTCTTTGTCCATGGCTATGACAAAGTTTTTCATTAGTCCAAGCTTAATATGGAGAGGCAGAAGAAGTACCTTTTTTGTGTTAATAATGGGAGCATATTTTAAGTTTGAAGTATCAGGTTCAAAAGAAGTTCTATGAGGCGAATCTTTCTTACTGTAATGTTCTTTTGTTGTCCTGCTGTTCTATAGGCACAAAAAACCTCACAAAAAGTACCTGACTAATAACTTATGGAAAAATTCAGAAATTATACTTTTACATAAAAAAGGAGCCCAGGAAGATTTAAAGATCTACCGTCCAATAAGCCTCCTATCAGTGGTGTACAAAGTTATTACCAAGATAATATCCTCAAATATATATATATATATATATATATATATATATATATATATATATATATATATATATTTGCCCTTAATAGCAACACCCTGACAACAAGAAATATGAAAACTATAAAAACCTCATAGATTAACTCTTGAAAGCTTATGTGCAATATTAGTGTATCGCATGCCCTTAAAAATGCATTTTTGCAGTTCCATCTTTCCATCCCAAAAATTTCGGTGCAGTAAGCGACTAACGAGGAGAGAGGTTTGTTTCATCAGGATATTAGGACGATGGAAGCAAGATACCAGGGAGGCTGAAACCCATCTATGTTGGGCGACTACTGGTGGTTTTTAAAATGAGATGATGATACAGAACACAAGAGGAAAAAGTGAAAGTTTTTGTGGCTGTATGACATCTCATGTAATATATTTATTATTCACATAATCCTCAGTAATGTCTTTGCATAGATGTTTTACATGTTTATATAAAATAAATATTAGATTATAAAAACATGTCGTCTCCATTTTTATCCCCATGACCGACCCCCGGTAACAAAAAAAACTGTGCGTGTCACAGTAATTGGCTTATCATTTTCGGATTTAGGCTACCAAATACTTCATATACACCTATTTTGATCAATGTTACCTCAAAAAGTTTAAATTTGTTGACCTGAGCATTATGGTGATGCAAAAACAATGAATTGTTTTGTCACCAATCTGGATGTTTTCCTATAAGACTGTCAGAAGTTTGTAATAGCAGCGACACTGTTTGAAATGTAAATCTTAGTTATATGCTGCTGTTCAATACAATGCGTATTTTTCCATCCATGGAAAGATATATGGTTGAAGAGCATATAAAAATTATTCGTATCTATCATCAAAATAGACTCTAGTGAATTCCACCGAACGAAGCCGAGGATTTGAACAATGTTATTTTCAAATTAGAATACCATTTTTTGCTCTTCAAGATAAAAATAAAATTACGGAACTATCGCTTGTAGTTATCATTATGCCTCATTTTAAAATTTTGGCACTCTTATTGGACAAACCTTTATGTATCTTGTAATATTGCCTTCAAAACAAGAAACAGAAACAAGAACGAAAGAATTTCTTATCTCCTACTTTAACTCCTCATTTATTATTCTACACTTTGTAACCTCTATCTCGAATATATCCTTAGGTTTATTTATTTATTTTTAAGTTTCTTCAACGCAATTGACATTGTTTCGTAACTGGACGTACTGCTTCTAGTGAGCTTCCTCCTAATTATAATCCTTCTGATCATAATAATTATTTATCGATTAACTATGGCCAGAGGCACTTCCCTAGGTTTGTCCTTAACATTTAGATTCTTAAACAGCCGATTACTCGAACTGATGTGACTGAGAGGCTCTGCAATAATATGTGCCATAGCATCTTTAATCGCGATTATTTAACAATATTTCTTATTTCCTTGGTGGAATTCTCGAAAATCCGTTTTTTTAGAAACATGTATATACACAGTACGCCTATTAAGTATCAATACTTAAGATATATCTCAGCAACCAGTCACGCCATATATTGACGAGCGGAATCGTTTCAAAGCTTGAACATTCCTGGACCTAACGAAACCTACTTTACCACAATCGATTGACATTTGTTGATTTTATGACGTCTTGTTCATAAACCAAAAAAGTTTGATGTACGAATAAAATCATAGAACAAAGAGCTGTTATTAAATTAAATGCAAAACTCGGTAAAACTGCGTCGGAAACATTCCAGTTGATGCAGCAAGTGTACAGTGCTGATTGGTTAAGCACAACAAACGTTTTTTGGATGGCAGGTGCGGAATTGAAGTCGAATAACTCACAGGCAAAAGAAAACACGAAATATTCCTTCAACAATCCCCTACAATATTCATTGTTTTCTTCGATAGCAAAGGCATCATCCACAAAGAGTTCATCCCAAGTGGTCAAACTGTCACTGGGCAGTACTACTTAGAAGTTCTGAAACGATTGATGGACATAATTCGTCGGATTCAGCGAGAATATCGGGATCCAGACAGCTGGAGTTGCGCCAAATCACACATCTGTTGTTTTTGACGACCTCAACCTATCTTTGAGTCTTTAACTCTATTTCTGTTCGGTACCACGTTTAGCTTTTGGAGATGAAAAACACGACGTAGCAAGTTTTAACTAATTCTTTCATCCTACAGTTTTTCCTTTGCAAAAAGTGGGCTGGAAGACGTTGACCGGAACAAGTAGTAATCCGATGGAGCGAGGTCGGGGCTGTATGCTAGGCGACGAAAAAGTCCACTTTGATAATTCATTGATATGGTCAAGTTGAGCTGAGTAGAGTTCTGAATTTATCGTCCTATTACCACGAGCCAACTAATTATTGTTTCGAAATTCCACGAAATACATGATCTCTTTGACAAATCTTTCTCGCCTTGTTCCCTGAAGAGCTTGCTACGATAAGTTTTTATTTGGTTTATGAATTTAAATTTGATTACTATGTGTATATAATTTCATAAGACTTTAACTTCCGAATGAATAAAGATTGATCTACAACTTGTGTAGTTTTCGGTTATTACACTTAAGTCTATTTGATTTGTAAATTTGAACATAACGATACGGAACACCCTGTATATTGTTTTTCTCGTATAATATAGTGCGCATATTTTTTTAAGAATTCTTATCTTCTCGAACATCATCTGTCTTTTACGTATGAAGTGATCAACTTTGACCTTCACAAGCCAAGTTATCATACATATTACGTAAGTTTTACATATTTTGATTTTACACTAAGTGGTTAGATCCTGGTTATTCTAAATGCTTTAGGTATCTGAAGATTGCAGCTGACTTACTGTGATTATTCTTTGTCTTATCGCGCTTTCTTCAAACGAAGGTTGGCGACCATCATGACTATTTTCACTTTGTTTACAGCTGCTCTGACTAACTGCTTCGATATAGATTTAAATTTTACTACCATGACATTCTTTGTCTTCCCGCGCTTCTTCCTCCTTCTATCACTCCCTGCATAATCACTCCCAACAGTTCATAACGTTGCCCTCTTTACATGACCGAAGTATTCCAATTTGCATATCTTTATGGTTCTTCTTAAAATTTTTTCGTTAAATATTCTACGTAGGACCTATTCATTTGTAACTTTCTCTACCCAAGATATTCGTAGTATTCTTTTGAATAGCCATTTTTCAAAAGCTTCGAGTCTTTTGATCATGTACTTATTAAAAGGTGAACGCTTCTATACTGTAAAAGAGAATCGAATATACCATGGTATGTAAATATGAAACCGGAATTTTTGTTTTGAAAATATACGTTTATTGCATGAAATTTGTATTGCCCCTCGCTAGCTGTATATTTTTCGCATCTGACTGACAATTTAAGGATGTTGTTGCTTTATTTAGGTAAACCAATCATTGAGACATTTTCGTAAGAGGTGAAGCGCTACTCAAATATGTAGTAATCGGACGGATCCAAGTCTTTTGTTTTCAAATTCTAATGGGAAGTCAAATTCTGGTCGTTTTTCACGCAAAGCTTGATTTAAATCGATCATTTGCTATCGATAACGTTCAGTATTAATGGTTTCGCCAGATTTTAGCAGCTCATAATAGATCACACTTTTCTGATCCCACCAAATACAGAGCAGTCTTCAACGTTCATAGCGATTTGGCTTTGCAGTCATTGTCGATGGTTCGCCTCGAGCTACCCATGATCTTTTACGCTTAGAATTCTGAAAATATATACATTTTTTTTATAGCCAGTCATAATTCGATGAAAAAATTACTTTCTTATGTATTTGGCGAGCAGCATTTCGCAAGAGGTTTATCGGTTTTCTTGCTGTCTTTCATTCAGTTCATGTGGAACCCATTTTCCCATCTTCTGGATCTTTCCCATGATTTTCAAACATATAGAGACGACTTAACGTGTCACATTTAATTGATTCGCAAGTTGTTGCGTTTGAGCGTCAGCTTCAATCCAACAATTCATGCAATTGGCTGTCTTCAAATTTTTTTGGTGGTCTTTCGCGTTCTTCATTTCTCACGTTAAAATCACCACTTTTTTAAACCACTAAAGACACTGTGATTTGCCAAGAACATGCTCATCATAAGCTTCGATAATCATTCGATGTGATTCTGCAGCATGTTCAACGTTATTACAAATTATGCTGTTATATGAAACAACGACATTTATACAACTGCAATTATATTAACTCTTTAACATCGACAACATTTCAGCGCAATAGACTGAACTGTTTAACATTTTGTCATTTACCTATGGAAGACAATAAATACTATATTTGATTCTGTTGTATGTTTACTTCTGTTGGTGTAACTTGAAGTTGCTGTTTAAATGTTTGGTTTCATATGTATCCGGTTTCATATGTATCTCAGTATGTATACTCAATGTATACATACTGTTTGGATGGTCTAAATGTTTTCAAAAACATATCCTTTCAACGTTAATTTCAACTTTGGAAACAAGGAAAAGTCACAAGGGACTAATTCTGGAGAATACGGTGGGTGGTTGATTATACAGTTTTGGTTTCGGAGCAAAAACTGCCGCACAATAAACGATGTGTGATTTGGTGCAACTCCAGCAGTCTGGATCCCGATATTCTCGCTGAATCCTACGAATTATGTCCATCAATCGTTTCAGAACTTCTAAGTAGTACTGCCCAGTGACAGTTTGACCACTTGGGATGAACTCTTTGTGGATGATGCCTTTGCTATCGAAGAAAACAATGAATATTGTAGGGGATTGTTGAAGGAATATTTCGTGTTTTCTATTGCCTGTGAGTTATTCGACTTCAATTCCGCACCTGCCATCCAAAAAACGTTTGTTGTGCTTAACCAATCAGCACTGTACACTTGCTGCATCAACTGGAATGTTTCCGACGCAGTTTTACCGAGTTTTGCGTTTAATTTAATAACAGCTCTTTGTTCTATGATTTTATTCGTACATCAAACTTTTTTGGTTTATGAACAAGACGTCATAAAATCAACAAATGTCAATCGATTGTGGTAAAGTAGGTTTCGTTAGGTCCAGGAATGTTCAAGCTTTGAAACGATGCCGCTCGTCAATATATGGCGTGACTGGTTGCTGAGATATATCTTAAGTATTGATACTTAATAGGCGTACTGTGTATATACATGTTTCTAAAAAAAACGGATTTTCCAGAATTCCACAAAGGAAATAAGAAATATTGTTAAATAATCGCGATAAAGATGCTATGGCACATATTATTGCAGAGCCTCTCAGTCACATCAGTTCGAGTAATCGACTGTCTAAGAATCTAAATGTTAAGGACAAACCTAGGAAAGTGCCTCTGGCCATAGTTAATCGATAAATAATTATTATGATCAGAAGGATTATAATTAGGGGGAAGCTCACTTGAAGCAGTACGTCCAGTTACGAAACAATGTCAATTGCGTTGAAGAAACTTAAAAATAAATAAATAAACCTAAGGATATATTCGAGATAGAGGTTACAAAGTGTAGAATAATAAATGAGGAGTTAAAGTAGGAGATAAGAAATTCTTTCGTTCTTGTTTCTGTTTCTTGTTTTGAAGGCAATATTATAAGATACATAAAGGTTTGTCCAATAAGAGAGCCAAAATTTGAAAATGAGGCATAATGATAACTACAAGCGATAGTTTCGTAATTTTTTTTTTTATCTTGAAGAGCAAAAAATGGTATTCTACTTTGAAAATAACATTGTTCAAATCCTCGGCTTCGTTCGGTGGAATTCACTAGAGTCTATTTTGATGATAGATACGAATAATTTTTATATGCTCTTCAACCATATATCTTTCCATGGATGGAAAAATACGCATTGTATTGAACAGCAGCCTATAACTAACATTTACATTTCAAACAGTGTCGCTGCTATTACAAACTTCTGACAGTCTTATAGGAAAACATCCAGATTTGTGACAAAACAATTCATTGTTTTTGCATCACCATAAAGCTCAGGTCAACTAATTTAAACTTTTTGAGGTAACATTGATCAAAATAGGTGTATATGAAGTATTTGGTTGCCTAAATCCGAAAATGATAAGCCAATTACTGTGACACGCAGTTTTTTTTGTTACCGGGGGTCGGTCATGGGGATAAAAATGGAGACGACATGTTTTTACAATCTAATATTTATTTTATATAAACATGTAAAACGTGTTAAATCTATGCAAAGACATCACTGAGGATTATGTGAATAATAAATATATTACATGAGATGTCATACAGCGACAAAAACTTTCACTTTTTCCTCTTGTGTTCTGTATCATCATCTCATTTTAAAAACCACCAGTAGTCGCCCAACATAGATGGGTTTCAGCCTCCCTGGTATCTTGCTTCCATCGTCCTAATATCCTGATGAAACAAACCTCTCTCCTCGTTAGTCGCTTACTGCACCCAAATTTTTTGGATGGAAAGATGGAACTGCAAAAATGCATTTTTAAGGGTATGCGATACACTAATATTGCACATAAGCTTTCAAGAGTTAATCTATGAGGTTTTTATAGTTTTCATATTTCTTGTTGTTCAGAAATCCTTTCACTACATTTACAAAACACTTCCAAGCTGTTATTTCCTTTTCATTTAATTTTTCCTGAAAACGGAAATCATACAGAAACTTCCTTGTTTAAGATCCAATAAATAAGCCCTCTTTTAATTTTGCATCATTTAATTGAGGAAATATTTCTTTATTACCTGAAATTGTTATCTTCATTGTCCATGGCTTTGACAACGTTTTTCATTAGTCCAAGCTTAATTTGGAGAGGCGGAAGAAACACCTTTTTTGGGTTAACAAAGGGGGATATTTTATGTTTGAAGCACCAGGTTCAAAAGAAGTTCTATGAACCCAATCTTTTTTATTGTAATGTTCTTTTGTTCTCCTACTGTCCCATAGACACAAAAAACAGCAATACTTTGTAAAACTCCCTGTAAGTCCCAGCAATCACTATCACTTTTATAATCCCCACAAATATCCCACTAATAGTGATCATATTTAACGCGATTTAGTATGGTTGCTAAGTTGTCATAGGTTTCTTTAATTGTTACTGAAGGGACTAAAGGAATAGATGGGTTCTTGTTAGGTTGTGTTTTGCCGAATCTATAAATCCATAAAAATGTTCTATATAAAGCTCGTTCATTAAACCATCAATATCACAACCAACACATAACGATCCTTCCATTTTATAAAACTTGAAAATGCTCCGTTTTCGGTAAAGTGAAACTCTTGCATTTTTATATAACAGGTTCCAATGTTGAAGTTTGAAACAATTTTTGTTTTGACAATCCCGGGGTCACGTTCCAAATCATTTAATTCATTCTGGGTTATTAAGTGAGGTTCACTGGTAGTTGTTAAAAATGTTGGGTCACAACTGGTGTTCTCAGGAAGTTGTAGATCAGATCCTGATGAAGAATTGGAGTCACCGGGAAAATGTTGTCCAGGTTTAAAGGCTCAATCGGAACTTGTAGTTTCTGGCCGGAACTGGCCTAAGTGCTGAAGGCAAATTTGGATACTGAATTGTGCCCCTTTGCTTTCTTGAAATTCCCTCTGATACAAATGTATTAATCACTTGCATGGTCAGTAGGTTCTTTCCACACCATAGGAACTGCAAACGGCTGAACTAAATTTACGTGACAACCCATACAGCAAACATGAGTAGTCCAACTTTTATCTTGATCTCCAATTTGGCGCTTAAAATTTAAAAGATAGGCTTTTTTTGGTCTTCTCTGATACAGTTCTAGCTTGTGACTTTAAAATAAATCCTTCGCGTATATAACAAAACTTGCCCGCTGGATTTCTGCAAAATCGACGACTAGAACTTGCCATTTTATATTAAATGGACTTAAACACTTGACTGTGATATTAAAACGAGACAGAAACAAACTGAACTATAGAAAACAATAAAACTGTACTTAAAACTGCACGCAAAAACAGCATTCTCATCAATGTTACAAAAATCATGTCGACCTGTGTAATTCGTCAATTTGTCACTAAAAATACCAGATTCATCAGATATGACATCATGTGACTTTTTCCTGTGCCCTCGATTGAACACACTTCATGGACACCGTTTTGAGTCCATGGAGGACATTTGTAATATTTAGCTTTTGTAGTAAATGCTAGAAATCATGAATGAAATTCTTACGATGCCTGGAGAAATCATTAGGATTGGTGTATTGCAGTGGGAAAGGATTATAAAAAAATAAATTTGGGTTTATAAATAAATATTCTGTGTTTTATTTAAAAATTTACCGTACTTTTTGATCTTAATCGAATGCTCTGCAGACACAAAGTTTTGTTAAAATTAAACATAATCTACAAAAGACAAATTATCTATATTTATTTGTTCATTTTACATTTTACAAACTACTGAAAAACAACTAATAAACTTTTTAATAAATAAATAAATATAAATTAGAAAATAAATAAAATATAATACTCTTTATAGAAAGAAACCTAATCGAGATTTTCGGACGATTCACATTCGAGAGTGTAATTTTTAGGGATGTGATTTTCTGTAAATTTAATGAAATCATTGAGAGGACAGTACACGTCACACTCTGGAAGAGTTAATTCCTCGGGAGGTTGAAATACATCCTTAATATACAGAATCTGCAAAAAAAAAAGATTTCTGTAAAGTGACTGAGGCTTCACCTTCAACTCGCGCTGATAGATGGCGCGGTATTGACTATTTTTGTTATAAAAAGGATTCCTACCTTCACCGCGTAATCTTGTCTTGAGCGTAAGTAATGGAGTTCAATTACTACAGCTGAACTATAATTGGGAAAATGAGTTTCGTATAGATTCATGGCGGCGAGGACATTGATAACGTTGTTTTCATGGCCAGAGTACAAAAATATTTTTCTCTCGTGGGGATGTAGCGAACCTTCGGTTTTTGCCACCATGTTTCCGATAACCTTGCCTAACATCCGACCTGCAAAATATTATATGGGATAAGTTTAGTTGGCTTTTTGTCCGATCTGGATGATTAATGAATGAAACTGAGATAATTGCGTAAATATTTTGTTTTCTGAAAAGAAAATGAGTGAAATGGCAGGGGCGACTGATAGCATACCTCCATTAAGTTTTTTGAGCAGGTCGTTTTGATTTTCCATTTCGCATTGCTTCGCAGCCAGCATTGTAATTTTTTCGGGATATACCTCCTTTGTCCAATCGGGTAGTGAAAGATTCAATGTTTTTTCAGCTGTTAGGGTCTGGTAAATTGCAAACACGTCAACTAAAATAACAAAATATGACTTAAAGCCATTTTGATAATTTGATGATAAGGTTAATTTTATAAATATTCACTACACATCACGGTAGACTTGGCGAGAGGAAGACGGATTGGCATCGGTCCTGTTTAACAGTGTTTTACAGGTAACAGTTTTTACAAAAATGTTTAACAAGTTAACATTGAACCAAGTCATTAGTGAAACAGATATAAACAGTAAATGGAACAGTAATGAATAAAGAAAACTAGATAGTATGGTATACGGATGACTCAAACATATCAACAGGATCGAACAGATCATTTAGCGAGACCTATACTGAAATAAAAGTGAAAGCCAAAAGAGCAGATCTATAGCCTATTTATTGAAGAAAGAAAGTAAACCCAAACATATTCAAGCATATTATACGTGATCATTACAGTACCGCACTAAGAACTGTCCTCTTTTTGGGCGGGGTATAGCTAATATCGACAACTTCATCAGCTGTGTCTGTATCAGACATTTTATGTAAACAAAATACCATTATTAATAATCCGAATGCAACTCAATAAATGAAAAAAAAATCGCGGTAATGTTTGAGTAACTGCTGCCAATCCACTGTTTCTGTTGAATGGGAACCTGCCGATCATCTGGATTTTCATTGGTGGTGTAAATCGGCTCGACTGATTCCCGCGAATACCAGGGGCGCTCAGCCTTTCTGGTTAAAATATCACTTGCTGATTACGCGTTGGTCATTGTTTATGTCGGCTGTCTTTCTTCGATAAATATAATTTAGAAATACATATAGACAAAACAATGGTTATGAAAACACAGAACAGAACTGAATAATGGGCGATGACAATATTGAAGTTGCGAATGCATTAATTTTCTGGGAAGCAAACTAAAAGTTTGTCATTGTTGACTGTATACGTACGTGTTGTTTAGTAACTTGAATTTTTTTTTAGTTCAGTGTTTTTAACTATTTTTTTAAAATTTTTTAATATTTTTTTGGTTTAGTGAATTCAATGGTGGCTGTCATTCATTCATTCATGAATTTAAAGAAGGTCGTCCAAAATCGGTTGTTGTGTCAGAAAACATCGATACCGTCCACGAACTGATAAAGCAAGATCGTCATGTGATATACCATGAGATTCAGGCATTCGTTGGCATTAATATGACAAGCATGCACAAGATTATACATTAACATTTAGCCGTGAAAAAATTTTGTGCGCGTTGAATTCCCCATAATTTGACAATCGCTCGAAAAATGCTTGAGTTGATTAGTGTAAAGAAATGCTTAGTGTAAAGAAATAACATCTACACAGATGACGAGTCTCAAATCTATGCGTATGACCCCGAAAGTAAACAGCAGTCGACTATATGGGTTTTTCAACCGAAAAGTTATTCTCGCAAGAAGCACTTCGAAGCAAGCTTGTTTATTTGAGATAAATGGGCATGTGGCTATAGTGCCACTAGACAGTCAATTCTGAATTGTACACAACCATTTATTTACCAGAAGTCATTGAAGAAATAAGAAAAAAAAACCAGAGACACAGCATTATTCTTCACCGAGCTCTCATACATTGGAGCATGGTAATGCGAGCTCTCATACATAGGACTGAACAACTCAATATTTGACCGGTTAAACATCGAATTGAGGGGATATCCGTTGTACAGTCCTGATTTCGCATCCGACGATTCATTTTTGTTTTCGTCCGTGAGAAATAAGCTACGTGGTCAACGATTTTCGTCACGTCACGTCAAAAGAAGTGGTTGATGCGTTCAAAACGGATGTTTTGGAGATACTTCAATCGCAATGGAAAAAGTGCAATGAAGAGTTGGTTCAAACGTATGCAAAAGTGTATCAATCATCGCGGAAAATATTTTGAAAAACAATAAAACCATTTTCAATGATAAACCTTTTTTATTTTTTATTCTGGATACATAAATAACAACCCTCGTATTATGAGGGGCAACAAAAATTTTTCCTTGTAGTCTATTCTAAGATCTAAACTTAGGAAAAGTTCAAAGATCTATAAAATACTCATCCGGCCATTAAGTCACTTATGACTGCGACACGTGGATCACAAAGAAAACAAACCAGATGCGCGCATTGTTTAAAAGAAGAGTACTCAGATCTTTTGGTACTGTGAATGATAATTGAAATTGGAGAATCAGGTATATCTTCGAACTCAAGCAATTATACAAATATCTGGATATTGTGAGGGTTTAGTGACTTAGATGGGCGGCACATGTGGCGAGAACGCTAGAAAGAATCTTGGAGGGATGAATAGGGAGTAACATACAGCCAGGTAGACTAAAACCATGATGGCAGAATAATGTAAGAAGAGATGCTGAAGAGCAACTGCACAGCAGCCACCTGTCAGAAACGGACAGGTAGCTGCTGGAGATCGATCCGGATGGACGGGAAAGATTAAAGGAAGTCAAGGTTCACTGACGCGCTGTAGCACCACAAGAGGAATATAGGAAATATTTACAATTGTTCAATATTCTGGTACAATATCTACCGTGGTTTTGCTTCACTTTTACTAGATGAACAAAATGTTTCAACATTTATTTATAAACCAACTTAAAAACTATAAACAGCTAAATATTCTGTGTTTTCCTAGAAAACTTATTGTCATTTTTTCAGGCAGCTTGCAAATTTCCTGATAGAAATTCACTGATTTTGAATAAGTGATCATCATTCTGATCATTGATCGGAATAAGGTATGTGAATTGTATTTTGATTGAAAAAGTGATGCTTGTTTTGCACTGATTTATTTTAATATTAGACGTCCAAATTGATTTATTTATATGTCGTCAATGTAATGGTCATCGTCGGGGTTTTCCGAAAGCAGCTTTTTAAGGTTATAAGCATAGTGCGTTTCAAGATATATCGTTGACCGATTGGTTGCAATAAACTCTTAACAACCCGTGCTGTAACGAAACCCGGCAAAGTTTCAAGAAACGTAAACAGGGCCGGGCCTAATAAAATAATAGGTAAAAAAATAATATTAATTTTATACCTAGTTTAGTAGTTTCGAAATATTTTAATTTAGTTCGCATTCTTTTCTTAAACAATGCAGTTCTATAATTTGGATCGTATTTTTTGATATTCGAAACGTGCTAAAATGTGGTGTTCTTGGCAAAATAATGATCATTTATTCTTTATTATAGCAGAAAAGTCTTTTTTTCTTCAGAAAATTCTTTGCAGCAGAACTAGGCTCTGGAGAATATTATCTCAAATGGGTTTTGCATATCGGACCATTAGCATATGTGGCATCAGATAAAATCCAGTATTAGAGCAGAAAGCATTTCTTCGACTCTGAGTTCAAGTGCTGCAACATTAATTAGGAAGACTGTATACAGTATTTCCAAAGAAAGTTGGATACATTCGATTGACCATGTTATTAAAATTGAAGTTTCCCATGTATCATTTACTAACAATATAGAACCACTTATTATTAATGTATATCAAAGTGACAGTGAGAGCGAAACCGAATTAAATGTATAATTAAATTTAAGTTATACTTTTTATTGTACTAATAGGGCCTGGTATTAGTTCAGAAAGAAACAAGTTTCTCTCCAATCCAGGAGCTGTCATACTGCAAAACGAACACTAATACCAATTACTCTACAAGCGCGTATTCGCTTGTCGGAGGGCGAACACCTGACTGGGTACAAAAAAAATATTAATAAAAATATTGATAATTTAATCATAATTTACAATATTTTATTTTTCCCAAAATTATTCAGAAGTTAAACCACTCCGGCTCTGGTGCCTTTTAAGAAACCAGGAATATTTTTATTGAGGTTTATTAACATTTTGCCAAAGAGCAACAAATTAGGCTTGAAACGGACTATACTTAACACTAATTTTTGATTCGAATAGGACAATTGATGGGTAGTAAATGTTTCAACAACTCTTTAAACAACAAACTTTTTTAGTCATATCACATTCATATCAAACCCTTCTTGGTGTGAAAGGTTGACTAAAATCAATTCATGATTTTTTATGATTGAAATTATCATGAAATGTTTGCTCTGTACCACCTGTAATGACCTTCTACTGAAACTTCTTTCCGAAATAATGTTTATAGGGTGCCAGACCGTCGATTTTTCTTATCTTTGGACAGTTCTTATATTCGAAAAGCACTGTTGACATTTTTTTGTCAAAATTATTCTGAAGAAGCTACAGTGTTAACAAAACGCGTGAAGTAAAATTTAATAAAGTGGAAATTAGACATGAATATTTTATAAACACTAAATCACTTTTTTGTTAGCATCATCATGAGATAATTTAATCTCCTGATGATGCTAACATGGTTAGCGAAACGTGCGTCGAGAAGTTCAAAAAAAATGATTTGGTGTTTAGTGGTAAATGTCTTCAAGTTTACTGTTTCACCCCAAAGGTTCCAATAGAAGAATAGTCTATGAATAAACATTTTAGTGAAATTTATTGTAAATGTAAGTAAAGAAATTACTTATGAGACTAGAGTTTTGTTATAATAAAAATATTGTGAGCATAAGTTCATTTACATTGTTGACGGTGGAAACTTTTTTATAATCTATTGATAGCTATAATCGGCTATATAAATGTAAATATATTTATATTTATATAATGCAAATACTTACTGAGTTTATTTATAGGTTTGCCGGTATGATTGGAAATAAACTGCAAGGTCTGCCTGTGGGATTTTAAAAAAGCCAATGTGTCATCAGATTGTAGGACCCGTTCTAATTCTTTCATGTATCTGGGGCAATATGTGTTCGGCCTTTTCAAAGTCTGAAAATTCATAACCAATATGATTTTTATTACATTACTGAACAAATATTTACTATAATTTTATAAAAGTAATCTGTTTTTTTTGCTTTTAGATTATTATGATTTCAATTCCTATCACGTCGTTTAGTTCAAGGGTGGTTTAAAAAGTTCTCTGCCTGATACAGAGATGCCGCATAATGGAGATATTTGTCAAGTTTGATTCGTTAGATCAGGGATCGCCAACCCGTTGATCGCGATCTACGGATAGCTCGCGTGAATAGTTTCGGTAGCTTGGTATACCAATTTAGGTATCTATTTAGGTATGTCGAAAATGTGTTTGCATTATTGCATTAAATAATTTTAGATAGATCTCTCTATTTGAATATTATTATTGTGGTATAGTATATTCAGAGCATTTACTATTGTCAGAAGTGCGATGCCTCGGCAACCAGATATTCACGCATGCTATTAAACATTTTTAGTTACGATGATCTGGCAACGTTGCTCTGCATATATATATATATATATATATATATATATATATATATATGTATATATATGTATATATAGATAAATATATATAATAATATAATAAATAAATATATATATATATATATATATATATATATATATATATATATATATATATATATATATATATATATATATATATATATATATATATATATATATATATATATATATATATATAGGTTTGTGCGTACTGTTTCACGGATGGAAAAACGGATGGAACTTTAGATTTAAAAAGTTTATTTTATGCTTAGAAAATTTAGAAAAAGACAAAAATTAGGCCTCAATTCCAAACTGTGGGTTAGATATAAAAATTGTTCTTGTGTTACTCAATTATGACAGATAAAGTACATAAAGGAGATAAAAATCACAGCTTTCTGATGTAAATTCTAAAGCTGTTCTCGGTAAGTTTGTATTAATATAAATTTCTCTTTACTTTAACCCCTTAATTAATTTGGACGTTGCCAGATCACTGTTAACCATAAAAATTAGGCGTTATTTAATAAAAAACAAAAATAAATTGTAAAATTACTAATTTTTTAAATTGTTATATCTAGTAAACAAAACTCTCCCTTTTTTTTTTTAATTCTGTCAAGAGATTTATTTAATACAGCACAAAATAGTTGGGTGCAAAGGAAGTTTGACATGCTTTAAATGGACAGTGACCCTATATCTTTCAAAATTTGTTATTAAATATCTCGCTTTCTAAACGGTCAAAAAATCTTAAACTTCAGGATTTATTAGTAAATCTTTATGTGTAGCAAAAACATTTGCAAAATATGTCGAAAAGGGGGTTCACGCTGGAACTTCCTTAAAGTAGCTCAACACGTTAAAAATGGTAATGACCCCTTTCGTTAGATCGTTGCAAAGTTTCAGACGCGTGAATTTAGTTGCTTGTGGTGATCTAGTAAAGAAATAAATTCTGAAATTTTCTGAAGAATGGATAAAATTGAAGTACAAACTATTATACCAGGGGTGACGGTTAGTAAGTCTTACTTTTTAAGAGTGTCGCTGGAAACAGGGGTCAGTTCACAGCCTAATTTCGAGTTAGTGTCGAGTAGTTTCGAGTTAGTTAGTGATTTCGAGTTAGTGTCATATTTTTTCGTGTGGTAAACCTGTGGAATTTCAAGTCAAATAAACAGCATTTGCGGTACATACTACTTTTCTTACATACTTCTATCAACGCGAGACATAGTACAACGAGAGTACATACTTCTTCAACGCGAGACGCTTGTGGGCATTGGGACGACCTGAAAGGCAAAGTACGCCTAAATAAACGAAACAAGAAAAGAAGATACCGAACTGCAAGTATTGTTGGAAGAAGGCGATATGCCAACTCAACAACAATTGGCAGAGAAGTTAAATGCTGGTTGCCGAACTATTTGTGATCGTTTGCATGCCATGGAAAAGATTCAGAAGGCAGAAAAATGGGCACCACATCAATTTAACGACAGACAGATTTCAGAAAATTATTGAAAGAATCTTCCACTTTTAGAAGGATCAGAACACAAATAAATTAATGGTAATACCATTTGATGCCCAATTAAAAAGGAAAGGAAGTGATTTACGGTTAGAGGCGCATCAGCATCTAGGGGTATTTAGCGATTGGACCTACAGCTTAACGTGGGTTCCGAACCACGGTCATTAGCTACCGACAAACCCAGGCCAGCATCCCCTCAGGCTATCAACCCATGGTTATGTGCCTATCCATCAGCCTATCAGAAAGCCTACCCATTGGCGAGTGATCAACGTAGAACACTTCTCAGAAGACAACCACTGGCGTGGTTGAGGGGTAATTCGTTGTTGGATTTTACACTCTTGCCTACAAACAATCACAGACATTTAGGTGTGGATATGTGTGGGCGTGTGTGTGTATATGTGAGTGTATATAAGTGTATGTGTAGGGTAAGAAGTAAGGCGGACAAAAGAATTAAAGAAAAACCCCCATCCGAGCCATGGAATCGAACCTTTGGATTGCCAGGCAGGAAATTAACCCACCAGACCATCGCGGACGGCCGATGCCCAATTAAGAAGAGGGCTAAACAAAATTTTGAAAAAAGTGGACATTAAGCTTGTGTACAAACCATATAATAAATTAAGAAAAGTTCTGGGTAATCGAAAGGATAAAGTAGATCAACATGAAAAGTGGGAGATTTACGAAATTAGTTGTCAAGACTGTGATCGAAGGTATATTGGGCAAAAAAAAGATCCACAATGACAAGATATATAGAACATATTGTCCATATTAGATATGGGAGAAATGAAAAATCTTGTGTTTAATAAAGGATAGATAAAAGGCCTATGATAAAGGACCTATTCCGTTCAGTCAACTTTTCCTATTATTAATGTAAGGCTTAGTAAACTTCACGGTTCATGATTTTTGCACTTTTTATTAGGTACGGTTTTCATAAAAATAGAACATAGTTTAGTTTTAGAATTAGATTAAATCATCTCCTGATGAGGCTAACATGGTTGGCAAAACATGCCTTGAGAAGTTCAAAAAAAGTGATTTGGTGTTTATTTGTTAAATCTCTTCGAGTTTAGTGTTTCACACCAAAGGGTCCAATAGAAGAATTTAATTACGAAGATGTAGAAAAAATCGCTTGAGACTGGATCACCTTAAAAGATTGTCTGGTTTTTATGGGAGGGCATCCACAAATTGCCATAGAAATGCGAAAACATGTGCAGCTAGCGATGGTGAATACTTTGAATAAATATTTTTTTTAAGAGGTTTATTAAGAAAAAAAATAAGAATTATTAACCGCCGCACCTGCTAAAGTACTTTGTTTTAAAATATTTAAGTCCCCGATAAACAAAATAGGAAATATATCAGTTTAAAGGATCCTTTCACTTCGTTTTTGATGGTGAAAAAGTGAACTGTGGTCGGTTCATCATCCAGAGAAGATGGAAGACGTTCGGAATAATCAAAAACAGTGAGTTTACCGATATTATATACATTTCGATATATCGGGTGCACTACATTTTACCCCGTATTTTGGTTATAAAAAATCTTTATAGTTGATGGTATACTGCGTTTATTTATAATCGTCCATAGGTGCATTCGAATGAACAGCTCTTTAAAGTATTTAAAATTGTTTAAATGCAATTCTGCTTTTGCAAGAATACATAAAATATATATTTACCATTATATGTCATAATGCAGGTGAAAGTCAACCAAAGGAAGTGAAGTGAAAACGATCTATCTATAGGAGTAGTTATTGCTACGATTTTCGAGAATTCTCGTGATGTGATGCTCCTAAACCATCTAGTAAAAGGCAGAACCATTATTGGAGAGTAATATGTTTCATTATTGGATCAATTGAAGAATGCTATTCATGCTAAACTTTCATTTCAGCTAATAATAAAGTGCTCTTTCACCACTATAATAAGCCTGCACTTACTTCTTGGATTATTTCTGCAATACTCCATGATTTACGCCCGGAACTACGTTTAAGTGCACCGAATTCGCTGGATTTAATTGCTAACTATCACTTTCTCTTCTCAAACTTGAAGAAATAGCCCAGTGGACGAAGAGTTATTTGAAATAATTTAATCAAAGCTGAACAAAGCACTTAAATTGCAGAGTTGAAAAAAATACATTATACTGACGGTATTAGTAGGAACGTCTTTGGTCAAAATGTAATTTAAAATGTGTTTTCTTTGTTAGGTCTGGAACTTTTCTAACCACCCTTGTATAACTTTGAATCCCTTAAATTGGTTTTTTGTATAATGTATTATGTATTCTTTAATAACACAAATCGACATTAAACCTGAAGAGATTTACCACTAAACACCAAATCACTATTTTGAACATCTCGACGCACGTTTCGCTAACCATGTTAGCATCATCAGGAGATGATTTAATTTGCAATTCAGAAGACATGATCAAATCGACATGATTTTTGCAACATTGATGAGAATGCTTTTTCTGAGTTTCATTTAAGTAGTTTACAGTAATGGCCTATCACGTGCCATTTTCAAGTATGTACTTCTCCTTTATATCATGAGGTATTTGAAATTATTTGTACCTGACTTTGGAGTACAAAGGTAAGAAGTACTTTGGTACAAAGCATTGCTGTTTCTTGGATCTATGGGATAGTCAACAAAAGAACTTTACAGTAGGAAAGATTAGCCTCATAGAACTTCTGTTGAATCTAGTACTTCAAACATAAAATATGCCCCTTTTGTTAATTTAGAAAAGGTGCTTTTTCCGCCTCTCCATATTAAGCGTGGACTAATGAAAAACTTTGTCGAAGCCATGGACAATGAAGGTAATGGTTTCAAGTACCTAAAGGAAATAGTTCCTCAGTTATGTGATGCAAAACTAAAAGAAGGCATATTTATTGGACCTCAAATAAGGAAGCTTCTAGGTGATTTCCGTTTTCAAGAAGAATTAAATGAAAAGGAATTGACAGCTTGGAAGGGTTTTGTAAGTGGTAAGGGTTTATGGCCAACAAGAAAGATGAAAACTATATATAAAAACCTCATAGATGAACTCTTGAAAGCCTGTAAAATAATAAGGTTTCGCATGTCCTTATAAATACATTTTTACTGTTCCAAGAAAGATTTCACCAGGACATCAGGACGATGGAAGCAAGATACCAGGACGTTCGAACCAATATATATTGGGCGACTACTGTTGGTTTTTAAAAAGAGATGATGCTATAGAACAGAAGAGGAAGAAGTGAAAGTTTTCCTCGTTGTATGACATCTCATGTAATATATTTTTTATTCGGATAATTCTCAGTAATGTCTTTGCATAGATTTAATACGTTTTACATGTTTATATTAAATAAGTATTAGATTGTAAAAATATGTCTTCTCCTTTTTTTCCATAACACCGATCCTAACAAAATAACTGTACGTAATTATTGTTTTTAATGTTACTGATTAATTGTACATTTTTTATATATATGTTTGTAATAATATACATTTGTGATGATACTTACGAAATCTTGTTTGCTCTTATCGTAGTCCACTGGAATAGGTTGCCAGTTGAGTTGCTCGCTCCATTTTTGGGTTTTGGATGGAGGAAATAGACCGGCCAAGGCCAAAAGACCTGACATTTTCGTTCTGTCGTAATCTGTACTTTGGGCCTTTATTACTTCGGGTGTATAGATTTCGTCTAAGAATTTATCGTATCGGTTTCGAAGCACTTCTCCAAGTGAGAATGCCATTCTTTTTCCATGCTGCAAAATAAATATTTTATATTACAAAGGTATTTCAATATAGTTGCAACATTTAATTCATTGAGCACCTAAAACGATTTTACTGTTTTATGTAATAAAAGAAGAGTCTGGTTATGCCTTAATCCCGAAATAATCAGGATTAAGGCAAGTGTAACAGGGATAATTAGAGAGATAAAGTTAAAGTGATCAGCACAAATCCTGAAAATTATATTGCTATGGAAGGAGCTAGTTTCGATTAATGGTAAACAATTAGTAGCAAACGCCACCAAACACCAGTTTTAAATCAAAATTGTGATTTTATATTCATTTCAAAAGACAAGATTGTTGAATTTTTGAAACCTGATTAGTCTGTATATTAATAAATAATTTAGTTTTAATTAAATAACGCCAAAATCATTCTAAAACAGTTTTTATAATCTTAAAATTATAATAAATGGATTAAAGGGGATCTGAAATGAGACAATTTATTTATACATACACGCTAAATGAACGCAATGAAATTGTAATTTTAGTAAAAAATAAATCAATTATTCTAACTCAACGTGAAATTAGGCGAAAATATCCTATTCGTCATACGTCTCATTAAACGATAAATAATTGTTTATTCAATCAATTTCAAGAATTCCAAACAGTGCGACACCCTGAAAATATTACACGCATGAATCAAACGGTGAAGGTGTCTCCAGAAAGGGAAAGTCAATGACGTTGTGCAAAATTGGGAATTTCTCCACACAGTTTATGCCTGATTTTGGAAAGTGCACTTATACAGGATTATCCATTTCGTGGTTCGGAAAATACAGCCCTGTATTTTGACAACTATTTTGTCAACTGTCTGTATTTTGACAACTGTTAGACTTCAATGTTATCAAACCCTACTAAACAAATCACGTTTAGTTTATGTTTGCCATTTTATAATATGGATCGTTTAACCACCGAACAACGCGTTAGGATTGTTAAAAGTTTCTACAAAAATGGTCATTCTGTCATAGTCACGTTTCGCGCCTTACGAGCAGAATGTGGTCGCTATAATTATCCTTCTGAGCGCACAATTTCCAACACAATCAAGATATTTGAAAATACTGGGTCCGTTACGAATGTTGTACGACATGTGAATCATCGCAATTCTCGCTCGATGGAGAATATCGCTGCTGTTGGTGAAACAGTGACTAAAAACCCAAATTAATCGATTTGCATCTTCATCCTTATAAAGTTTAACTCATCCAAGAATTGAAACCCACTGACTGTGGAATGCGCCGAGCATACGCTGATTGGGTGCTTGAATATTCACCTGATTTTTCGAACAAAAACTTCTTAAGCGATGAGGCTTATTTTTCGCTCGGCGGGGGACCGTATTATTGCCGTATATGGGGCTCTGAAAATCCACAAATGATTGTGGAGAGGCCATTGCATCACAAAAGGTGACTATTTGGTGCACATTATGGCTTGGTGGTGTCATTGCCCGTACTTTTTCGAAAACGAAGAAGATGTGACTGTTAACGTCAATTCTGAGCGCTACAACCGTATGATAACCGATTATTTTTGACCAGAAATTAAAGATTTCGATCTGAGCGATATGTGGTTCCAACAAGGCCCTGCCACAAGCCACACAACACGATCAATTTTGGCTTTATTGCGCCAGAAGTTCCAAGGCCGCATAATTTCGAGATTTGGCGATGTCAATGGCCGCCGAAATCATGCGATATGACGCTTTTGAGTTATTTTTCCTGGGTCTACGCGAAAGATCGTGTTTACGTAGATAATCCTCAGTCTTGAGCAGTTGAAAACCAAAATTCAAAGTCATGGCCGATATAATAGCAGAAATGTGCGGAAAAGTCATTGAGACTTACCTCAAAAGGATTGAGTCGTGCAAGCGGTCACGTGACGGACATTTAAATAATGTTGTATTCCACACTTAAAAGCAAAGTCCAAGCAATAATTATTTGTGGGCTTTTTAGATTTCGTTTTTCCGCCTTTCTGCAATAACCCTTTACATTCATTTCAGTGAGATTTAAATTGTTCAATACTTGTTGCCTAAAGTCAATAATAAGCGATTAGAATGTTGTAATCAAATTAGATCTGCAGATTTTTACGGCTCCGGATAATTTTTTATGTGTTTTTGAAGGAAAACGTTTACATTAATAACGCTGCATTAACAGCTATATGTTGACAAAAGTTATGGAAAATGTGTTAAAATAGTATACAGTCGCATTGTTGCAAATAGTTCACATTTGATTGACATAATTTACAGTAATTTGATAAACAGTTAAAATCTAGAAATAAATAAAATACCATCCTGATACTTGCCCTACCCGTTATTTATCAATATCGCTTTGTATGTGAGAAAAAAACTGTATCGTTATGGATCGATGAAAAACAATAATTGCTTACTAATGATAGCTTTAAAGCAAGTAATATTATATATTGTTATATAAGTATTCGCAGAAAACCTTATGGGTAATTTAGTATTCTATATTAGTTCACTATAACCTTTGCATTTGTTGATATGTTATTTTATTTTGATTAACGACCTTATATAAAAGAAAAAAAAATGTTTGCTTCATTCAATGTTAAATTTGCCATTGTTAAAACTCTTTGTCATTTTTCATTTGTATAGTAGGGTTTTGTATGTTTGAAATAATAATTTATTTCGAAGGCAGGTGTTCCAAAAATTAAATCAGAAATCCATCAGAATCCATCAGAAAGTAAGAATGCCTATCAACATAATTTTTTCTAAATGGAAAAATTAACAGTTAATATTAAAAGTCATTACTTTGGAGTTAATGTAGTCGTATATATATATATATATATATATATATATATATATATATATATATATATATATATATATATATATATATATATATATATATATATATATATATATATATATATATATATATATATATCTCTGTATATATATATATATATATATATATATATATATATATATATATATATATATATATATATATATATATATATATACAGAGTGACCGGAAATAACATCGAAATATTTTGGAGGTGACTCTAGGGATTAAAATTTAAAAAAAAGTTCCTATAAACATATCCTAAAAATTGTTTCTTAAAGGGGCTAACTTAAAGAAGGAACTTTTTGCAGTTTAAACTGAAAAATCTAGACTTCTTTGCCTAAATGGTCCAGTTTTACGAAACATCAAAGACAAAGATTAACAGTGACAGCCGCCTACTTAATTATCAAGATGCATTTCGATATCGTGCATTGATTTAGAAAAAGTCAGTTTTTTGGTAAATGGTCTATTTTAGCGAAATAAAATAAGAGGACCTTTTTTACTTAAAAATCTTTGTGATTCAATAATTTCATTTAAAAAATTAATAAATAATCCATACAAAAAACTTATGGTAGCATTTTCCAGTTTTTGACGCCCTGTGTAAATATTCAATTATTAACATAAAAAAAAACGTTTTTCCCTTCCAACTTATTGAAGTATACCGAGTTTCAGGACTTTAGCATAATCCGTTTCAAAAATATTGTGCAAAAACCATCTTCAGAATTCTTTTAGCCCCTTTAAGAAGCAATTTTAGGGATATGTTTATAGGAACTTTTTATTATGTTTTAATCCCTAGAGTCATCTCCCAAAATATTTCAACATTATTTCCGGACACCCTATATATATATATATATATATATATATATATATATATATATATATATATATATATATATATATACATATACACATATATTTTTTTGTGTGTGTGGGGGGGTTTTCCTGACTGTTTAATATTAATTTTTTTGATCCACGATTGATTCATGAGAATCCTTTAAATCCTAAACGAGTCACTATTTGGTGTGCATTGTGATTAGGAGGTGTAATTGGGCCATATTTTTTTCAGAATGGTGTAACTGTTAATGGTGTTCGATATCGTATGATTATAACTGGATTTTTGAGGGCTGAATTGAATGATATTGATCATCAGGACATGTAGTTCCAACAGGATGGCGCTACATCTTACTCTGTTAATGAAACAATTGATTTATTGAGAGAAATATTTCCTACTGGAGTTATTGTAATTGAGACTATTTTTTTTTTGGATTACGTGACATAGCAGGTCTATAAAAATAATGCACAATCGATTTCTGAAATAAAGGATGAAATTATTCTGCTCATTGATGAGATAGAGTCATGGTTATGCCAAAATATTATCTAAAATTTTGACAAAAGAGTGGACGTCTAGGGAGCTTCAAGAGGTGGTCATTTGGCAAATATTGCCTTTCGTATTTAAATGTCAACAGTATGCTTCAATTGCCAATAAAAAAATGTTTTTAATCAACGCAAATTCTATTTCCTGAAATCACCACTCAATTAGAAAAATTCTTTATTGTACGTTCACAGTTTATTGATGTTAGTGTGTTTGAATAAAGGATGCCAATTTTTACTCGTTCTGCTTTAGCGTTACTGAAACCTTTCTATATTTTTCGCTGGTCTCTCCCAACTTTTGATCAAACTATGTTTTATTTGGGCCAAAGTTGGTCTGTCATATTTGGTTATAGAAAACCATGTTTGGTTTTGATCTGCGGGAGATAGTTACAACATTCTGAATTAGGAAAGCCTGAGATAGCCAGGAATAATGAAAGAGGCAAATAAGTAATGAATCAAAAGGCGGAATCCCTCTATTACTAGATAATAGAGTATGTATTTTTTTTGAGGGTTTTCATCAAGTTCTAAAACTCAAAAAATATAAAAAATATCTGTTCTTATGTAAATAAAGATTCACAGGGTAAAAAACAAAAAACAAAACGGAGACAAAATTTTCAGTGATTTTTTTTCTGTAATAAATTTGCTTAACTAACCACTGAGAAATTTGTCTGCGTTTTGTTTTTTTTTGTTTTTTGCTCAGTGATTCTTTATTTACATAAGAACAGATATTTTTGATATTCTTTTGAGTTTTAGATCGTGGCGAAAAATCCAAAATTTTTGTTTTGGGGTTTTCAAAAAATATATGAACACGCCACAATTATTCAGACATTAAATAGATTATGTTATGGAAACGGATGGCCGCCCTCTATGTACAAAAAAAAAATAACTTGAAAATCATTTGGGGAGCCGAATACCCTTGATAGGTTAAGTCGCGGCACAGAGGAGAAGAAGCAATACAGCATTTTGAATTATTATACGAATTTAAAAATCGATTAAAATATATATATATATATATATATATATATATATATATATATATATATATATATATATATATATATATATATATATATTTATTAGTGGCGGCTCGTGAGGGAGGGCGTTGGGGTGCAGCCCCTCCTGCATTTATAACAGTAAACAATTTTTCAGAGCAAAACACCTTAATTTATTTCCGTTCAGTTTCTTTCCTTTAACTCATTTTTCTGGTTCACCTCCTGTATAGGGGGTTTCAATATCACTAAAAGTGAAAAGGAGAAAGGGCAAAGTAAAAATTCTTAGCCCTCCAAGTTTAAAAATCCACGAGCCGCCACTTGCTTCCACACAGAAAATTTAAATATTAATCTTTGCTTATTAATTCTGCTATATACTTACATTTGTTAATTGTCCCCACCCCATCGGTTGAAACGTATCGAGTTTGTATGGATCGTTGGGATACCGATCCTGGTATTCAGGTGTTCTGGCTCCATGCCTGAAAAACTGTAAAAAAATGTTTTAAACATTCTGCAAAATAAAATTAACCGGCTATGGATCTAACAATTAAAAAGGAAAATGTTTTTTTATTCGTTTCGAAAATATTGTTAATAACAATTATTAATGTATTCATCACCGTAACATAAATTGATTATTCCTTTTTTTATAAAGTTATTTTATTCTGACCATCGATTTTTAATTGATTGTGCGTGATTATGAAACTTGATGTATTTTATTTGTTCGCTCGTTTGACCGAGACATTTCATTGTTAGATTTATTGTTTTTTGTTTTATTGACTTCACTGGTTCACCTACTGGCAATCAATAAAGCCTATTGACTGTTATTGTTAATACCGGAAGGATCAGATGATTGGTATCGATGCAGAACAATTTCTTTTTTATTTAAAATAAATAATAGAATTGGTTGAAAATATTTTTGTTTGGTTGATGTAGTAAATCTTGAAGGCAATAATGGTTTATTCAACTTTCGGTATGAACTTGTTTTTTAAATAAAACACACATTCACCTTTTGTAAACATATTGGGTTTCCGGAAAGTTCGCAGAGATTTTCTATTAGTTACTCTTTTAAAGCTTGTACACAAAAAATGTTCAATTCGTAATGCTTATTTACAACGTACATTTTTACAGTCAAGTCGATTCAATTTTACAGTCAAGTCGATTCAAAATGAAAATGTAAGTCGATAAATTGCATTTACTCCAACTTACGCTTTTTAATTTGAAAAAGGGCAAAAACACTGACTAAATCAAAAATAAAGGTTTATGCTGTTTATGGAAAGAGTTTTGATGTGGAGATCATGGTGCAAAAGTGGACTGATTATTGCAGGAGCGGAAGTTTTGACTTGAAAGATCGGTATCGCTCTGGCCGTCCTTCAAGCACTGATGTTGAGTAAATAAAGGCCATAATAACCGAGGATTCATGCACCGTGATCAGTGAGATAACAGATAAGTTAAATATTGGAAAATAGATCGTTTTACACCATCTAAAGAATTGATATATCTTAGCCATAGAGAATTATCTCTAGGGAATAATAAAAAAGGCGAGAAACACAAACAGACATGATGAGAAAAATGTTGGAAATAAAGCTAGCGGAAAAATGAAAATAAAACAGAACAGGTAACAAAAGTGGAGCCGGATCTTTAGTGAGAACGTCAGATAAAGATTGAGGAAAATGGTAATTAAGTGGGGGCCTAGATGGGGAGGAAGGACAATAAGACCACCATTAAGATGAGTTGACGATATAAGAAATATGATAGGAAAGCAGTGGTACTATGAAGCCCGGGAGAGAGACAGGTGGAACGAAAGAGGGTAGATTTATGTCCAACGATATACGTCAGGACTTTGAGGAAGAAGAAAATATATTCAAATGTTTTTTCCCCCCTAAAGAGCTTTCCAATAAGAGTGTGAAAAGTTTTGAGCCTATTGAAACCTTTGAAACGTTAGAAGTGTGTTTTACTAGTATAACAAATCGTCTTTCGGAGTTGCAGTTTTTTCAAATTCTCCGAATAGGCGGGAGATAATTTAGCGAAACTAGTGGCAGTCGATCGAACGGGGTCTGTTACGTTAGTTAATATCCGCAATATTGTTTAAAATATAAATGTCACTCCTAGATTGCTGAGTTCAGTATATTGAGTTAAATGTTAAAAATGTTATTTTCTGATGAAGCGCACTTCTGGCTTAAATAATTTGTAAACAAACATAACTGCAGGATTTGGGTTGATGAAAATCCTTAAGGGATTCAGGAGTTACCTCCTCATTTTCAGAAAATCACTGTTTGAGTCACAGTGAGTAATAGGACCTTATTTATTTTTTTTGAAGACGATGATAACGATTGTGCTACTGTTAATGGCGAATGCTATATTATATACTCATATAATATCTTTATTGTGCAATATTGTTGCAGTGTTTTCTTTCAACAAAACGATGCGACATGCCACTCATCTCGCCAAACAATCGATTTTGTTTCAAGAAAAGTTTTCTGGGTGTAATATTACGCGAAATGGTAATGTAAACTGGCCACCAAGATCATGAGATCTGACGCCCGTTGATTATTTTTTGAAGGGTTATGCTCAATCTTCGATTAACAGAAATAAACCCCGAGCAATTCTTGATCTTAAAGGAAACATTCAGGCCATCCAAAATTGAAAAATTTCCAGAATGCATTCCACCAGACGAAGCCAAGGGGGGCATTTGAACGACATTATTTTTAAAACATAATGCCATTATTCATTCTTAAAGAAAGATAAAATAAAAATGAGCATATTGTCTTGTAATTATCATTATGCCCCATTTAAACGTTCTGACACCCTTAATGGACAGTCCTTTATAATATGTGCTTTCCTTGAGGTGATCAGTTATGGAAGTTATGAAATAGAATTATTTATTCTTATATAGGGAATAATAAAAAAAGGTGGGGAACACAAATAAGCACGGAGGTAATTTTAAAATATTTCTAAGAGAAAAAAGAAAAATAAAATAGGTTAAGAAACAAACTGGAATGAGAAAAGGACAAAAGTGGAGCCGGACATAGTGAAAACGACATATGATAAACCGACGAAAAGGGTAACTAGGTGGAGACCTAGAGAGGACGGAAGAACTACAGTAAGACTACCATTAAAATAGGTGGATGATATAAAACAGATGATCGGAAAGCATGATGGCCAAGGGAAATTCATTAAGTTGAAGAAGAAAAAAACACCCATAATATTATATAGATAAACGATCGTATTAAAAAAAGACATTCTATGTCAAATATAACATGACATAGTTGGTTATACATGTTTTTTAAATAATAAGATATAACAAAGTAATAAAAACTATTTTGAAACTTACCACACTCACAAGCCTCAAACCTTCATTATTGTCAGTCGGTTGACTAGAAGCGAATACTGTACACAAGAATAAAAATTTCACCGCACAATTCATCTTGCTAAACATCAAACTCAAAGCGCTAACTACGAGCAAAACTAAGATGAAAACGACGAAAATTGTTATCATAAAACAGTGGTTTACAACATTCTACACAATCATTTGCCCCATAGTAAATAACAAGATGGCAAAATTATTATTTATACTTGAACTAACCGTAGTGTCCCTATTTAACAAATTTAAATGTCAATTTAAGAGACAATTTTGGAATTAACTAGCGAGGTGTCTTGAATTGACTCTTGTGGATGTTATGTTGTACAGTACCGCAATGTCAATGAATTGATTTTTGCCGTATTTATATGGAATATTATTGTGTTGTTTCGTAGGTTACAGGGTGTGTGCGCTGTACTTTTCACAGTTTGTAAAAATTATCAATGATAATAGTTCTTTATTTCATCATTTGGCAATAATATATTCCGCAAAATAGGTCAAGACTAAACACAATTTTCTACGTCAATGAAAAATATATATTTATCATTATAAAATATATTTCCGCTATGTTTAAGTAATGTGTCACAAAACAAAAAAGTTTCGGAACTGTAAAACGAAATACAGTTTTTATTTTATCAGTTGTAACACCAAGCTCAAGGAGATATACCACTAAACCAATTCACTTTTTTTTATTCTGATTGAGATTGAATCGTCTCCTGCTGATACTAACATTGTTAGCGAAACACGCGTCGACACGTTAAAAAATGATTTGGTGTTTCTTTCAAAATCTCTTCACACTCTTCACACTCATGCCAATTTAAAATTCAAATGCTTGTATCGATACCTATTAAAAGTTTCCATACTTTTTTATCGTAGTTGGATATTACATAAAAAAAATAAAGAAGGAATCATAGAAAATGGAACTTATGGAATGGGTCAAAATTAGAACTTATATATCTATATATATATATATATATATATATATATATATATATATATATATATATATATATATATATATATATATATATATATATATATATATATATAACCGTTAACATTTTTCCTCATTATGTTTGGTTTAATACGAGAGGTTTTTGAATAATCTTTTGAAAAATTAATAATGATAAGGTAAATTGTGAATTCATATTTGTTAAAAAAATACAGATAAATAACTACCACTATTAGAATCTGCGTCTGTAAAAATTTGTTGTTGAGATATTTGTAAATTTACGCGAAATAATTTTGTAATCGTATTTCGTTTATAAGCTTAAGAGAATAAACTATTTTTAAATTATTTTATAAAATATCAGTCCTGTATAAGTGTATTAAGATTATTCATTTAATTTATTATTTATCCTTGAAAAAGATTCACTTATTTTAGCAATATAATATTAGCAAAATAAGCTTAATATATTTTATAATACTTGGTTTTTATTAGTTTTTATAAATTTTTGATATCTTATGATAGTAAGATGTAAAAGTTGGACTCTACTATAAAAAAATGACTTATCTCCAATGCAACCCATTCATCAAACCAATCTCGACATTTCTTTTAATTAGAAAAATGTGTGTTTACAAAAGCCTGTTGCATTAAAAGGAAAAGTGGAAATTTGATGGTGCCTAGTTTGGAAAATAAATTGATTATGGGTCAATATCAATTAGTTTTATAAATTCTTCACAATCATGCTAAATCCCCTTACATTTTGATCATAGTAGCATATCAAAAAGTAAGAAAGAATCACATAAACTCGAGTCAAAATTAGAGCATATATATTTGGATGGTCTGTGGTTTCGGCAGGATAGGGTTACATTATATAGAGGTGCTGAAACAGTTAATTTCTGACTTACAGAATTTTCTTAATAAGTGCGTTCCTGACAAAGTTATAAAAATTGGCCATAGAGTTTACTATTTAAAACTGTTAATATTCTTCTATATTATGTTCAAAGGGAGGTTTTTGAAATATCCTCTTTGAAAAATTGACATAATCCATTTTATGTGGTTATAACTGGTCTATTAACAATTTTTTGATTAATCATTTTTCAAGCGAATAATGAATTCGCTAGTGGATTTAAATTACTTTCTTATAATACACATTAAAACAGCTTCTAAAACAGTCTAATGATTTGTATTATATTGCTTTGTCTTTTTTTTGTCGAGGAAGTTAAATTTAAACAAAAAAAGATTAGAGGGTGTATAGCGTTTTTCGTTTTATTACTTCTTAACAAATCAATTCTTCTGTTGGAACCTTCGATATAAAACAAAAAACTCGACGAGAACTATCACCAAACACCAAATCAGTATCTTAAAACTTCTCGAGGCACGTTTCAAAAAGGCACGAGGCAAATCATGTTAACATCATCAGGAGATGATTCAATAGATTTGAATCATAATGGAAATTAAAACTGGAAGAGATTTATCACTAAACACCAAATCAGTAATTTAAAACTTCTCGTAGTACGTTTTGCTAACCATATTAGCATCATTAGGAGATGATTCAATCGATTGAATCATCTCCTGATGATGTTAACATGGTTAGAGAAACCTTTTGCCGAGAAATTTTAAAATACTGATTTGGTGTTTAGTTGTAAACCTTTAAAAGTTCAAGTTTAGTATTTCCTAATAGCTCTACCTGGCGCAGAAATAATGATAAGATCAACTGAGAATTCATATTTGTAAATATATATAAAAAAATTAAAAAATATAAATACATATTTATGGCACAATTATAATCTGTGTCAGTAAAAATTGTTATTTTGTTATTTAGATATTTGTAAATTTACACGAAATAGTTTTGTAATCGTATTTCGTTTGTATTTGGATGCTCAAGAGAATAAACTATTTTTAAAATATTTTATAAAAATATCAGACCTGTATCAGTTTATTAATATTATTTATTTAATTTATTATTAGAGGTAATTCGTATTTTTTATCACTTTATAGTGGAAGAAGATTCTTATAACTTTTTGTGATCTTATGCTAGTAAGATGGTAAAGTTGTACTCCACCGTTAAAGAATGACTTATCTTCTAATGCAAACCTTCGAGATCGATGGGCTCACATTTGTTCACAAAAACGTGTTGCATTAAAAGGAAATGTGGAAATTTGATAATGCTTAGTTTGGAGAATAAGTTGATTATGGACCGGTCACAATGAGTTTTAAAAATTCTTATGTATATGGGACTTGGCACCTTATGCATATGGTATTTGGTCAATTTGAGGTATATACATTCTGTCAAAAAAGTACCGAAAATTGGTCAATAAAACATAAAATGTTTATTATTTATCAAAATTTATTGTTTCGCCTTTAAAGTAGGCCCCTTCCCAAATAACACATATGCCAATACAAATAAATACAATACAAATAATCCAATTTTCGAAACATTTTTTTATCATAACATCATAACAGAAAAACGAATTCTCTTTTATGTCTTCTATCGACTGAAAACGGGTGCCTTGAAGTGGTAATATGAGTTTTGGAAAGAGAAAGAAGTCGGCTGGTCATAGCAGGTCAATACGGTGGTTATTCGATGGTTTTTGGCCAGAAATTCGTTTCTTTTTACAAATCTGGTCTTTTTCGACGAATTTGCTCTCTCAAACGCTGCATAACCCTCAGATAACATTCTTAATTTACCGTCTCACCTTCTGGCAATAATTCTGAGTGCACAACACTACGATAATCAAAGAAAAACAGTCAACATCACCTTAACTATGGATCGACTTTGACGTGGTTTTTTCGTTTTTGGCTCAGTTGGAAGGCACCATTCTCAAGCCCGTTCACTGGTTTGTATGTCAAACTTATATACCCATGTCTGATCACCAGTTACAATGCGTTTTATGAATGTGGGATCGGAATTGACTCGTTCTAGCACCGACCTTTACCCGATTGAGTTTCTGTAAAAAAATCAGGTCTTTCGACACTAGTCGAGCGGCAACGCTTTTCATGCCCAAACAACCGCTTAAAATGATACGAATTGATTCGTGAGACACAGAAAGATCAGCGGCTATCGCTCTCAAACTTAAATGACGATTTGCAGTCACCATTTCCTTCACTTCAGCGATGTTAACATCAGTTGAAGACGTTGATGGGCCGACCAGAGCGAACCAAATCTTCCACCACATCTCGACCGTTTTTGAATGCACTGCACCACTCATATACACGTATTTTTCTTCAACATTTTCAGTGATTAGGAACACGAAACTCTAGTTATAATGAAAAAATTAAGACACATTTTTTGTTCAATATTTTTATCCATTGTAAAAATCACAAAACACATTTGAGATGACCTGACAAAATCGAGCACTGTAGACAAACTAAATAACAGATGACGTTCAAAATCCGCGTCAGAATAGAGAACAGTTGTGCCAACTGAGCGATAAAAAGATTTTTGACAATCTCTTTAAGCGGGCTTTTTAAATGATCAATTCCCGGTACTTTTTTGACAGAATGTATGGTATTTGTCAGCGACAATACAATTTTGAGATACGAGCCCCACCCATCCCTTCAATTGGAGGGCATATGTTTCGCCTCTCCATGTTCAGGCTCTTCAGGGTACCGACATATGCTCTCTCGTCAATAATAGGTAGACCCTGTCCGCAGTCAACCACCCTTACTTTCGCCGACCTCCCGTTGGATGGCGTATATATGCAATTTAAGACTTCTTTGGATAGCGTCCAATGAGAAAACAGTAGCTGAGTTCACGTACACTCAAACTCGTCCCCAGTCAAGCAACTAACAAAATGTTCATTTGGGCGGAAACTCAGGTTGTTGTGTTGTTCCACATGAGATTGTGCAGCCCAACAGTTGGGTGTATGTGACACATGTTAGTTTGTAGTGTTTCGCGGATGGAAGAATACATTAGACTATTAGTCCGGGAGTACATCCGATCGTTTGTATCTCGTTTGTTGGGAAAGTGCAGACGTTTCGCCAAGGTCCCGATATTTGCAAATATCCCGAATTACATCCGAGAAACAATAGAAATATAAAAAATCGGACGCCTAAACAGAAGAGATGACGCCCTCAATCTGCCAGACCCGTGGAAACCAGTAATCAACCAACAGACCGAAGCTCACCGGCCGCAATCGGGAGATCAACTGACTACTACTGTGACACCCCAAAAGGGACGGGGCCAACACCAGAACCAATAAGAAATACGCACGACCACAATCTGCACAATACTGCGGTTTCCACAGCTTTCAGACAAGCATTGAGAATGCCAAGTGTGATCTTGGCGAAACGTCTACACGTTACCAACAAACGAGATGCAAATCATCGGATGTACTCCTGGACTAATAGTCTAATATATAAATACATAAAGGCTCTTTCAAATTGAGCGGTTTCTTAATTCTTGAATAAAACACAGAATTTGCGACATTTCACAAAACTTTTTGTTCATAATTGGCGCATAGTATATGACATTTAAACACGAAACACAATACCTGCCAAATGATCACGTCTTGCCGACGTCCACTCTTTTGTCGAAATTTTAGATGACATTTTGACATAACCCTGGCTCTGTCTCACCAATGACTCGAATAATTTCATCCTTTAATTCAGAAATCGATTTTGAATTGCTCTTATAGATCCAGCTTTTCACGTAACCACAAAGAAAATTGTTGAAAACATCGACTAATGGAAATTTCTGGATCTTTAGCAACACTTTCACGTAGCAAATTAATATGCTCTTATAAACAACCACTACGACTTTATAGTGCTCTTCTTTTATCTTCCACCGAGCCAGCTTATTGAAATTTTTGAACAAATCGAGTGGCTGTACTTCCAGATGGACTATTGTGGTCAACAACCCTAATTTTCATAAAATAATTCAACAATTTTAACGCGTTGTTGTATTATGTAGGATACACTTCTGAAATAGTGTAAGTGTAGTGATACACGGTGTTGACGACCAATCTCTTATATTCTAATTTGCATAACATTTGACTAGTACTTTATATTTGGTACCTCCCTATATAAAATGATCGTACAGAACCTTGTTCTGATGAAATATTAAAGCTATACAAGGTCGCTTCCTTGATTGACTTCTAAGTAAATTTCTGATACCGATAATACTATTACAATTAATAATGATAATAAAAAAGAAACTGTTATTGTAAAATTTATCATTTTCCTTAATATTGGGAATATACTTAAGATTAAGATAAATTATCGTATCCTAAAAATAAATTGATATTTAAAGTAATATTTAAAAAATACATTTTAATTTATAATTCATAGAAATTCAGTTATTACACTATACATACTGTTGCATAATAAAACAAACCGGGGATTTATCTAGTCAGAACTCGTTTACATTTAAAAAGTAAAATATTCTTTGTTGACGCCATTCTCTTTGTATGAGTAGTTTTCTAATCGAATAAACACGGTGATTTCAAATATTTTCCGAAATATCGAGTATATTACAGTTTATAAGTAATAAAAATAACTTGCCCCAAACGTCTGACTTCTATTAAATATATTTTTATATCATAGGTGTTGTTTTATATCAAAATCAAAACGTTATGTACTTTTATTTATTTTTATATTTAAACAGTTTGTTACATTATCTTCAGAAGATGTTTCAATCTGATTGTTATTGAATGATTTCCTTATGATGGTTAACAATTAGCGAAACGCGCGTCAAAAAGAATAAGAGGGTTGGTGTTTAACGGTAGTATATATCGTTGAGTTTAGTATTTAAAACTTAACCAGAAATATTTTTAATCGACGTCATTTTTCTCAAAAACCAAATTTCTTATTGCAAAAATAATATAGAAAATGGAGGAGCATATGTCTTATCTTATACATGCACCTAGAGAATTTATTTTCTGTATTTACATAGTATTTCTGTAGAGATACATAAAATAATTACTAATTGTTACATCTTGAAACAGGGGATTTATCTGGCTAAAACTTGTTTGTATTAAAAAACAAACCATTTTTATTGCCAATATTTTCTCTTTGTAGTTTATCCTTCTAATTAGTAAAACACGTTACCAGATTGGTGATTGGCGAAACATAATTAAAAATCCATAATAATTCTAATTCATTTTGTGCCATTTTGTAAAAGAACCATTCTGTAAGTATAGGTATTTTTTTTCAAATTGTATGTTAATCTATATCAAAAGTCTCCAAACTACGGCCCGCGACTAACGAATTTAGCAAGCGTATGCTCGTTTAGGGCACGTATGTAGGGCGACTAGTTTAGAAATTATAGTTAATGGTAGGAAAATTAAAACGGTTTTGTACCTTGGAACTTACTGGAGTAATCAGTATGGTCCTAAGGCTGGAGAGTTTGAAGACCCCTGATTTAGATTTTGACAGGAATTTTAAATTGGCTAATTCATATTGTATGGCTGGCAGACTCCATTTTGACAAGCGTTGCTGTACAAAATCCATTTTACATCGCCATAAGTGAGCTCGCTGCACGAAGAGTTGTCTTCAGAGACTTTAAGCAGCAAAGTACCAGATACGATCTAGTAGAGGAAAGGAAGGTTATTGGAATATTACTTAAAAAAAAATATATTAACGTAGATTTAAGGCGTTTAAAATAAAGACTACGTATGATGCAAATTAATTTAACGATTTATTTTTTTCTTTATTTGGGTTTTTCGCCACGATCTAAAACTCAAAAAAATATCTGTTCATATGTAAATAAGAACCAAAATAAAAAATAAAAACCCAAATAAAGAAATAAATATATGAACACGCCACAAGCATATAGACATTACTTAATTTAACGATTTATTAACAAAAAATAATCAACAATCTAGTTCTTATCCAACTACAATAAAAAAAAATACTAAGACACAGAGCTGGGTGGTTTAGTCAATATGAATAAAATTTGGAATATTCCCAATTATATTCATATTTAAATAACCATCTCTTTGTTCTCCTAACCTTACAATCTAGTACAAATTTTGTAATTACTTGCAATAATCATAAATATCACAGCCAGCATCATAGCCAGCGCATTCGCTGTGTACCCAGACTTCGCACATAAAGTATTATACCAATTCCTCTTCTATTTTATCTTCACATGTCACATAAATACATGTCAAAAGTAGATCAATTCTTCTATTTGAACCTTTGGTGTGATGCACTAAACTTGAAGAGATTTACCACTAAACACCAAAACACTTTTTTTGAACTGCTCGACACACGTTTGGTTAGCGAAACGTGCGTCGAGCAGTTCAAAAAAAGTGTTTTGGTGTTTAGTGGTAAATCTCTTCAAGTTTATGTCAAAAGTAGTCAAAAAAGACCAAGCATTAATTTGAGAAACTAATAATCTCAAATAATCATTTCTCAAGCTTCTTAGAAAATACTGAAGAATACCATGTCAATACGGTATTTCTTTTATTGTGGACGAATTAAAGAATAATCGGAAAAAAAAGACATATTTGCGATTACATATCTACGTTAAAAAAAATCATTCACGTTTTATATAGATATTTTGTAAAAACTTTAATTTTTTTGTAAAATTACTATATTGTTAGACCAAATTTGTATAAACTTTATTTTTAACCAGTGTGAAGTCTTACGTTTTTGTAATAAAGCACGTTCATTACATGCATCTCATTCCGCAACGTTACTCCAAACTAACATTTTGTTATAGCTATTTTATGATTAGTTCCAAAGATTAATACTTTCCTTTTCATTTTAATAGCTACATAAGTATATACTAATAGAACATATTATAAATTATTTCCTGAAAATGTAAAAATACAATGTAAATATAAGAAAAACATATCGTTTCAATTATTCACGTATGTGTATAATGAAATTCATCTTCCAAACACCTTATTACGTTGTATGCATCAATTTAGCTAGTTCTACTTTTATTTTATTTTTCATACACGTGGTGTATTTAAAAATTAATTAAAAGTTATTAAAAACGCTAAAATTAATAATTATCAATTATATATGCATAGATTGATAAAAAACGAAGTTTTGAAGCTTTAGAAACAAACTTCTAGTATCTAAAAAAAAATGCAACAGTATGAAAGATATATTTTATTAATTTATTAAATTATTAATTTTGTAAATTTTATGTACACCATGAGGGTATTATATAATGATAAAAAAATATAAAAACTCTATTAATAAAAGGTGCAAGTATGTTTTAATATGTTTGAACTTTTGATATTGTCGTCAAATTACCCACTTTAACAAATTTAAACTATTTTGAGGTAATATTGATGCAAATAGGTGTATATGATGTAATTTGTACTCCTAAATTCGAAAACAATAAGCTAATTACTGTAACACGTACAGTTTTTTTGTTACAGGGGTGTCAGTGGTGGAAAAAAAAAGGAGACGACATACTTTTACACTCTAATATTTACTTAATATAAACATGTAAAACGTATTAAATCTATGCAAAGATTACTGATTCATTTTGTGAATAAAAATTATATTACCTGATATGTCATACAGCGACAAAAACTTTTACTTTTTCCTCTTGTGTTCTGCAGCATCATCACTTTTTTAAAACCAGCCGTAGTCGCCCAACGTAAATAGGTTCCAGCGTCCCTTATATATTGCTTTCATCATCCTGATGTCCTGATGAAATCTTTTTCCTTATTCGTCGCTTACTGTACCCAAATTTTCTGGAAAAAAATCCAAATAGGAGAGTAAAAATGTATTTTTAAAGACATGCGACACCCCAGTTTTTCATGGGCTTTCAACAGTCTATCTATGAGGTTTTCATAGTTTTCATCTATGTTGTTGCCCAGACATTCTTTTACTACACAAAACGGAAATCACCTAGAAGCTTCCTTATTTGAGGTCCAATAAATATGCCTTCTTTAAGTTTTGCATCACTTAATTGAGAAAATATTTCTTTTAGGTACTTGAAACCATTGCCTTCTTTGTCCATGGCTATGACGAAGTTTTTCATTAGTCCAAGCTTAATATGGAGAGGCAGAAGAAGCACCTTTTTTGTATTAGCAATGGGAGCATATTTTAAGTTTGAAGCATCAAGTTCAAAAGAAGTTCTATGAGACTAATCTTTCTTACTGTAATGTGCTTTAGTTGTTCTACTATCCAATAGACACAAAAACAGCAATGCTTTATACCAACGTATTCCTTCCTTTGTATAACACAATACCTGTGTTATCATGGCGAATGTCATCATTGCATTCATCATGGAATATCAAATGACTGGTAAATCATCATGGAACATCAAATGCTTGGTAAATCATCATTGAACGTTTAGGATTAGAGCAACGTTTGAAAATTGTTGACATTTATTATTAAAATCAGTGTTCTGTGTGCCAAACTTGTAGAGTTTTTTATGGCGGGCATAATCGCTCAATCGAACGATGTATTCGCCGATTTATTGGTAAATTTTGAACGCATTTTACGCTGCTCGGTATTAAAACAAAAACAAGATAAAAAACGGTGCGTTTCACGCTGTTCAAGAAAATATCACCGCTGTTTCTGGCACTGTTGAAGAAGATCGAAATTTATTAATTCGATAATGGGGATCATTACAGAGCGATGATCAATGATTATTTAATTCCGAATTTTAATGGTACTGATGAAGGGACGATGTGGTTCCAATAAGATGGCTCGACATGTCATACATCCAACGCAATATTCGATTTATTGAGGAAACAATTCGGTGAGAAAATTACTTCGAGGAACGGACCTGTTAACTGGCCACCAACGTCATGTGATTTAAAGCCTTTCAATTCTTTTATTTGGGGTTATGTTAACTCTTTGGTCTATGCCGATAAACCAGCAACTATTAACGCTTTGGAAACCAACATAACTCGGACAATTCCGGACATATGGCCCCAATTGCTTGAAAAAGTGGTCGAAAATTGGATTGACAGAATGCGCTTTATCAGAAGTAGCCGCGGCAGACATTTGTCCGAAATTGTTTTCTAACAATAATGGCATTGAATGTTATTCCACATCAAATAAATAGTTTCAAGGAATTTAATTTGGTTTTTGTTTATATTTAAATTTTAAGTATGGACGCACTAAAAAAATCACCCTATATATTAGTGGAATTATTATACACCGCTGGGGTAAGCAGCCGTCTCCACTTTGTGATTGCCGGACACTCCAAATCACCAGTCGCATCATATAAGAATGTCCTACGAGATCATATATTAGTCGATTCAATGACTTCCAGCTAACGATCCCAGAATCGATATATTACATAAATAGAATAGACGATTGTTTAAAACTTTTTGAAGTGCATATTTATATATTTATATGTTCGCATTTATATTTTAACAATGTGTCTATAGCTCAACGATAAATAAATAAAGATTAATAGATTATTTAATTCAGAGATTCTGCAAGCACGGATATTATATAGCTTTGTAACTTTGCGAGATACGGATTGAATTAAGTGATTTAGAGCTTGTTGTGATCAGGTATTTCAGACGTGTTGCAAGCAATCATGACAATCACTCTACACTTCGCCTAATGTAAGCCCATATTTCTTCTGTAGTTGAGTGTGGCTATCGCAGACTCATCTAAAACTGCGCTTTTTGACGAGATGGTGTGCTCTTGGGTGACAGAATCAAGACCCAACATGGCGGGTGTACATATTCTCTACACCGCTGGGGTAAACAGCCGTCTCCACTTTGTGATTGCCGTATACTCCAAATCATCAGACACATCATATAAGAATGTCTCACGAGATCATATAATAGTCGATTCAATGACTTCTAGCTAACGATCCCAGAATCGGTATATTACATAAATAGACTAGACGATTTTTTACAACTGTTTGAAGTATATATTTATATGTTTATAGGTTTATATGTTCGTGTTTATATTTTAACAATGTGTCTATAACCTTACGATAAATAAATAAATAAATAAATGCATAGATTAATTAATTCAGAGATTCTTCAAGCAAGATTATTATATAGCTTTGCAACTTTGCGAGTTATGGACTGTATTAAGTGATTTACAGCTTGTTGTGACTAAGTATTTCAGAAGGGTTGCAGGCAGTCATGACAATCATTCTACACTTCGCCTATGTAAGCCTGATTATGTATTTCAGACGTGTTGCAAGAAATCATGACAATCACTCTACACTTCGCCTAATGTAAGCCCATATTTTGGCGCCCATATAAACTGCGCTTTTTGACGAGATGGTGTGCTCTCGGGTGTTATCTTAATGACATAAAATTTGGACGAGTTTGCATATATGGTCCAAAGACAGCCTGTAATATTTCGATTATATAGCGGATTATACTTAAACTTTCTTTAATGGCTACTAGAGATAACCAACTTTTGTATGTAGTAGTAAGCATGTAGCCCCACACAATAATTCCTGGAGTGACAGCAACTATAGTTCCATTTCATGTGCCATTGAAATTTGACTTGGCACTATTCTAAGTGCTGCGTCTTGAGGAGTACTCTAAGAGGAAGCCCCCAAAAATATTGATATGGACGCATCCTCATTACAAGTAAATGGCGATTAACACTCATTCTTGAAATAGTCCCACCTGTAGCATACTTTGGTATACAAACTTTGGTACTTGTGGTCGTGCATAACCCTGATTTTCAAACTTTGCGATTCATGTCTTTATAACTGTAGAAATACTAATATCCAATCCTCCCGCTATATTATGAAAATTTGAACTTGATTTTTTTATTCCAATAGCTCATTTCTTTTCAAATTTTGGTTATTACCTGAAGTGATGTGGCACATGAACATCTTGGTATTTTGGCACATTTAACTAAAAATAAATAAAAAATATTCCTTAGCATAGCAGCATTTACAGTAGTATAGATATTTTATAGTCTCATACAAAAACATAAAGATAAACAAGCAAAAAATGATAATTTTTCATTATTCCCTGAGTATTGCAGGGTAGTCTGAGTTTCCAGCCTCAACATGAAGATGGCGTTACTCGTCAAAAATATTTTGGTAATATAATGGCGCATGCGTTGAAAAATTTTAACCATATTGGATGCTCGGTTGTTGTTTAACAGTCATTTTATATATGATTTTATATATTTATATATATTATTCTAAATCATTCCGGGTGTCTATCCGTTGATTCTGTGAAGAGTCACGATGTTTCGCCAAAATCTCATTTGGCATTTTTCAAGTGTGGACAACACAGGACACAGGACCCTCCGAAACGTTAACGTTAAAAGTTTGTAACATTTTTTATAACATTTTTATATCTTTAAAAGTTTGTTCGTTAGGTAAATTTATTACAAAAAAGAATCACTGAGAAATTTATCTCCGTTTGGAATCACTGGGTAAAAATTGTGATTCTTTCTTTACATAGGTTTTTTTGATATTTTTTGAGTTTTAGATAGTGGCAAACAACCCAAATAAAGGAAAAAAAATATGAACACGCCACAATCATTCAGACTTCTTCATTTGATAAAAAAGCTTGTTACGTAGGAAGTTTTTGAAGTTTGGGAACAGACAAAAGTCAGAAGGGGCCGGGTATAGTGTATATGATGACTGCTCCAATAATTCGTAGTATAACTCCTTCAATTTGGCCATTGCAAGAACACTTCTGTGAGGCGGTGCATTGTCTTGATAGAAAATTATTTTTTTCTTCACTAAAACAGGTCTTTTCTTACGAATTTTTCATCCATTTGATCCAAAAGGTTTGAGTAATACTGTCCTGTTGTTGTTTTACAGGTTTGAAGGTAATCAATTATCAAAATGGCTCTTGCATCTCAAAAAATTGATACGTTTACTTTAAGTTGCTGTTTTTGTATGAATGAATTGACAGATCGACTTGAAACTTCACATACGTTCATATGAAAGACGAAACTTTAAAATATAACAAATTATATAGTTCTTTTACTGCTCTACACGTGTCGCTCGGCGAACTTTTCAATTAGACTAATTTTTCTCCGTGTATTTTCTGGATGTAAAAGTTTTTCGACACGATTTTGAATATCCAGGAGACTGTAACTTTTGGGACGGTTTTTTTATTACTGGTTCTGGAATTACATTTGACTCCAAAGAGGTATATCTAATCTTATTAGTTTTATTTTGCATCAGTTGCTTTTTTGTATGGACACACTGTATACCCTATAATTAAGATTTTATTGTTAAACATTTAAAGAATTTTACGTTTAGAATAAAGTTAGTGTGCTTAAAAATGTCAACAATTTCATCTTATACAACCCCATTGCAATATTTGTAAAAGGATTAGAATATTTTTTTTAATAAAAAAATATCACCAGTGTAAAATAAAAAGCGTAATAAAAATTAGAGAAAATATTTTTATGACTAACTTTCTTTTTCAGTTTATGTCCCTATTTCCTTATATTTCCAGTTATAAACCCTAATTTATCAGCATTTAAGACCATAATTTTTGATGATTGCTAAAATTTTTAAGTGTGTTGTTAAAGTTTATAGCCATAAAGAATTTAATCGGAAATGACAATTAATAATTTAATTGAAAAATCTCTGTAAATGGTTTTAATAACAAAATATTTTGATATTGGGTATTCTTGTTTGATTATTTTTAGATGTAAGAATATGAGATAGATTGAATTAGATGAGGTAGTCCAGATACCTTTCCACTAGATGGCGGTGTCAAAGATGATTGCATCTCTGTAAAGTAATATTTTTGCTATCATGGAAAAAAGTGAAATTTGTATGTTGACTAAACACTATTTTTCTACGTGAAAAACGTATCGTTTAAACTGCTGAAATGTTGATAACTATTATCGGGTCTAAATGATTCAATCTAGATTGAATTATCTCCTAATTATGGTAACATGGTCAGCGAAACGTGCGTCCAGAAATTATAAACAAGTGATTTGGTGTTTAGTGATAAATCTCTTTGAGTTTAGTGTTTTACATGAAAGAAGTATTGAATATCAATATGTTTAGTACATTTTTGATTGGCAGTAGAAATATATTTGCTGATCAACCGCCAACAATAAGAAAAAAAACCAAACATACTGCAAAATTACGTATCCTATTTTAAAGAAGTATGTCTTGAAACAATGCTAAATGATAATGCTTTCCCTAATACTTTTCATAATTTCATGTTATAAAATTAATAGTAAAAAAGTTAATGGATACTATTTCCGATAGTATTAGTGCATAATACAAATTTTGCATTAATACTGATTTATTTGACAGAGCTAATTCCATTTGAAACTGTAAATAAAAGTTTTATAGTAAATTTACTCGTATTTAGTTTTGTTTTAAAAAAATATTTGTACGCTGTTGGGTAATACCTTCCAGGTCAAACCGTAATGTCGTTTAAAGTACAAAAGTTGCAAACCAACTTTTCTAGCATGGAACGGAAACTAAAAAGGTCAAGCTACACATAGAATGTTGGGTTTCTATTTTAAACTCGATGTTATTAGAGCGAACTATAAGATGTTTAGTTGATAAAGTTATTTTATTAATATATATATATATATATATATATATATATATATATATATATATATATATATATATATATATATATATATATGTATTGGGTTTTTTCTGAGAGTACATCAGGTTGTCGAGTTGGTCCCTGTCGGGAGCTTGCAGACGTTTCGCCAAAATCTCATTTGGCATCTTCGGTGCTTACTGTCGAGAGGTTGGTGACAGTCACGATCCTCGCGACAGTACGTACCGAATGTAGATTTTGCAAGATGTAGTAATGGGAATGTAGTAATGCTAAATGAGATTATGGTAAAATGTCTGCAAGGTCCCGATAGGGACCAACTCGACAACCGGATGTACTCCTATATATATATATATATATATATATATATATATATATATATATATATATATATATATATATATATATATATATATATATATATATATATTTTACCCCCCATATATATATAAATGGGAAAAATATAAAACCGACGAAGATTATTAAATAACATATTTTTTCATATATATTTACTTATTATCACCTTCAATATATCAATCTATATATTTATACTTACAACACTCCACACTCTTTACGACACTCCATCTTCCATTGTTCGAAACATTGCTGAAGGTCTTATTCTGTCAAATCCTTGAGAACTCGTGCCTTTTTTTTTCACAGCTTCAAAGGACTAAAATATTGTTTCTTTTAATGCAGATTTCAGCTTAGCAAAAGAGATAGAAGTCGAACAGCCGAGATCCGGCGAATAAGACGGATAGTCTAACACTGGGGTGCTGTACTTGGCTAGAAATCTCTTGACAGATAATGCGGAATGAGAACCCATGACTTTTCCTTCCACAATTCGAGGAAATTTGGGCTCTTCCAGTGCATGAATTGGCTCTTCGTGTCGCGATCACGAGTAAAAACCACGATTCTTCACACGTTATTATCCTTTCCAATAAGTTTGGGTCAGTATAAACATTGTTATGATCTTCTTGGTATTCAAACGTGAGAATTTTATGTACCATTTTGGCACACACTTTTCGCATGTTAAAATTGTTATGTACTTTTTGCCGTACGCATTCTTTGTCAATTCCTATAGTTTCAATAATCGCACGAATACTTAACCGACGGTCAGATCCAACCAGATTACCGATTTTTTCGATATTGTCATCAGTTTTTGACATGGAAGAGTGACCCGGGCGTGGATCATCTTCTACGTCTTCTTGTCCATCTTGAACACGTTTAAACCATTCAAAAACACGTACACGCGAAACATTAATTGCCATATACTTCTTTCAATAAATTAAAAGTTTCAAATTTCAAATTAAAAGTTTCAGTAGCGGTTTTTCCAAGTTTCAAGTAAAATTGCATATCAATTCGTTGCTCTATTGTTACACCTAACATTTTTCCGGTGAAACAAAAAAACAAATCTAATGTGAACGAAGGATACGGTTATACGGATTTGTTTACATAAGTGAGAGGTACTATATTGGTACTTTTTCTGTAACGTCAGTGTCGTTATTTAATAGCCACAGTTCATATTTCAAAAATTATTAATTTTCAGATGTTATAAAATTAATGTAAGATTAATAGTTTTGTTTAACAAATGAATGAACTAATGAATGACCTAAACAATTAATTTTACTGGAGTGTAGTAACAGTATTTGCGTTTTTAAGGTAATTAATTTCAAAATTTCACTGTTCGTAAGCTTCACAAATTCCGGTTTACAGTAGAGTAGGATACTGTTGTGTCTTTCTTTGGATTCCTAGTCATATTGGTATTGAAGGCAATGAACAGGCTGATCTATTAGCAAACAGAGGCGCCTCCATGAATACATCTATCCTTAATGTGTTTTCTCTAAAATATTTTTACAGAGAACTCCTACTCGTTATCAGAAATAAAATTCAAACACACTGGATGAACATTGGACAACTTAGAAACAAACTCTGGCCAATTAAGAGTGAATTCTTCACATAATTCTTTCCCTCATTTTCAAACAGATCAGATTACGTTAAATGGGACCACTTAAGAACAAGTCACACTTCTCCCATAGTTAACTCATGGAAAGCCCCTTCTATGTGCCCTAGGTGGTATACACCTTTAACAGTCTTTCACATACCACAAGATAGTCAGGAACTAAACATTCTCAGATCATCTTGCAACCTGGGACAAAACCTGCCTCTAATCCTTTGAGTTGATAATTTCCAACATCTTGTAGATTTTCTAAAGAGACTTAGCCTATATCCTAAAATTTAATTCTAATCAATACTTTGTAATAAGTATAAATATGGATTAATAGATTAATTAATTTTCCTTTAAATAAAGATAATTATAACAAAGAATTAAAATTAATTAGGGAGGTGTCTGAAGTGAATGGTTATAATAAGAACATTGCAGATAAATTAATTAGAAAATATAAGTTCAAAAAATTATTGAAAGAATCTTCGTCTTCTCAAAAGAATCAGAATATAAAAAAATTCATGGTAATACCATTTGATGCCCAATTAACAAGAGGGCTAGGCAAAAATTTGAATAAAGTGGACATTAAGGTTATCTACAAATCATATAATAAATTAAGAGAAGTTCTGTCTAATCCAAAGGATAAAGTAGAGCAACATGGAACGTCGGGAATTTACGAAATTAGTTGTCAAGACTGTGATCGAAGGTATATTGGGCAAACAAAAAGATCCATATTGACAAGATATATAGAACATATTGCCCACATTAGATATGGGAGAAGTGAAAACTGAACACGACCACACTATAGATATTAGTCATTTAAGACTAATTTAAAGTGTTAATAATAATAGGGCTTTGGCTGCATATGAAAGCATTCAAATAGAAAAATGTAAGAAAATCATGAACCGAAATAAAGGGCCTATCCCGTTCAGTCAACTTTTTCAATTATTAATGTAAGGCTTAGTAAACCTCACGGTTTATGATTTTTACACGCTTTGTTAGGTAGGATTTTTCATATAAATAGTACATAGTTTAGCTTTAGAATTAGATTAAATTAAGAGCAGTTCAAAAAAAAGTTATTTGGTGTTTAGTGGTAAATCTCTTCAAGTTTAGTGTTTTACACCAAAGGTTCCAATTGAAGAATTGATAAAAATGTAAATGTCTTTTTCTATTCTCTGTTCTGCCTTAATATTCTATGTTCAACACATTTTTATTTTAATGCCCTTGTTCTATCCACTTAAAATTTTAACCTGTACCATTTTAATCCTTTTTAACAATTTTTTTCCATTCTATTATTCTATGTCAAATATAACTTAATTGTACCATTCTGCATGCCCACTTTCAACCCATCGAACATTTCAAGAGACTCATAATGGCATTAGGCCGCCTTGGCCCCGAAATAGCCTTTGATGCCTGGTCGCCCAACATGTAATTCTTCTTCTTCAAGACCTATGTCTCCCTCCCAAAACTTTTTGAACTAAAGTTGGGTGCGAATTGAAAGAGCACTTTCCTCTATACTTCGCAAATCTCACAAATAGGATCAGTCGCTTTGAAATTTATTCTAAAATCCTGAAAATGCCCGAATTTCGTGAATTACTTTACTCATTATAACGTTTTTGTTAAAAACCGTCGACTGAAGATCGAAGAAAGAATATTTATTTGTCGGAGCAATCTAAATCGAATTAAACCTCTGAGGAGGGAAGTATTATACTTTATTTTTAAACCAACGAAGAAACGTAAATACTCGTTACATACTAGCATAATATTTTCAGTGACGAGAAATGATTTTGACCTTGAACAATAACTAACTTCTAACTGAAAATTTCGGATTAAACCAACCAGCAAAGAAATATACTAATAAAAGTACAGTCACCCTGTATCAGTCACTAAGTGATAATTTAACGTTGTTACCGCCTTCTGAAATGAAATTACTTCTGATATGTGACCATAATCTGTTCGAAGTGACAAGAATAAATAACTTTTGATTAATAAATGAATTTGAGACATTTTTCGATATATACGTTGAGAACATTAATTTTTTGGATAAAAGGTAAAGGATTGACATGATATTTCAATTATTTATTTATTTTTTGTAAAAAAAATATGAAAGAAATATATGACATTTTGATATGAATTTTTTTATTCTGGAGTGTTAGGCATTTGAAAATCCTTATCAAAAACCACTTTATTCTCACAGAATTATCGATTGGTAGGGTATGTTTTTGAAAGATATGTTTATAGGAGGGTTACATATTTATTTTGAAAGTCCCATTTTTTCTCTGAATATGTAAAAAGTTATAAAAAACTACAATTCATATAAAATATTGTTTAACATACAGGGTGGCGAAAAAGAAAGTCTCCTTTTGGAAAATAAAATATTTTACTTCTGTTTTAACATTTCTTTTTCATTTTATTTTTAATTTAGACTAAGCTAAGAACTGAGGAGATATGAAAATTATATATAAAATGTTAATGTTTAATATGATTAAGACAACTTTCCATGGAAGAAAATAAATACCGAATAAGATAAAAACAGAAGTAATTAAAAAGATAATCCGACCAATAATAATGTACAGTAGCGAGACATGAACCTGAGATATAGAGAACAAAACAAAAAGAGACAGAATCAGAAAACAAATAATTAGAGAAAACCTACAGATTGAACCAATAAATCATAAAATAGTAGGACAACTAAGGTGGTTCAGAGATGTGTGTGCATGCGGGAAAACAGATTCGCATGGATAGTGAGTATAAGGAAAGAACTGTAAAGGAAAACCAAAAAGAGCATGGAACGATGGGATTAGAGATAATATGGGAAGAAATTTAGCAACTGTAACAAGATATATGAAGAGATGGAAAGAAAACAGCCTTTACTCTACAAGCCTGACACCTAACAGTATTAAGGTATATGATTAAGTAGTAAGTAAGCAAGTAAGTAAGTATGATACAAGAGATATAATAGTGCATAATATGCAAACTGGTTGCAAAACTTTTGAAACTAGGTCTGTGGGTGCGCTAAAAGGAAATATATACCAGAAACAGCAAAATCAAGTAAAAACATTCAATATGTAAAGGAACTGGAACAAAGCAACAGTCGTTATAGAGTATTTAAAACAGAATCTACATATGTATACATTCAAAATATAGTTATTGCCAGAAATGTACCCCTATAGTTTTCAGCTGTGATTAGAATTCAGCTGTGTTTTCTAAAATCTTGTAGATACACATGAATATTTTGTTAAGAAAATGAGAGCCCAAACAAATCGATTTACTAATAAACAAAATTCACGTTACAGGTGCATATAAAATCTAAAATCCTTGGTATACCAGGTTCAATTAGAAGACGTTGGAGATCTATTGGTTTCAACAGAATTGTGTGATAACCTATACTCAATGGTTACAATAGCGCTTTTTAAAAAATAGTTCAATAATCGATTGATCTCTAAAGATGGATATCTGAGATGGCCTCCAAGATCTCCGAATCTTGAAAGCAATCTTGCATCTCCATATGGGTTACCATAAAGAAGGAGTTTGAATTAATAAACCCTAAATGATTGACGTTTTGATGATGAAAACTTTTTATTGATAGTTAAAGCATAGTGTATGACATTTATGATCACCTCTTGCAGCTCCACAGGCGTCCACTCTTTTTTCAAAATTTTGGATAACATTTTGGCATAACTATTAGATGGACAATTGTGCAAAATGTAAATAACACGTAATTATCATAAACCATTTTTCACTGAACATCCAGATTAATAAAAAATTGAACAATTTTAACGCTTTGTTGTATTGCGTACGACTCAATTTTTATAAATGTTCTACATTACACTTCTAAAATGAGACTAGACCTAGGCAAATTCACAACGCCATCTGTGTTTTATTCAAGAATTAAAAAAATATATAATCTATCAATTTGTAAACGTGAAAATAGCTACTGTTTATCATATTATATTTTTCGAAAGAAATTGATTTTAATCTTCAGAACCTGTGCATTTGTTTATAAGTTGGATAATAAATCTTTCTCATAAAAAAAAAATAGGACACCTCCTTTGGAACCACCCTGTAGACGAACGTATCTAAGTTGCACAAATTTATCTTTTTTTATCTTTTAATATGTTAAATCTTTTGATGTATCAGTAATGACGGACTTTGATGCTGTAGTAGAAACATTGTTCTACTCATTCACCCCTAATGTTCTTTCATCTTAGTGCAACAAAATAATTGCTAGGTGCTCAGAAATTGAGAATAACGACACGATATGTTATAGAAGCTGAATTTTATAAGAAGGTGGTCAATTAATAAATGACAAACTATGAAAATACTAAACTCTACTACCTAGAAACATTGCTTGTCTTTATCAAAAAATTCTACACATAAGAAACAAATTTCCAAAATCGGTTTTAACCTTTGACTTTTCATTTTTTTGGCCAGAAATAGATTGTTGGAATTTTATGTGCCTCCTGTATTACCAGAAACGTCTGCATTAGATATTCTTTGACCTTTACACTTCATCAGATCTCGCGTGAACGCTCCACTCGTCTTTATAACTTGTTATGTTTAAATCTCGTGTTTTGTGATAAGCAATACGTCCGAAATAATATATATTTTCTTAATTCGTGCGATAAATACGTCAAAATCTGGTCGATAAGGATGAAACCGTCATTATTTCATAGTCTATCGAGTATTTTTTAACGTATTTACCAATCTCTTTGGTCTTTCTAAAGCAATATTAGTCAATGTCTCAGAGTGTTGTAAATATTTTCGTATTGTGATTCTTTTATAAAATATTATGATTTAAAGAAAGCGTAGTATCCGTCAGGATTAACAAATTTATTTTAATTAATATGCCTAATATGTTATTTATCATTAGTTTAGTATTGATGTCATTGATTAATAAGACTAGTAGAGTAATGCATAAGTTCATGCGGTTTTTAAGGTAATATTTCTACTGTGTAAATTTTACAACGAAACAGAAAAGATCAATATATACAGTTTCTAGAAACAAAAAGGGTAGGAAGAAAGAATGATAGGAAGGTAGAAGAAAGTAGGATGACGCAAGATTTGCGCTGGTCAAGTTAGAAATTTAATTACGTAATTTAATTACATAAGTTCATTCAGAGTTACGTTCGTTGGCCTCTCAGAAACGCAATATAAGTTTATCTCGACGGTTCGGTTTTTTTGAATTATTCGCCAGCCATTTAAGACCGCTCAAAATAGATTGTGCTCTTAAAATGTAGACTAATCCACAGCAACGCCTCCCTGGTAAACATATCTTGTTTGGCCCCATGTTTTACGACTTTTCAAGATGATCAGGCAACCAACATCAATGTTAACTATCAAGTCTAATGTTCATAGAAAATATGTGTTGCTGAGTGGTTGAATTCTGGAAAAATTTTTACTGAAATTCTATATTTAATCTTATTTTATATTTCTAATTATTATCAATTATCCTCAATTTTTTTAAATTCTTATCTTCTATATTTATAATTAGTACTTCTTAGTATAGATTCGTTCATTCTGTAAAGGCCGATGTTTCACCAATGTCTCATTTGGCATTTTCAAGTATGTTTCTGTTGCATTTTTATGTTCCGTTTTTATAATAAATATTATTCAAGAAACTTATAATTACGCATCAATCCTATAGTAATCTATAATCAATATTAATAATATAAAATTGAAGATAAAAATGTTTTCTCATAACATAATCTCTTCTAATTTACCAGGTTAATAACTCTTTTTTTTATGAAATAGCGCTGGAAACAAGGGTCGGTTCACAGTCTAATCCCTTATATCATTTTGATGCTACAACAGTACCTTTCAAAAGGCAATCGTGTCAGCGTCATATTTTTTCGCGTGGTAAACATGTCGAGTTTCGAGCTAAATAAATAGCAAAAACAGCATAAAGGCAAGAAAGACAAATAAGTTCAGGTCAAACAAATAAATTTGAAGATGCCGAATTACTAGCATTGTTGGAAGAAGAGGATATACAAACTCAACAACAAATGGGAGAGAGATCAAATGTTGGTCGCCGAACCATTTGTGGTTGTTTGCATGCAATGCGAAAAATCCAGAACGGAGGAAAATGGGTACCACATTAGCTGAAGGTTAGATAGATGGAAAAACGAAAAACGGTGTGCGAGGTTTTGCTTTCTCGGCTTGAAAGGAAGACATTTTTACATGGAATCGAACCTAGAGATAAAAAATAGATATATTTCGAGAACCCAAAATGCATAAAACTATGGATTGAGCCAAGAAAACTATCAACATCAACTGTAAGGCAGAATCGCTTTGGAAAGAAGATAATGTTGTGCATTTAGTGGGATCATAAAGGTGGCGTGTACCATTAGCTTCTGAAACAAGGTGAAACAGTTAATACCGTTCGCTACCGTCAACAATTTCAACCATCCATTGATCGAAAGGTGACCAGAATATACAAGATACGGAAAAGTGATTTTGCAGCAAGACAATGCGCTATCATATAACGCTGTCAGATAAACTATTTTTGCAATTGGTTGGAAACTCTTGCCTCACCCCCCGTACTCACCAGATTTGGTCCCTTCCGACCACCACCTGTTTTCATCGATGTCTCATACACTTTCTATTAAACATTTAATCAATTACCGATATGTCGAAAAAAGGCGTGATGACTGGACCACCTCAAAAGATGTACGGTTTTTCTGGGACAAATGTGCAGCTAGCGATGGCGCATACTTTGAATAAACCATTTTTTACCTTTTTATGCGTTTTTTTAATAAAAAATTACAATTATATTAACCGCCACACCTGGTATACGGATTGTGGTTTTATAAAAGGGAAAAACCTGCCATTTATGTGGATAATGTAGTTATATAAAATATTTACACATTTTCAAATTGTCAGAATAACCAACTCTTATGAGCATACTTTTAATAAATTACCGGCATTCCCCTAAATATCTATTTATTTAAAACATTTTTACTGCAATATAATTGTCAAATATTGATTTAAAAAATACCGATATAAAATAAAATTCTTTGGGTATTACACAATCAGGCTAGGGGGTTTAACAATGGTACTAATTTTATAGGAAAACAAAACCAACAGAAAGTATTCTGTTGACACAGATTTTGTAAAAAACAGAACGTAAGCCTAAATATGCGATAAAATTAATTTACACGCATATTTTGTTGAAACATTTGCAAATAATAACCAATAATTTTGCAATAAACTGACGTTTAGTTGTGCAATAACAATTTTAATGAGATTCTCACGCAATTTAAAGATATGTCGTAAAAAACAATAAACAAACCTGCAATTTTTCAATATATTACTGAATGTAATTTGCACTAGATAATTAGTGGAGTTTTTAATTAGCGGATAATCATTTAGCTTAACATAACGAATAAATATTGCAAAATATCTAGTTATAACTGAACATTGTTACAGCTGCATATTTTTTATGCTACGAAGGTAGAGTGAGAACTCAGAAACTTTACAAATTGAATATAATTTTTTTTTAATCGAAAATTGATTTATTCGTCAACGTAGACTCTTCAAATTTCACCTAACGATTTTCCAACATTTGCATGCCTTCTAAAAAGTACGACTTGTCCAACTTTGCAATATAGTTCATTTCCATGATGATCTTCTTCATTTGATATTAAATTCTGAAATATCACTTTTATCTTCGTTAGTGAGAGTGATTTTATATCAATTATTCGTGAAATTTAACGAATAATGCAGCATAATTCTCTCGTGTGGTCGTCTATTGCTTCCAAATATTTGATTAAGATAATACCTTTCGAATCTCAGAAAACACCGATCATGACATTTTCGGCCGATGGAAGACTTCTTTGTTTTCCGTGCTGGTTTGACCACATCGCAATTCAGTAAACCACTTATGAAAATTACGCAACTTAGAAAACCACTTATACAAATTATCGGCTTTCTAAAACTGTCAAAACTAAATATCATATCTACTTGAAATATATGAATCGTAGAATGGATGATACTTTATTGTCTAACAGGCTACTGCCCTATTAAAAGATAATTCAAAACACAAATAGATATAATAAAATAATTTGAATTTAACGCTAACAATGGTACAAAAACATTTATATAAAAATTAAAAATTAATTCTAGGACCATTACAAAAATTATTTCCAAAACACCGCACGACCCTTTAGCACCCTCTCAAAAGCTAATTTATACTGAGTAAACGGGAAATGAAAAATATCCATCAAGGACACCGAAGCGCCCCCGCTAATGACATATGTGTTATGGTCTCGGCATGCAAGAAAGAGTGGTGCGTTTGAGGCCAAGTTGGTGCTAGGGGTAAGTATGGAGAAAGTATTTTTTTGGGGGTTTTCACCACGATCTAAAACTTAAAAAATATCAAAAATATCTGTTCTTATGTAAATAAAGAATCACTGAGTAAAAACCAAAACCCAAACGGAGACAAATTTCTCAGTGATTCTTTTCTGTAATAAATTTACTTAAGGAACAACATTTTTAAAAATATAAAAATATTCTAAAATAAATACAAACTTTTAACGTTAACGTTTCGAAGGGTCTTCGCCCCCCGTTTTCAAAACGAATATAAGAAATAAATTATATTCATTTCTATATATAAAGTAAATATATGTTTTCTGTATGCCAACGATACTAACATTGACAATAATAGTTTTCTATGACAGTGACATACTACCAAAAAATATATATAAGTGAGGTTTACTGTGTGATTGTTTACTGTATTGACTGTGTATTGAAATACTTAATTGTGTTTAATTGTATTCTTTAGAATCGGAAACCATATTGAATTTAAATCTACCGAAGGCATAGCAATACAGTTATTTTTATTTAAACTAATCATAGCGGTTTCTTTTAATCTTCTATATTTTGTTACCGATTTTGTTTTTAATGCCGTTTTGTAATTATTCCAATTGCTTTTATGATCCGATTCCCAGGCGAATTGACAAATTTTAGATTTATTAAAATCGCCCTTTCTAAGTAGGTTTTTATGTTTTTTTCTAACTTTTTTAATTCTAACATCTAACGGTCTAGATGTCCTATATAGAATTTACCACATTCCCAGAGAATTTTATAAACCATATTTTTTGGTAATCTCTTGTGTGTTCTTTGGTTTGATTTTTGTTAATATAGATCTAAGAGTATCTTTTGTTTTAATGTCGTTCTTATGTTATATTTATTTCCTGCTCTTTTAATTGTGTCAGAAATACCGCGGTTGTAAGGAATTCTGAGGGGGAATTTGTTTGGGAGTTATTATTATTGTTATTAATAACTTGTCTGTTTTGTCTAGTATAAAAAGTTTTAAACGATTTATCTACGAAATTTTGTGGGTAATTTTTTTTTATTAAAATATGTTTGATGTGATTTGTTTCTTTTTATAGCGTATCACTGTCGGTAGAAACAAGTTTTGCTCTGTCATATACAGTTTGAATTACTCCTATTTTGACTGATTTTGAGTGATAGGAAAAGAAATTGAGATACCTCTCTGCGTTTGTCGATTTTCTGTAAACTGTAGTTTTTAATGTGTTGTTTTGTACTATGTAAATAAACTTAATGGTAGGCTCTCGAGAATTTATATCTTGTAAAAATTATTTAGATCATCAATGCTATGTTGTCATATAGCAAAAATATCACTTTTTATTTTTACCCAATGATTCTTTATTTACATAAGAACAGATATTTTTGATATTTTTTGAGTTTTAGATCGTTGCGAAAAACCCAAAAAAAGAAAAAATATATATGAACACGCCACAATCATTAAGACATTATGGAGAAAGTATCTCAAACTCGGCTGTTAATTTGAGGGACATAAAACCGGATCTCACTGAGGTAAGATTTAAAGAACGAAATTATACTGCCATCCTGCGTAGCCGAGATTTATCGCGAAAATCTTTTATGATATCAACAGAAAACCAGTCTGGATAGTGCCTAGCGTTATTTCTACTGATTAGAGTTGGGACTACGGCTTTGAAATACAAGGTAATGTTACTGTTAAGGAGAGCAACTGCATCATCAATAGTGCGCGCTTGACATAATATGGTCTAATCTATATATTGAATTGGATTATTTAGGTGATTATAGTCAGCTTTGTAGAAATTATATCTTTTGTTAGAATTTAGATGCTGGTAAATTAAACCGTGTGTCCAGAGCAGGCAAGTGAGATTCAGTCGAAAACCTGCTTGATATTCACCAATTTTAGGTTCTAACTGTCCCTGTGCTCTGTCTAGTAGACATTGAGAGATATTCCTGTAACAAACTGAGAAAAGAAATATCCCTCTATAGTTGTTTACATCCGTTCTATCTCCTTTCTTATGTAATGGATGGATTAGAGCATGTTTCCAATCTTCCGGAATCCGTTGGGTTCGCCAAACTTCTTGCAGAATTTTGGTTATTTCCTTCATTGTACCTGGACCAGCGGATTTCAAAAGTTCAGCAGTGATACCAGCTTCACCAGAAGCTTTGCTATTTTTAAGCCGCCTGATTTGCCTAAATATTTCATCTTCATTCGGTGGTAATAAATCTGGGTTTGTTTGTTTTGGGTTTAGTGGTAGTAATTTGTTTAAGTGCTCAGGACAGTTTACTATTTGTTCAAAATATTTTGCAAGTTCTTTGCAATTGTCTTGGTTATTTAGAGCTAATTGTCCGTTTTCCTTTTTAATTTAATATAATATATAATTTAATATATTATAATTTAATTTTAAATATTTTGTAAAATTGTCGGGTGTTATTTTTTTGGAAATCTTTTTCTATTTCATTAAGTTGATTTTTTTCACATTTTCTTTTAGTTTGTCTAATTAGCTTCGATGTTTCTTTTCTTATTTCCAAAAAGATGTTATATTTTATTGCTCTTTTTTGACTGTTCCAATCTTTGAATTCTTTACTTCGGCTTAATACTGCTTGCTCGCAAACTTCATCCCATCCCCGATGTTTTCTGCGTTTTTGTAAAGGGACCAACTTTAAGGCTGTTTTAATAATTTTTTCTTTCAATTCTTGCCAGTTCTGTGCTGGTTGTTTATCAAGCTCTTCTGTTAGGGCTGGTTTTATTTTCGTTGGGTCGAATTTTGGTATTAACAGTCTCTTTTGAATAAGTTTTCGAGATTTTACGCTAAGTTTGATTCTAGACAAGTAGTGATCCGTGTCTATATTTGCTCCTTTCCTGGCTTGAACATTCAAAATCTCTTTATAATTGGGGTACGAGATGGCAACATGCTCAATTTCAAATTCACCCATGTACGTGTTTGGGTACCTCCAGGTCTTTTGTTTTGTTATTTTCTTCTTAAAATGGGTTGACATTATCTTTATATTTAATTGCGAACATAGTTCAACCAATCTTCTACCATTATGGTTAGTCCATTTATGAGCGGGAAAACTGCCGGCTGTTTTCCTGTAGTTTTTTTCATTTCCTAGTTGGGCGTTGAAAGCACCCAATAGGATTTTTACATGGTTAGAGGGAATTTTAGAGATAGTCTTTTCCAAAATTTGCCAGGACTTATTTACTTTTTCAGGGTTAGATTTATTTTCTTCGTTAACTGTGAGATGTGCATTGGTTAATGTATAGTTTTTGTTAGCACACTTGAGGGATAGTATCATATGACGATTATTTACTGGCCGGACATTTGTTATATAACCAAGAATGTTTCTTAAGATAGCGAAAGCAACACCGAGATGTAGTGTATTTTTGAGTATTCTTTTGTCCGTTTTACTTTTAAAAAGTCTGTAGTTGCCGAATTCCAAGGTGTTATCATCTGTTAATCAGGTTTTTTGCAAAGCTAAAATTTGGATTTTTTGCTGATTTAATGTTCGCTCCAATTCGTGTAATTTTCCCGGACGCAGGAGAGGATTGATAGTTACCGTTCCAAAGAAAGTTTTTGTTTTCGGTTTCAGACGTTGGTCAGAGGTCTCCAACTTCCTCTGATAGATCCCAGAATCCGAAAGTCCGGTTGCACCAGCAAAGCTGGCAGAGGATTGTCTACCTCCTAGTTTAATTTTGTAATTACTAAAATGCTTCATCTTGTTCTTTGAATTAATGGTTTGAACCATGACGGTTCAGAGGTTAAGACTGGAGGGGTTATTTCCAGAATTTAAATATCAGCCGCACCACTGGTGAACAGACGTTGACCACTCAACCGCTTGATACAAGTCTTGGTTCGGGGCTGCTTATTTTGAGATATTCGCAGCTGTCCATTAATATCTAATGGAACTTTCACTATCCACCACCCGTGATCCGTCCAGTACCTCAGGCGAGGTATACTATATATATATATATATATATATATATATATATATATATATATATATATATATATATATATATATATATATATATATATATATATATATAAAAGATAAAGTAATTTATGAAAAATCTAAATTTTTGTAGGTATTTAGACCAGCGATGTTTTTGACCAATTTTTTAATACTCTTAGTAGAACGCTCCGACTCTGCAAAATATTTAGATTGGTTAAGAGGAACGAACACCACTTACTTCCTCTTAACAAACTGAGCTAAATGCGGTGCATATGGAAGTACCTTGAAGCAGAGATCATGGAGTTTTGCTCTAACAACCTGAGAAGTGTGTACATACACGCATAAGAGTGTGGACGTTTAGCCCAAATAACATTCCGCACTTCGTTCAGTAGTGAAGTGCAATAGCCTTTGTGATCACACCTCGAGAATTCTAGAAAACCATAGCCATGACTTTTCCTGCAGATGTAACCATTTTTGCTTTTTTTGGCGTACTTTCGTCTGCCTTCACCCACTGTTCTGCTTCGTGTCGGGCATGTGATGGTGAATCCTATACGAGGACACCGATATATTTACCTTAATCAAAGTTCCAATAAGCAAAAGACCCAAAGGAAGTCCTAAAACACGATCTTTTGACCAAATATTAGACGACATAAAGACACTTAAAATAGCAAATTGGAAAAAAAAATCCAGCAATAGGAACCAATGGCGTGACATTGGTCTGAAATTAAATGTCAGGTCGTCTCATCTTGTTGAAACCAGTTGTTTCTAAGGTGTAGCTTTTTACTTTGGTTATAAAAATGGTGTAACAGATCTCTCGCAAAGATTCTTCCTACATTCCTATAATTCTTGACACGTCAGATCATGCTTTACTAACGTTTAATTGTGTTTGTTAACAAAAGTGTACATATTAAGAAATTAATAACGGACTAAATAAAACATTACTGCAGGTTATTCAGTAGTATAACGCTTTCAGTTTGATTAAATAGCTGTAAGTGCATCAAAAATGATGTACCATTTAAACAAGAAAGTTACTATTTTACCCACCATGTATTTTACATTAATTGATAACACTTAATAAAAATTGTGAACATGTGAGATAACAACAATACAATAATAATTTCATTCTCATGATTGTTTTGAAGAGGCTGGTCCAATCTCCGAATTTACGCTGCAAGTGATTTTATAAACAAGTTTTTGTGACAGGCACAACATCATTACCAACAATCAAAATCAGTTAAGTCACAAGACCTGCGAGGAATGAAATCATGCTTGTCTACTAATAATGTAATTGCTAATAAACAAAGTGATACAAAACATATTACTAGACGAAAGTATTCATACACCCTATTCAGATTATAGAGCTTGGAATATTTCTAATTCGTATAAAATATACAGAGTATGTCGAGACACATTGTTAATAATGTTCATTATTATTAGAAATTGTAATTAGAAAATGGCTACAGTTCGCTTCCATTCTTTGAAACAGTTTTTATAGTCCGTTACTGTTATTTCCTTCCAGCGAACTCTTTTGAATTGCCTTTATGAGTTGAAATCTGCGTCTCTGAAGGACTTTCTTCGATTAAAGGAACATAAAAAAGTCACACGATATCATGGCTGGTGAATATAGTGCTTGTGAAAAGATGAATGATTTTCTCCCAAATCTGGACATTTTTTTCGAATAGACTCTTGCAAACGACTTGAAGAATATTCTTTGCTAATTGCTTGACCAGTTGGAAGGAACTCTTTGTGGGCTATATCACGGTAATTGATAAAAATAATTAAATGGCTTTGATTTTTGACCGTCTTTGATCTGCTTTTTTTGGCTTTAGTTGGTTTTAGCACGATACTCGCTAGATTGTTGAGCTGTCAACATGATTAGTAATGATGTATTTCAGAATGTCATCATCCAAAGAATGTATCTCTTCAGCAAAATCAATCCGACGATTTTTTAAAAAAAAGTCATTGTTTTCGGAACCAGAACCAGAAGACCAGAAAACACACGAGACAAGTCTAAATTGTTCTTTAAAATTAATTGAATTGATTTAAATAATGTGCCAGTAATATCTACAATATCTCTAATATTTCAGGGGGGAAATAAGTGTAGAGGGTTCAAAAGTTCAATTATTTTGCGTTTCATAAATTGATTGTAGAACTATTCAAAAATATATTCTGAAAATTTCAAAACAAAATTCAGCAGCAGGTTTATAAATGATCGTAAATGATGAAATTCATAAATGATCTGAAAAAATATTGGAAAGAAAGAAGAACGTTAGCAGATGTTATTTTGTTTTATAGATGTTATAACTTTTAACGTGTTGGAATATTTGATTAACTAGTAAATTGTTTAAATTGATTTATTACTGCCTTAAATGTACCTTTACTGCCACTCTTATTTTCAAACGCGTTTTTCTCGAAACTATTTTTTTCGAATTTGTATACATTCTTGCTCCTACAGTTTTTGATCAATCATTATCAAACTCAGCACCTAGTTTCTTTATATAAATATGCTTAATGTGAACCTCAATCCTAACTAATATCTTTATAGTAACTATTTTTTATTGCAAAAATGAGTACAAAAAATGGTAAAACTAAAATTTTCACATTCCACAAAAAACAAAAAAATCTATTTTTTTGTAGGCAGTGAGGTTCAAATAAAAGAGACACTTATAAAAAAGTGTTTAAAAAAATGATTTCAGATTAAAATTGTGACCTTCAGGATGTACACAAATTGCCCAGCCGGATGGCGACGTACAACTCGTACAACGTTATTTTTCTAGGAAAATGTTTGAAAATTTCAGAATATACTCTTGAATATATGTATAAAATGACCCCAAGATATGAATAAAAAATATATATTCCTTGTGTTAAAAAAATTCATGAAAATCACTAAAAATTAATAAAAACGCCGTCCTACACCAATTTCCCCCCTTAATCGGTAATTATTAAGTATAATATTCTTGATTTTACTAATGTTTTCTTTATTATTTAGCGTAGATGGTCTTCCTAAATGAGATTTATCTTCATCTGCTTGTCTACCATCACTAAAGTCCAGGTACCACTTTGTTTGACGTCACAATTCACATTTTTAATGCATCAGTTCACATTTTTATGCATCAGTACAAACAATTTTATTTTTTAGATAACATTTAATGCAAATTCTTTGCCCGATAAATTTAACACACCAGACTGATTGTAGGTAACATTCCTCCATTATTGGGAATTGGTATTTTTTGAATCTACTGTAAATTTTCTTATACATTTTGTTATACCCTAGTTTTGTTTAATGACGAATTTTTTGAGACTCAATCTGTACACATTTGACGAAGATCAAACCGTGGTCGGTTAGCATTAGCTTTTGAGTTAATTGGATTAATAAAAAATATAAAGAACTTTAATGATACCAGTTTCTTGATAAAATGGCGAAGCTAAAAATAATAAAAACAACTTTAATTTCTGTTCTTTATTTATACAAGCGCAATTAAAAAACCATGCAACAATTTTTTATTTGTTTATCATTTTTTTAGGGTATAACAATATACTTATAATCTAAACAAGTTCGTACATATTTTTTATTTTTGTGTATTTCACTCGGAGCAACGATTAATAATAAGTATAATAATAATTAATAATCATTATTATCTACAGTCCATTTAAATTTATTTTGTTCTAACATCCAATAATTTCTCTAATATGTACAAATAAAAGTAAGAAGGGGATTTTTCCAAATATCCTCATATTTTGTTTAAATTAATTAACTATTTTTGTTTACAGTGTGTTTTGTGACCTGTGCTTTAGTACCTTTAATATTTTTTTTATAATAATAGATATTATAATTCTTATATTGACACTTTTGGTGTAAACCATTAAACTTCAAATAGATTTACTACAAAACATCAAATAAGTTGTTTTTAATTTGCCTGAGCGTCCTTCGTTAACCATATTATCATCATCGGGGGATGATTGAATATATATATATATATATATATATATATATATATATATATATATATATATATATATATATATATATATACATATATATATATACATATAATATATATAGTGAATTTATTTAAAAAAAAAGTAAAATTGATTATAAACGAAATTTAATATTTTCTCGTTTTGGCAATACCAAAACAAGGATAAATAAAGTAAAAGTAATGCTTATCTAAAAATCATATCTAATCAAAATATTTTCCATGTGTAATTTAAAGTTATTTACTCATATTTAGTTAAAAATGCTCTAATGTGGTGGGGTCATGAGAGCTGTGAAAATTAAAAAAAAGCGTAATTAACAATCTAATACTATACACATATACATACATACACATATGTATGTGAGTATGGACATATGCATATTACATGCTATAATGTATACATAAATTAATTCAAATCAATAGCTAATTTTTTAATGAAAGATCATAATACCGAAAAAAAAACAAGGTAGTTTATATAGAAAAAGACAAATTCGAAGGGTAACGGAAATGAAAATAGAAAGAAGAAAAAATAATAAGCAGTGTAGGTTGTAAAACACACTTTATATTGAATATTTGAAAAAATCTAATTCTTCAATTATGTTCCCATTTTGTATAATTACTTTAGGCAGTCTATTTTATCTAGATTTTATCGTTAATACTTATACTACGGTTTTATTTTTTTTTTTCTCTTAATCTTGGTTTGATTCAGTTTCGTTTTATTTTAATCATATGTAAAGAGATATATTGCGTATTATCTTAACTAAGATGATGAGACTGATTTTATTTTGAACTAGGAACGCCATATCTGTTTACATTGCACCCTTTTACAACTAAGTTATTTTAGGTATGGTTAAAATTACATACATGAAATTTGAGGTAAATAATTTTAAATATAGTGAATATGTATAAGGCAGATTTAACTCAAAAAGATCCAGCTTCATTAATAAAGTATACAGAAATGTATAACAATTTTTTTAAAGGCTTCAAAGCGACTGATGCCACTCGTGCCGACCACCGATTTGAAGATTGCCGCTTGCCGATTTGCGGAGTAGAGGGGGGACGTGCCATATCAATCCGCATCGGTCAGCTATGGTTCAAAAAATTCACTGAGGTAGATATGCGTCAAAAAAAATGGAGATCAGGCCATCCATGGTCTCTCGATATCATTTTAGAACCAGCTGAAGCTGCAGATTCTAAACACGCATTCAGGGTAACCTGCATTATCCCTCACTACTATTAATCCGTACTTACAAGGCATAACAATGGCGCTAAAGTTTAAACAGTGAATTTAATTTGCTCACCGATTTGCGGATTGCCGCTTGCCGATTTGCGGAGTAGAGGGTGAATGTGTCATATCAATCCGAACCGGTCAGTTATGGTTCAAAAAGTTTAGTAGGGTAGATATGCGTCAAAAAAATGGAAGATCAGGCCATCCATGGTCTCTCGATATCATTTTAGAACCAGCTGAGGCTGCAGATTCTATACAAGCATTCAGGGTAACCTGCAGTATCCTTCACTACCATTAACCAGTACTTGCAAGGCATAACAATGGCGCCAAAGGTTAAACAATGAATTCGAATGCTTCAAAAATATAAATGCTTTTGTTACATCCTGGTATTTGGGACACTTAATATACAATTAAAAAGTCACCAGAATAAAATCTGAGCTGATCAGATTAAAGCTAGTAATCATAGATGCTGATATATTTTTATACCATGAAAGATTTCAGAAGCAAATGGAGCATGATAAAATTCAAGGAAGACCACAAGGAAGCTCATCAACAAACAGATAAACAATTATATTATCTTAAGTTTGACTAGAATTAAAATAGTCCAAAGTTTAAATAAAGAATATTGAGTGCGGTGCTTTCAAAGAAACTAAAAATAAAATGATGTTGTTTTGCTCAAGCACAAATTAAATTAACGTTTGAATATTGAAAATAATTATTTTTGTGGGATACCTCAAGGATCTATTTAATCGTAGATCAATAATTGTTGTTCTGGGACAGAATATATATATAGGCAACATTGCTCCCAATAAAATTAATTTGATATTAACAGTAGTAAAATAAATATACAGCATACTAAAACAGAAGTGCTTAAGTCTGTGGGGCTTGGCTCTCTTATTCCTTATGAAGGATGTATGTAATTTTATACACTAACTCTATTGTTAACATATTTATTATGCATGCTTTTAAAATTAATGTTTACTGTTTATTTATTATAATTTTATTTGCCTGTTCTTTTTTTTTCTGGCACTAATTGGTATGACCTAAGGATTTTCGAAATCTTATATAATATTGTACAATTAATGCAACACAAATAAAGTAAACGACATTTTTTTTTAAAGGGATTTCTATAATACCAATTTAATTGACATCTATATTTTAAACAAAACAGAACAACTCTAAAAAAAAAATCAAACAAACAATCGAGTACGATACCGGATATACTTTATAAAAAGTTTCATTGTAAAATTTTAACTATTTAAAATTTTCTATAAAAGATTAACATTTATGTACAAGTACAATAATATAAAAGAGTGGGAGATTAAATATATGTTCTTTGTTTATTTTAGTTTTATATGATCTAATATCGATTTTACCTTTTGATGATATGATGATGTATTTCATTAAAATGGACGAATTAATATAGTATAGAAATTTAATTTGTACCTAAGCTCTAATTTGATTTATACTTATTTCATGGATTTTTTCACTTGTCGGTTTAAATTGTCCTGTTAAAATATCAGTACAAATCTAAATTTTATACTATATAACAGCACGACGTATAATGGATTTGATATAAAAAAATAACTACAACGATTGATATAAAAATATGATAGTCTCACAGTTTTGGGTGTTTTAATTATTTAATAAATGTTGAAATATTTAATAATAACTGAAAAATGTAGGGTACAATTAAAAGCGAAACGTGGGCCAAAAAGTTGAATAAAGTGATTTGGTGTTTAGTAGAAATTTTTTTCGAATTTAGTTTTACCTATATTCATTACTGATAATTTCATATTTTTAATAAAATTCTTTAATGGAAATTGTGAAATTGGTCAAATATTCTGTAAGATAATTAAAATTCTGTGTAAGAATTATCTTACAGAGATATTTGAGATCTCTCATAGAGATATTTGAGTATGCTTAAAAATCATTTTTAATTGTAAACAAAGTTGAAAGCAATGTTGAAACAAAGAAATATGTTAAATATAACATGAAAAATAGAACTGAAGTCTAGAATATAAAAATAATAGAGTCAGATTTAAAATTCCAATAAAGTCTGTCTTAAAAAACAAAAAAAAAGGGCAAATGCGGAAATACAAATATTTGAAAATAGTCTAGGTTTAAAAAGTTAAACAAATCAAGAAAAGTTAAAACATCCTAATATCTCATTATATGAATCCTTTAATTTAATAATTAACAAATAAAAAATCAGACAAAAAATAATCATAAAAAACAATCAACAATAAAAATACAGATACTAAGCGATTGAAATGTGATTTCTTAGAGAAACACAACAATCATATTAAGTTAAAATAAATGTCAAATTAATCATGAAACTGATATTAGGCCATAACTGACAAAAAAAATATGTAAAATTTGGATATCTCATCGAAATGAACGCTAGATGAAACGAAGCAAAATGAACATTTAACCCTACGAATCCAGCAGAGGTCGCGCCGTCCACGTTCTTTTCTATTTGTGAACTCTGGGGAGTAGGCAGATTGAGGCCTCGGGGTAAATCAACTAGATTCTCTTGAAAATGGCTTGAAAGTAGAAGCCGAAACGTCGAAATTTTACAAATCTAACACAAGATAATATCTAACACAATAATCTAACACAATATATCACACACAAATCTAACACAATATATATATATATATATATATATATATATATATATATATATATATATATATATATATATATATATATATATATATATATATATATATATATATATATATATAGGAGCCACATTAGCTGTGGTGTCTAAGGCGACAGCCTTACGATACGGCAGTTAATGTGGACCGGGTTCGATTCCCGTTCTAGGCAAAAAAGTTTTTCTAAAAACAGAAAATTCTTGTGAATGTTTCTAGGTAAGAGTGTAAAATCTGACAAGGAATCACCCCTCAGTCACGCCAGTTCGAGGCTGTGTAAGGCGTTCTACGTTGGTCACTCGCCAGTCGGTAGGCTTCTCGAGATACCTTCGGTTAAGCACAAAACCAAGGTTTGATAGCCCGAGGGGGGTGCTGACCGGGGTTTTCAGTAGCTGATGACCGTGATTCGGAACCCAAGTTACGCTGTAGGTCCAGTCGCTAAATAGCCTTTTCAGTTGCTGATGCGCCTCTAACCCCAAAACTTTACTATATATATATATATATATATATATATATATATATATATATATATATATATATATATATATATATATATATATATATATATAGAGGCCTATGATTCGTTAGGAATTAAAATTAATGAATAAAAAATCAAAATATAATATATGCAGGCGTGCAACTAAAGAGGTTGGTGGTAATGTTGGGCGTCTAATGAAAATAGTGTTTAGTAACTGAAGCTTGAAGGAACATACTAAAATTAGTATTTATAAGTAATAATCATCATAATTCCCACTCTTCAGTATGGAGATGATCCTGGGTCCTGTATTGGATCCAACAGCTCGAGAGATTTTATCAAAGTTGCCTTCAGCCTAAAGGCAGACGCGAAAAGCCAAACAAGCTGGACCCCCTGTACCACTTCTGTATTCTCCTGACTTTAAATATCCAGCATGTGGAAGACCATGCAGATTTATGGTATTATTTATGGAGATTTGAACCACTATAAAGCCCAAAATTCCTCAACAATGACTAAGCAAAATTAATAGCCACGGCTGAGATCATTCTCGTATCGAGTTGACAGTCATCAATATGCTATTAAGGTCTTGTCATCTACAAATTGCAAGTTTAATATCCTCCTTCGCCAATTAATACCCTTTTGGTCTAGTATTCAGTCGGTTTCCTAATTATTCATTGTCCATAAACATTAAATTGTATAAGAGCAAGAACGCAACTTTGACGGACTATTACTATTTTGACTTTTCAACATATTTTCTGGCAAAAGTCATCTTTTTTATATAGGATGATTTTGCATGGAAAATAAGATGTCCCGCTACTGCCATAGTTCACAGTACAATCCAGAAATGATTCCACTTTACGGAAATAAATACTTTTAGGTACTTTAGAAAGCAAAAGATATCTGGATCATGATCACTTGTAAACATTTTTATGAACTGGTTTCCTGTTTTCATACCTGGAACAAAACCAGATTGCTTCTGAGAATTCTGTGGGAACAAATAAAGTTTCAATAGTTATTTATATCATCGTGGTCTTACTAGTATGATAGTTGTAGATTTCATTGGAGCTTTTTTGTATGATAATATGTACACTGATTGTGTATAGTCTGATCGTTACACTCCGATAATCTGATCGATTAGTATTACTATAATCAGAAATGTGAACGATCTTTTTAAAGGAAAAATAACCTCTGCCAATTGGCATTGTAACAATATATATTATTTAAAGTACAATATTACTAGAATACAAGATGTCTCATCGGAAAGTTTTTTGACTCACTGCGCAAACGCATCAACTGTGAGGGGCGCGAGCGTATGTCAATCAATAGCCCCGCGTTTAGGAATTTAGTTGGTATGGAGCATTTCTCGGGAACAGACCGTGCGTTGTGTGACAATTTTGCAAAAACAACGTTTTGAAGCTCATTTTCATCTCAACGGCCATATAAATAAGCATAATTGTCGTTACTGGAGTGCAACGAACCCGAAACACAAGCATCAAAAACCCCTACATTCGTCTATAGTCACTGTATGAGCTGCAATGTCAGTGCGAGGAATAATCGGCCTGGCCTTTATTGAAGACGGTCATTAATAAAGGTTTTTTGATGGCTCTCTTCTTTCTTCTTTTTTATTTATATTGTTCTGTCAAAAATAAACTTTTTTTGAGAGACTTTGTATATTTTTCTCAAGCACACTTATTTGCGAAACAATATTTATAATGATATTTAGAACTAATATTACACATTTTTATGTCTGCTTCAGAAAACTGGTATATAAGAAAGAAAACTTTTAATATTAAAATTAGCATAGAGAAAAAGCGGATATTGATAAACAGAATTTCTTTATCGAAATGCATTTAATTCACAGTAAATTTTAAATCACTGTGTATGAGACTATCATATAATCAAAAAACAATTTTATAACAATGGAATTGTATACAAAACCATTTGGTATTGTTTTCAGTGAATAAAAAAATGATTTTAGAATATATTTTGACAGTGTCAACGAAAGCTAATATTTCGGAAGTAATTTTTAATGAAAACCAAAAAATGATATTGATTTAGTTTTGGCATTTACGAACGTTTATAGTCGAGAAGTTAAAATTTTAGTTTTTATAAAATTGGGCAACTGCGTTCGCTATTGGCACTCGTTAAATCTTTTGTCAGTTTGCGACCATTAAATTATGAACCCTTAATCAATGATCGGTTTGGTTAACCAATAAATTTGCACGTCGAAATTATTGTTGAATAATTAATTTTAGTTGAGCTGTTTTGACTATGTATTTATAACTTTATACATTTTTTTTCATATCAACATTAAATAAATCAATCTATATCCATATATTTTCGTTGAACTAAAAAAATTTCGTTGCTATTTCTCAACATCCGTATCAGTAATACGAATCCTAAATGACCTTGTATGAATCGTTTTGTCTACGTACTAGACCCTAACACACGTACTTTACGTTACTAAAACCATTCAATAAGTCTCTAACGGTATTATAAAAGAACTTTCGGCGACAACTCTATGGAGGGGGACATCTGACAACAGTGGTGGCAAACTCACTAAATTTTTTGTCTATTGGTGCTCGATCGTCGTATAGAGATGGCGCTTGTAAAATTATTCCTGCAGTACCTGAAAACATTAAATTAAGCGTCAATATTAAAACTGTTTTTGTTCTAAAATCATTACATATTTAAATAAAACTTGACAGATATTGAATCATTGAAGACAGATATTTGAAACTTGGAGTGTAGTAACGTCAATAAATGAGAACAACATTACCGGAGTTGTTACAACAGTTTCTTCAAACATTTTTCAACGTAGTAACCTTACAATTCAATACATTTGGACTAACGATGTTTTAACACTGTAAAATACACAGTATGCCGGAAAAATAACGGTACTAATTAAATTTATAGAAAACTACTAGCGCTATCTATTGAAACAATATATAATTAATATGATAGCTCTATATCTCCTATATAAAACGCGACCTCAATCATTAAATCGCCATGTCAAGTTATCGCGGTTAAAGTCACACTTCCTTTTATCACCTCGTCACAAAGACACGATGGAACAAAGAGCTAATATTAAATTTTGTTTTAAGCTGGGTAAAACTTTTACAGAAAGATTTCAATTGATGAAAAAAGTTTATGGTGATGATTGTTTATCCTGTACACTTGTGTTCGAGTGGTTCAAGCGATTCCAGGACGGTCGTGATGCTTTGGAAGACGGAAAAAATCGCGATGAGTTGGTGGAAAAAGTGCGGGAAATGATCGTTTATGATTATCTGGGTATGATGAAGTATTTGAGAAAGGGTGTTTGCGCCGGGAAGTTGGTTTACATGGCACGATAATGAACCACCTCACAGGGCCGTCACTGTTTGTGATTTTTTGGCGAAAACAAGTCCGTGTGCTTCAACATCCTTCATACTCGCTGGGTTTATCTCCGTGTGACTATTTTATATTCCTAAAATTCAAACTGGTAATGAAAGGGACGTTTTATAATAGTGTTACAGTGTTTTATAACATACAATTCCGAAAAAAGACACATAAAATCTATGGTAGCATTAGTTGAACGTGTCAACGGTGTATTGATGCGAAAGGGGTGTATTTTGAATAAAAATAAAAAAAATTTGCACAATAATTAATTGTTTTTTTTTATTTAAAAATGTCCTTTTTTTCTCCGACATATTGTGTATGTAAGCCTATTCTAATTAAATTACCATTGATATAAAAAACAACTAGAAGAACATCCGAAGAAAATATTTGAAAAGTATTTATAGGTAACACAGATTGAAGCCAAGAGACAAATACGATTTTTTTATTATTTTAATATATAATAATAAGTATACTAAGTACTTCCCTCATTGTCATTTTATTTTTACTTAAGTTAAATTAAAAGTAATTTTTATACTAACCTACAAGGACTGCTAATGTAAATATCCAAAGAAATAGGCGATCTAGTACCATGGCTACGTATTTCCAATCCTCTTTTACCTAAAAATAAGATTATGTAAAAATATTTCAATTGCTTCTTGGACTAGTTATACATAAGATGTCTAATATTGTTGTTAATTTTTGTAGGAATAATTAATAGAAGTCGATTTAAGTTATAATAATTTTATTATTATAACATTATAGTGCAGTGTTTGAAAATTTATTTAGAAAAAATAATATTGTCGAGGTGGCGACCTTCGTTGCGTTGGCATTCTTGAAGGAATGATCGAAAATGTGTTATCACCCTGCCGCACATATGTCGGAATATCGACTGGATCTCATGAACAATATTCTCCTTTACGTGGTTTATTTTCATAAACTTTGCTCTTGACATAACCCCACAAGAAAAAATCAAGTGGAGTTAAATTTGGACTCCTTGGGGTACAATTTATGTCATCTTTACGGGATATTACTTTTCTTTCTCTTTTCTTTCTCTTTTCTTCAAATTCTTGCAGTTATTAGTGGAAAAAAACCTCGTATCATCTCACAACACCTAGCTGAATTAATATTGACCGGTTTACCTCTGGCATCTTCAAAGAAATATGGGCCAATTATGCCTCTAGCTGACATTGCAGCTAGACTTTTGGGCTATGTAATGGTTTTTCGTGTTTTCCTTGGGAAAAACCCAAGTACCGCCCAGTACTCCGCCCAGTACCTGCAGTTTTGCTTGTCTACATGGCCATTTAAATGAAAGTTAGGCTTGTCACAGAAGAAAATATTGTCACTGTTGTAAAATGTTTCCAACATTTCATTGGAAAATGTCAAGCACATAATAAAATCAGTTTCTTTTATTTCTTGCACAATTTGAATTTTATAAGGATGAAGACGAAGATCTTTTTTTTTAAATGACATGCAGTGAAGCATTCTTAATGTGTATCTTTCTACTTCACTTCCGCATGGATTGGGATGGATTTTTTCTAACCAACTCACGCACTCCTTCAATGTTATTTACACCCTTGCTTGACCTTAGACGACCCGTAGACAGTAGTTTCAAACTTTTTTATTCATTGATTTATTAAATTAACACTTGGTGCCTTGTTTATATCGCGTAAATTATACTCGGCCCAATAAAGACGAACCGTAATAAGTGAATTGTTATTTTGATAATACGCGCGAGCACGGAAAACACGTTGTCCGGTGAAACGTTCCATGTCAACTAACTTTCTCTGAACCAAGCTTCGACGTAAAGTTACTACGACTAGCGCATTCTGCGCAACCTGGGAGCAAAGAAGTAATTAAATATAAACGACATTTCTGTCGTCATAGAATAACAGTTTAAATTCTTTTAAATATAATCTATAATGAGAATTATTTTTGTTCTCTTGTTTTTCCATATATTTTCCATTAGCGGGGGAATATAGGGTGATTTTTTTAGTGCGCCCGAATTGTAAATTCAAATAAAAGAACAACCAACGGCATTCAATGGCATTAATGTTTGAAAACAATTTCGAACAAATGTCTACCGGTTGCTTCTGACAAAGCGCATTCTGTCAATCTAATTTTCGGCCGCTTTTTCAAGCAATTGGGGTCTTATGTCCGCAATTGTCCGAGTTATGATGGATTCCAAGGCGTCAATAGTTACTAGTTTAGCGATATAGACCAAAAATTTAACATAGCCCCAAGGAAAATAATTTAAAGGCGTTAAATTACACGACCTTCGTGGCAAATTATCAGGTTCGTTCCTCGAAATGACCTTTTCACCGAATTGTTCCCTCAATAAATTGTTGCTTTGACTGTATGACATAGGGAGCCGTCCTGTTAAAACTATATATCCTCCAGATCAATACCATTCAAATTCGGAATTAAATAATCATTGATCATCGCTCTGTAATGATCCCCATTAAGGAACTAATATCTTTGGATCGTCATCAACTGCCAGCAACAGCGGCGATATTTTCTTCGAATCGCACAGTTTTTTGTATTTTTTTAATTTTAATTTCAAGCAGGGTGAAATGCGTTCGGAATTTCTCGATAATTCGGGGAATACATGGATAGGTTGGTCGATTATGTGCACCAAAAAAGATTCTATACTTTTGGGGTACAGAACAATGATACTGATAATTAATTTCAACAATTTTCAATCCTTGCTATGATGTTAAATGTTCCATGATGATTGCCATGATGACCCCTATCGAAAGTTCAGATACATTAAAAAATCACCCTTTAGAATAGAATGAACAAGAAGATGAGAAAGGCCTACATTGAAATGGTCGGATGAGGTGGTGAAGGATTTAGTATATTTAGATACGGACAAGTGGAAAGAAAAAGCGAGGATAAGTACAAATTGCAATTGATAATTAACTAAGCCATGGGCCAGTAGGTATGCCGAGCTAGTCTATAATGGCGTCAATACAAAAAAATACATTAATACCAAGGAAGATGATTCAATAAATTATTTAATAGTGATAGTGTTCTTAACAGATACACCTCGAAAAATAATATGAATCCATGGGGAGTTCAGTATAAAACAGCTTCTTCACCAAGCGCCCTTTAAAATATTCATTGGTAAAATCCAACTTGAAAAATTCCAAAAATACAAAGGAATTTATTTAAGTTTCAGTCACGCATTCTGAAAGGGGTTCGAGTTTGGAGTGAATCTGGATAATTAAAATTTATCCAAAAGACGATTTTGGAAATTATATGGATCAAAACATCGTTAATGTACTCAGAGAAAATAATTTCATTTATGGTTCTTATGCTTTTCTGACATCTTTGTATATTATCCATTACGATTTGAGCTCTTTAGGAATTTTACGCATTTTTTATGTCTACTGTATGTGGAATTATATTAAGGATGGTTCAGTATCCTGTACCCTAGGATGGGTCTAATTACAATTTTGCTAATCCTGGATTAAGCTTAAACTTCAATTTGTTTGTTCTGCCATATTATGTCATTAGGTAGGCTTATGCTCTTGCTGCTTTGGCAACTCAGTTCAGTTGACGACTGAATACCTCTTTATACCAGGATTTCTGTACCGAGATATTTATACCTTTTAATAATATTTTGTAGTTTAATTTTATATTATCAATACATTTTATTAAATTATTTTTCAATGGTATTTTTAACAATATATATATACTGGTTGAAGTTTGCTGATTAAAGCAATGTATATATCGTGTGGCTCATTTTTTTTCTTGGTATTTGTGTCAGTTTGGGTTTAGCTGTTATGTAGTGTAGACATGCAAGTTTTCTTAAGGATAAATTCATGTTAAAAGAATATAAAATTGTTCTATTAAAAGAAATAATTCAATTAATACAATTTAACGTGAATTTAGGCGAAAACATCCTAATCGATCGACGCCTTATATAACAGTGGGATAAGAACAGTGCGAAGGGCTGAAGATATTGCACTTGCGAAGCAAAGTGTGGGAGAGTCTCCGGAGACGTCGATTCGACGACGTAGTGGGGAACTGGGAATTTCTCCACGCAGTTTTTGCTGAATGTTGAGAAGTGCCTTGCCTATGTTTCCCTATATTCACATTGTTCATAACCTGTTGTCGACAGACAATAATAAGTGACTAGAATATTGTTATACAATCAGAAATCACTTCCATCAAATTGACAATTTTCATGCAATGCACTGTAATAACTAGCGATGTTTATTTTTTATGCAGATTTTTGAAGGAAACAGTTTACAAAAATATGTACCAAGCTGTACATCAACTCAAGGATAACATCCGTATTGAAATCGCTACAGTTAAAAAGAGCACAAACTTGCATGGCTATTAATGGCTCACCTTTGATTGATAATTGTAATTAACCTCAACCCAAGCAACAAAATTAAAAAACCCGAAATGTATATTATAGAAAAAAAACGTTTTGTTTCTTTTAAAATTTATAATTTATAATATTAAAATGTAATATGACACTTGCCTCACGCTTTGTATTAAAATTAAACATTTTTTCACATTTATAATTCAATAATATTCATCTTACTAATAATGGTTTTCAGTACTAAAATATTAGACCTTCTTTATCTGTTTACTATACCATTTTCAATTCAAAACAATCAGTATATTTTAGATAATTGAGATAGTTGATTTAATATAACCCTAGAGAATTAACCCCATTCTCTTCCTCGACCTATAAATCAAAACCAAATTAAAATATGAGATCTCTGGTTCCCGTTCGGTAACCTGCTAATGGGATCAACAGTAAATATTATAAAAACCGGCCGTCAGTATTTCCTTTCATTCGTTTAGAACTAGAAACTCGTGAATTAAAATTTAACCTGACACGATTTTTGTACTCTTTTACATTTCAGTTAAGCTCTGAAAAAAATAAATAAATGTCTGTTCTGAGTAAGCTTGAAAGCTAATAGGATGGGATAAAATCCGCTATGTATGCAGCATTTTTAATTTAAATGGATCATTTGTAGTCTGTATCAGATTGAACTTCGTTAATTTGATCAGTTATTTCATTATTTCATATTTAAAACAGTTTATAAGTAAAAAAACTCTTTTGTAGTCATATAGGAATTGATAGAATGTGAAGCAGTTAATATTGATAACCTTATACTTAAAAAAGCAGCGTAATAGTTAAAAAAATAATACATCACAGGTCCAAGAGGAATTGAAGCAGAATTCAAAGGATAATTAAAGTAGAAGAGAATAATAGTTTCACGAATGGTGGATAATGTTTCTAAATCATTTCCGGTGTCGATCCATTCGTTCTGTGAAGAGACACGACGTTTCGCCAAAATCTCATTTGGCATTTTCAAGTGTCGTTCGCTTCGAGTGAAGTTGGGCACTTGAAAATGCCAAATGAGATTTTGGCGAAACGTTGTAACTCTTCACAGAACGAACGAATCGACACACGAAATGATTTAGAAACATCTATGTCACCGTGTTATGTGATAATAGGCATATTTTTGAAAATCTTCAAATTCGACACCCTTGGCTATATTTTTAGGTACTGTGATCACAAATTTGCCAATTTTTCAGTGTTATTTTTTATAACATGATCCTAAATGATCATGCTATTAATCGCAGTTACAAATTAAACAATGAATGTTGTTAATTTAGTAAAAAAATGTTTTATTGAGTCGTGGTTTAAAAAATTATGTCATCTAACGTTGACACTTTTCCATAGGTTGGGTATAGTGATCCACAACTTCCAAATCCGTTCCTAAAATAGTAGAAATCCTTTTGTCCTCAGCAAATTTATTGAACATGACCTGACTCTTCTGGTTTATTTTTAAACCAAATAGTTCTCCAGCCCTTTGCAGCTCTTGTACGTGTCTTTGCAGCTCCTCTAGGTCTTGTGAAGGAAGAATGATATCATCTACTAATATAAGATGGTTTAAGTTTGCACCATTGATCTTTATTTCATCCTGCTTCCAATTCAGATTACGGATCACTTCTTCCAGGAAGGCTGAGAAAAGTAGAGGCGATATTGTGTCACCCTGTCGTTCGCCCAGCTCTACATTTACTCCAACCTCAAGATCGTCCAGGTTGACCGTCGCTGTAGCTTCATCATATATCGACTCTAATAGGTTTACATAGACTTTCACTACACCTTGGTTAAGTAATGCATATGGATGCAATGATAAGGCCTGCTTTGAGACTGAATCAAATGCTTTTTCTTAATTGATAAAAGCCAAAAACAGTGGCATAGTGTATTCATTTTGTCTTTCTATAACCTGCTATAGAACCTGGATGCGATCCATTGTATTGAATCCACTTCTGAATCCTACTTGCTCTCTTGGTTGAGCATCATTAAGTTTTTTTAATATTCTTCTGGATATTATCTTGGTGCAAACTTTGTACACCACTGATAGGAGGCTTATTGGATGGTAGTTCTTTAAATATTCCTGTGCTCCTTTTTTATGAAGTAAAATAATCACTTCTGCATTTTTCCATAAGTTGGGTACTTCTTGCTCTTTGAAGCATTTTGAGTATAATTTTGCTAGTGCTATATGTAAAGCCCGACTACCAGCTTTTAACATCTCCACAGTTATACTATCCTTTTATGAAGCCTTGTCAGTGTTTAACGAGTCTATAGCCTTAGTCGCTTCCTCTACTAGAATATCCGGCATTTGTTCTTCAGTCGGCATTGATGTTCTTGCCTGGTTCTGATGATCATATAACTTTGAATAAAATCTTCGTACAACCTCTAACATGTCCGTCCATTCCCAGCACACTGTACCATCGTTACGCATTAAGGAAAAATGTGTGTTCTTTTCTTTCTCAGCTTCTGTTTAGCTTTGTTAATTCCCTTGTTTTTTTCCAGAGTTTTTTGCACCAGATGCATGTTGAATCGGCCCGTTTTCTCTCGGATACGTTTTCTTATAGTTTTGCAAAGTTCAACGTACTCGACTCTGCCAATAGAACTGTCTGCATTTTTCATTGTCTGGCGTTTTTTTATTAAATTAATGATCTCATTGGAGATTTTTGACTCTGAAACATTTATGTTCTGGTGTTATTGAAGTAGCCGTTTCAAGTACATTGGTGATTTCTTCATATTGGTCTCATATGTCTTACTTCCGTCTCCTCCGGATTTTGCAAGACAGCAAAGCGGTTCGACAAAGAGATTTAAAAATCTCTGCCCCTCTCCAGCCGCTTCCCAGAATTCACTTTGCCCCTTTTTGATCTTATCATTCTTCATATATATATATATATATATATATATATATATATATATATATATATATATATATATATATATATATATATATATATATATATATATACATTTTTTTTCTTCGCTCTGTGTTTGCTAAAATTAAATTGTTAGGCAGAATGTTATTTCTCTAGCCATTGCAGATTATCGAGCTTATTTTTTCGCCAATAAACTTTACAAATTGTAGAAGTCATACACTTTAAACAAGTTGTTAAAAATAATATTCTAGTAATAAGTTCCGTTACAATGCATTCAATATTTCCGCTGAAAATGGTACTGTTTCCTGTTATTTGAAAATGACCAATCTAGTAACAAAAAAACACCGGTTGAAGACGTTTTTGATTCAGTTAACAAAAAACGGACAGTTTTCCTTAATACCAAAATTAAATTCCCGCAATATCTCTCAAGGTTCTGACGTGTAAAACGTGAGGATCGAAATCGTTGGCACAATCTTGGCAAAAGTTCGGACAAGTCCTTGGGGACGTTTTTGTTCTCATCTGGAAAACCATTGGGTGGGAAGGGTCTTTATAATACAGTTTAATTAGAGAGAAAAGTTTAGGAAACAATAAGGAGGGCGACTGAGGCAGAGAGCGGGTGAGGTCTTATGAATTTTTTTTGTGTTGGGGGAAAAATATGCTTGATATTGAATTGAAAAGTTTTAGAAAATGTGGTCCTTATGCTTTTTGTTTTTTTGTACTTCCTACGGTCTTTTTCTTCAGTTTGGTATAAGAATCGAGATTTTAATGCGTAAATCTGCATAGAATTGAGTTGGATTTTTTATTTTACGGTTTCTTGTTTAGTTTGCTATATTTAGGGTTTATTATATTTAAAAAAAAATTGTGTAGGTAGGAAATATTTATTTTTGTGAAGCAATTCTAAATATCGTTTTAGGAAACATAAATCGCAGAGATATTTTCGTCTTTTTATAACTTATATGACCTTTTAACGTTATTGAAAGATCAATTTTTCTATTGAAACTTACGGTGTGAAACACTAAACCTGAAGAGATTTACCAGTAAATACGAAATTACTTTTTTAAACTTTTTGACGCACGTTAGCTTCATCAGGAAATATTATTAATATGATTCAATATTGAGAAACTGATGATGATTGAATCTTGAGCTTAAATCATCACCGGATGATCTTAACATGATTAGCAAAATGTGGTTCGAGAAGGTTATGAAAGTTGTTTGGTGTGTAGTGGTAAATCTCTTCGAGTTTAATTTTGGAAGATTTACAATATTCACCATTTTAATATAATTCCCAATTAAGTTTTCAAATAATTGTTGTTATATTTCAATAATGAGAAAACAGTATGAATAATGGAAAGATCCTAAAAAGAATCTTTGAAATAATGAAGGTACAATATGAAGACCATATGAAAAACTATTTGCCATTCCATAAATAAAGATTTTCGTCAAGGTATCGTCAAATATTGAGATCATTTGGACAAATATGAAGGGAAAAACAGGATAAATTAAAAGATAAAACATTAAAATGCTACTGATGGCATGCCATGAAATAGGTATTTTCACTTTCAAATGTTAATCCATGATGATTCACCCATTCTCCACGTGGTGTCGTGCTCGTCTGTATATATATATACTAAATTTATACTTTACATAAAATACTTGTAATGTTGTACTCAAAATACCCCAAGGAACAAAAAATACCCAACCTATGGAAAAATGCTTGATTCTTGAAAATTGATTCTTCTTTAAAAGAAAGTAGCACAGGAAGATTTAAAAAACTACCGCCCAGTAAGACTCCTATTTGTATTGTACAACATTTTCACCAAGATAATATATAAAAGAATATTAATAATACTGGATGACGCACAACCAAGAAAGCAAGAAGGGTTCATAAGTGGATTCAGTATAATGGATCATATCCAGGTTGTACAACAGGCCATAGAAAGGCTCAATATGCCCTCTGCTTGATTTTTATTGACTATGAAAAGGCATTTGACTCAATATCAAAGCAAGTCATAATGGATGTATTGCTTAACCAAGGGATCGGCAGGACCTATGTAAACTTATTGAGATCCATGTATGATGAAGCTACAGCGATAGTTCACATGGATGAGCTTGAAGTTAAAATCAATATAAAACGGGGTATATGGCAGGGTGACTTAATATCGCTTGTTTTCAGCCTTCCTTGAAGAGGTATTCCGGCACCTGGATTGGGAACAGGATGAAATAAAAAGAAATGGTATATATCTAACCACCTTAGATTTGCAGATGATATTGTTCTCATGTTACAATACTCAGATGAACATTCAAAGAGCTGGAGAACCATTTGGCTTGAAAATAAACCTAAAAAAGAGTTCAACATGTTCAACAAATTTGCTGAAAACAGAAGAATATCTATTTTAGGAAGCGATTTAGATGTGGTGGACCACTACATATATTTTGGGCAAATGATGTCAATGAAGGCTGATACTGCATGTACTAAGTGTCACTGGCAGGCTCAACATAGTGTTTAGTTTTTGATCAGTGCGTGCTGCCTGTTCTGGTATACGGAAGTGAAACATGGATACTCATATCATAATCAGTTCAAAAACTTCTAGTAGCGCAGATGGGAATAGGCAAATGAGAAAAGGTGTATGCTTGAAATAGAAAGGCGTATGCTTGTAATGGAAATGTTTATGCCAGGCATTACAAAGCGGAACAGAAAGACCTGCATATGGATCAGAGCACAGACGAATTATGTGACATTATTGGAAAGGTGAAGGAATTGAAATGAAAATGGGCAAGCCATATAGCGAGGCGATGTGACGACAGATGAACCAAAACAATCCTGGGATAAATACTGCTTGATCATAAGCGCCTACGAAGAAGACCTAAAACACGATGGATCGATGACATCATCAAGTATATTGGGTCCGAATGGCAGAGGAAAGCTCAGGACCGCGCGAGTTGGAAGCATGCTGGCGAAGCCTTCATCCTGCAGACAATGGCTGAATGATGATGATGAAATACTAACAGTTGTTGGATACGGTGACAAAAAATATTTCATCTTTCTCATTTAAAACGAGGTAAAATCTGGCGGATATAACCTGAAAAATCAATTTTACACTTTTGGCATTGCTTTCTTGCTGCGGAAACTCAGAACATTTGGTTGGGTTTCTGAGGGTGATAATGGTTTTCATATATTACTTGTAGGAATTGGATTAAGTCATGGCGAACTTAGAATTCAACTTAAATCATGAAAAACGCTTATTGTGCATTGCTAGATCTCGAACTAGAGCTCACAGTAACACTGCAAGCAATTTCTAACTATTTAAACTAGCTAGGGAACATTCGAAAGGAAAGTCCTGAATTCGAACTCTTCTAGGATGTCACAGCTGAGAGTAAGAGTAGACGTTTTGATGATGTTGTATCAATGCTTCCTAGAATAAAGTAAAAGAACTTCGGTGACAAAAAGTGAATCTTATCGTAGGGGTACTAAAAAGGCAAAAATTAATGGCTGATTCTAGTGAGCCATCAACCAATGACTCAAAACTAAATATCTACGCCAAAAAGGTGTTCATGTTTATATGGTGGGATCAGCTGGGCGTTTTGCTTTAGGACAACGCACTACCACATACAGTAAAAAAAGTTTGGAAAGGTTTTATCGCACCCGTCCTATCATCCATATTTGGTTCCTTCAGATTTTCATGTCTTCCAATCTCTAAAACATCACCTGATTGAAAGCCGCATCACAACTCTCGAGGAAGTTGAGAAACGCCATAATGACCCATATAATCTGGGGGATTCGATAATTGACTGGAAGGTAGCGAAATTGTTTAAAAAGTCCGGGGATTACTTCGAAGACTAAATTAGTTTTACTTTCCTTGTTTACTTTAAACTTCTTTAATAGGTAAATGTAAATGTAAATGGAAGTTAAAAAAGTTAACATTACTTAACATTGTTAAAAAACCGTATAATATTTTCTCCTCAATAAAAGAACTTTAAATTTTCACTATATTAATATTATTGAAGTTATACTTCTTATGGAATTTGGGAAAACAGATCAGAGTATATTTTTAGCGAGGGACGAAGTTGCGCGCGCCGATGTAACTCATAATTTATTTTCTTTTAAAAACTATATATCCTAGCCATTTGTTAAGATTTGTTTTTTATTAATTACGCCAAAAAGTATAACTTCTTACGTACTTACATAAGTACACACACGCTTTTGTTAATTATAATTTTAAAGCTAAATCTCAGATCTCTTCTTTAAAACAAATTTTAAACAAATGTCGGCTACCTCAGTTAAATATTTTCCACTCAAGTTGAATGACATATTTTTAATGTAGAAATATCAAAATGTGAGTCGTTCTATTTATTTGTCATCGGGCGTCTTACCTTCGTCGAATCCTCGACCATTTTAGTATGTTCGGCGATGAACCTGACGCAAAAACACGATTTGTGTATCTCAGGGGGGCATTTCGAATGGCTGAAGGCGGGATTCCTAAGCAATATGGGACTCTTAAGACCGTTATCCCCATTATCTATTGCTGAAGACTCGGTGATGTCTTCGGAGCCGGCAGGGGTCGCTGACATCGTGGGTCCGTGTATTTGGCACGTGCTTCCGAAGGGTCCACCGTCGGCCAAGCTAAAACAAATAATAAGTTTATACATCAATAAAATAGGGAGATTTTTATTGTACATTTTTATTTATGTATGCTTCTATATATATGTTCTTTTTATTAAGGTCAAGAGAAGAATTCATAACTGTACGGTGTGAATAATATATAACTCTATACCATTTTTAATGCACTTGTCTTTGAAAGTTGCTTTTGGGGTGATTTGTAGAGTAAATGTGACCATATGAGTGTTAGCCAGTTGAATAAAAATATTTCATCAAAATGATATCACTATTAATATAACCTATCCATAGAAAAGTAAACGCTGCTGGAACTATAAAATAAGGCACAATGGTAACTACAAGTGATAACCCGGTAATTTTTATTTTATCTTGAAGATCAAATAATGGGATTATGTTTTGAAAATAATGTCGTTCAAATGTCCCCTCGGCTTTGTTTATTACATCGTTTCTCAACTTGGGAGTCGCGACCCCTAGGGGGTACGGTTTGATAATATGGGCGGTCGCAATGTGTTAAAGAAATAAGACCCGTATAGGAAACATCATCTTTTAAAGTATTTTTAATTTAAAAACAAGTGTTAGAAAATTAAATATTAAAAGGTATTAATAATATAATAAAATAAACTTAAATAAAGTAATAGCCAAAGTTGTTTGAAATAATGAATTAATGCGACGGCTGATTTTGTTTTTACTTAAAAGTTTTTCTATACGTGGATCATCATTGCAAATACATATAAGCAAATTATTTTCCAGTGATAATAGACGTTTTCTGCATTTAGTTTTTAAAGCGACTCTCGACGAAAAGCTTTAGCGAAGAACTAGCGAATGCGATCAATGTTTTCAACTTTTTTATTTCAAGTGATAGACTCGTACTTCAAAATACAAAGTTGTAGGAAATAACTTGACTAAGAAAAGTTTATAAACAATGCTTTCCGGTGTTACCAGATTTCTACAGTAATTACTAAAACAATATTTTTGACATGAAAACTTCTTTAGCCGCGTTGAGCGATTTTTGGTAGGGGTAAAATTTAGGGGTTCGCGTCACCGACATGCTAGTGACGTGGTGCACCAGACTGGCGATGCGCAGCGGTCTGTGAACATGTATACGCATATATACACTAATACATTTTATATACTCGACTGTATCATGTGCGTGTTGGACTCTTTTTGGATGGGTAAAATCTTGTGAGTTCGCGTTACTGATATGCAATAACAGTAAGTGAAGTTAAATTGACCACGTGAAAAGTTTAATTGTGTATACTGTGCATTGTTTAAATTGTGTTTTAGATAATCATTATTTTAATTGTTTAATTGCAGAATTATTGTGCAGTGCAAGAGTGAGTACTTAATATGCTAATATTTTTATGTAGAAAAATAAATAACAAAAACAAAGCATTTATTTTCAAAAATTTCCAATATTGGTATTGGAATTTAATAATATAATGCAATTTTAATTATTCATACCATAATTAATTTAATTTTTTTTACCAAAATAATATAATAAACAACAATAATATAACAACAATAATATAATAAACAACCAAAATAATCTGAGCTGGGCCGGAGTTGTTGTTTTAATTCAGTTGCTAAGATGAATGTAAGACATCCCGATAAGTCTCTTCCAAATCCGAAGTTTTTAATAAATAACTTAATAAAATTAAAAACAACTAGTACTGTGTTTTCAAGGATCCGCAAAGGCGCAAAAATGTTGTTACTAAAGGAACTACTTTTGTTTGTGGAAAATCCTCACAAGTCAACGCACAAAATTGCCCAGGAGGTGGGTTTTTCTGAGTCAAAAGTATGGGCTACTTTACAGGTGAACAATTATCATCCATTCAAAATGAGAAGCGTGCAAGAATTGCATGATGATGATTGTGATAAAAGATTGGAATTTTGCGACTCGTTTTTGGACAGGAAGCGTAAACAACCCAATTTCGAGAAGTTTATTTTTTATAGCGACGAAGCAACTTTTTAATTAAATGGCATGGTCAATAGATGAAATTAGATATATTAGTTTGACAGTAATCCTTGTTGGGCTGAAAAAAGAAGAATATTTTATGTGTAACAACATTTTTGCGCCTTTTGCGGATTCTTGGTCACACACTACCAGCTGTTTTTAGTTTTACTAACTTATTTCTTAAAAACTCCCAATTTGGAAGAGACTTATCGAGATGTCTTGCGTTAAATTCAGCGCACGCATCGCGTAGACTTAAGCTACCAACATAAAGAAAAATTAATGCAACTTTCTCTTTTTGATTAAATGACTGATTCATCTTAGCAACTGAATATTAAAACGTTCTTTTCTATACAAATTCAAATACAACACCTTTGAAATAACACAATGACAGCACAATAATGATGGTTCCTTTGAAACAACGCAATTTTTGTTTAATTTCCAAGGCCTACTATTGCTATGTTAGCTTCTTTTATTTCCTGCCGACGGCAGATTATTTCAGTTATTTTTGCTAATTGTTTTAAAACGGCTACTCCAATAAAGAAATGTGACATAATATTTTTTATTTTGAATTTTAAGATTTGTCAAATTATGTCAATAAAATACGGTGTTGCTTTTAAAAAAAAAATTATTGTATTAGTAGCTATTGAAGAAATCTGGCAACACCAAAGCATTATTTATAATTTTTTTTCTTTCTTTTTTAAGTTTGCCTATATCAGGTTTTAAAAAAATACAGTCATATATATATATATATATATATATATATATATATATATATATATATATATATATATATATATATATATATATATATATATACATATATGATCGAAAAATTGTGAACTGGACCCGTGGAGAAAAGTATTAAAAAGCTAAGGAATTTCACCCATGCTCCACCATTTTGTCGTGCTTTGCCATTCCTTCATCCGCCATCCAAAGCGCTAGCAAGCGTCTCCCAAGACTGGTTTTTGGCCTTAAGCCAAATTATTTAGATCTCCTAAATCTGTATTTATGCTATGCTATATATATATATATATATATATATATATATATATATATATATATATATATATATATATACATCCGTTGCCGAATTCAACGAAATCTGGAGCGTTCGATCCGGAAGATGGCGAAAGACCTCGGCGTTGATGAGAAAAGCATCCGTCATATCGTCAGGAGGAAGCTGGGACTGCACAGCTGCAAGATCGCCCGCGTCCATTTCCTCAACGACGCGTTGAAGACGAAATGACTCGAGTAATCTCGTCGGATGCTTCGTCTGCTCGGTGGGGCTCGCCTGTCGAAAGTGCTCTCCACCGACGAGAAGATCTTTACCGTCGAGCCGCTCCACAACCGTCAGAATCTCAATCAACTGCTCAGGAAACGTCAGCAGAAGACCGCGGCTGCAAAAACCATCGGTCGCAGTCAGTTTCCGGCCTCCGTCATGGTCTGGGCCGGGATCTGCGCTACCGGAAAGACGCCACTGGTCTTCATGGAGCGGAACGTCAATATCAATGCTGCTAGCTACCAGCAGCGTGTCCTCCGCGACGTACTTGAGCCGTGGGCGGCGCAGCACTTTGGCCCAGCTGGATTTACGCTTCAGCAAGACTGGGCGCCGGCGCATTCTGCCAATTCGACAATTGCCGTCTGCGAAGAGCTGTTTCCCGGCTTTTGGGGCAAAGACGTTTGGCCGCCTAACTCGCCGGATGTTAACCCGATGGACAACTCGGTGTGGTCCATCCTGGAGCAAAAAATCTCGGCTACACGCTACTTCATGGTTGACCAGCTGAAAGTGACTTTGACGCGCGCCTGGGGCGAAATTACAGTGGATCAGTGTGCGAGCATCCTGGGAAACATTCGCAAGCGACTTCGTAAATGTATTGACGCCCAAGGGGGCAATTTTGAGCAATTGTTGTAATTTTTTTTGTTTATTGTTATTTTTACGACTCTAATAAAGATTTTTGTTGTTTTAAATTTTGTTAATTTGTTGAATTGTCTGGTAGTTACAGCCAGTTGAAATATTTAAAAAAAGGACGGGAACTTTTTCCGCACCCTGTATATACATATATATATATATATATATATATATATATATATATATATATATATATATATATATATATATATATATATATATATATATTAACATATTCGATGAACATGTTAAAGTAATGCAAGACTTTCACGGTTTGATTACTGCAGAAGAAAAACAAAAACAGTTCCTACTACGCTGTATGCAAGAACTTAGAAAGATATATCCAGACTGCGAAAAGAGACCTTGAAAAGAAATTATCCTGAATAGTTGTATTATTTTGTATCTCAATATAATTAAATCCATTACTTAAACTTGTCTTTTCATTAATCGTCTTTTAAGATATTCTTGCGATGACCTACCTATTAAATAAGTGTTCAAAAATGGCAGTTTACGTAATCTTTGGGGATGTCTTGTATTAGCTTAAAATGTTTATTGAACATGTTTTCCGTGCAAGTCAGTAGGGGTTGCAGTGCTCCAAAATAGGTAAAAAAATTATTTGTTTGCTTTAGGGTCAAATAAATAAAATGCTATCCGTTGGAAAATAAATAACTTTGAAAAATAAGGGACACTCTAATATATATACATATGGACTAAACTACGTTGTACTTTTAATATAACGAGGCATTTGGGTGACTTCTTAAATTTAGTATCAAGTGATACAGGCAATCGTGATGATAACTCTGTTACAAATGGCTGAAACCCCGAACTTTTATAACCACCGTCGTAATTCACATTAAGTTATCGCATCGTCGACTGTAGACAATCCATTTCGGATGTTTCCGGAACGACTTTCAGCCATTTAAACCACTATCTTTCATAATTTAACTAGCGGCAATTTGCAAAAGTGCAATTAAGTTTGCTAAAAAGGAACTGTGCGAACGAGCTATCGGCAGAGACTGTTTAAAAATTCAACAATTAAAGTATTTAAGTACGGATTGAAATGCAAATAAAAGGAAATCGTTTAATTTTAACTTATTTCAAAGTTCTAAATGGTAATTTCAGATTACATTTTTTTATGAGGCTTATGAATTTTAAAATTAAAATTATTTAAAACAAATTCTGAATCTACGATATATCCGAATATGCATATATTTGATATGGGCAGTTTTACTTATATTTTGATTCCTTATTTGCCCTTCCAATTATCATTTCTCTATGTTTCTTCTATTACTATTATTTCTCTATGTTTCTTTTATTTCTCTATGTTTGTATTCTTTCTTTTACCAACACATTCATTTTACCAAGAAAATAGGAGAGGACATATTTTTACAATCTAATATTTATTTAATATAAACATATAAAACGTGTTAAATCTAAGTAAACATATTACTGAGGATTATGTAGATAAAAAAAAATATATTACATGAGATGTCATACAGCGACAAAAACTTTCACTTTTTCGTCTTGTGGTCTCCAGTGGGTTCCAGCGTCCCTAGTTTCTTGCTTCCATCGTCCTGATATCCTGTTGAAACCTATCTTTTTGTTCGTCTCTTACCGCACCCAAATTTTCAGGAAAATATCGAAATGGGAGTGTAAAAAATGCATATTTAAAGACATGCGACACTAATATTTTATAGGCTTTTAATAGTTCATCTATGAGGTTTTTATAGTTTTCATCTTTCTTGTTGTCCAGAAATCCTTTCACTACATTTCACACAACACGTCCAAATTGCCAATTCCTTTTCATTTAATCTTTCTTTAAAACAGAATTCACTTACAAGCTTTCTTATTTGAGGTCCAATAAACATGGTTTCTTTTAGTTTTGCTATCACGTAATTGAAGAAATATTTCTTTTAGGTACTTGAAAATATTACCTTCTTTGTCCATGGCTTTTACAAAGTTTTTAATATAGCGAAGCGGTAGAAGCTTTTTTTTTGGTTAACAAGGAATATTTGTAAAAATGTTGAGTCACAACTGGTGTCCTTAGGAAGTTGTGGATCAGATCTTGATGAAGAATTAGAATCACCGGGAAACATGTTGTCCAGGTTTAAAAGCGCAATCGGTATCGGTAGGAACTGGCCCTGGAACTGGAACTGGAAGTGCAGAAGGCAAATTTGGATACTGAATTTTGTCATTTTGCTTATTAAAATCCCTTCTGTTTAAGTGATACATAAGTAGCAATCACTTACATGGTCAGTAGGTTATCTCCGTACCATTGGAACACCAAGCAGCATAGAATTTTTCTTGCGATGCATCCACTGCACTAAATTTACGTGACAAATTACACAGCAAACATGAGGAGCCCCAACTTTTATCTTGATCTCCAATTTGGCACTTAAAATATAAAAGATAGGCTTTTTTACTTCCTCAGATATAGATCCAGCTTGTGACTTTTAAATAAATCGTCCGCATAAATAACAAAATTAGAGGACAAATTTAATTATTTATGCGAATTTTTGCAAAATTGACTAAAACTAAAACTTGCCATTTTATATAAAATCGATTTAAACACTTGACAGTACTGTAAACGAGACTGAAACAAACTAAATATAGAAAGCAATAAAACTCCTGCCCTTAAAGGTTTATAGAATACTGTGGAAATACCTTCTCTACAGTCTTGTGGTAATTCTTATATTGTCCAGTCCAAAGTTACATACAAGTAATTTCAAACAAAAAATTTCAATTATCCCATCATATAAAGGAGAAGCAGGTACTTGGAAAAATGATGTGCTAGGTCATTTCTGTAAAAAGGTGTTTTAATAACTACCTAAATAAAATGCAAAAAGAGCATTCTCATCAATGTTACAAAAATCTTGTCGACCTGTGTAATAGTTTAACCCATCAGTTTCGATTCACTTGATTTCGGATGTTGGATGGTTGAGTTAATCATGGATCGATTTCCGGTTTAGAACTTTCCTATTTGGTTACTTACGATTGTAAATCGAGAGTATCCTATAAGAAACACCCGAGGGATCTCGATAGCACACAGCAACGTCATCTAAGATAGATAATATACATTGATAATATAGATGGTACCAGTATGAAGGACCGAAGTGTAGAAACAGATGCTTTGCACCTCCTGGTTGGTTTGGTTAGGTTAGTATCTTGCACCTCGCATATTTCTTTGGCATTTAATTGATTGTTACTATTGCTTGGTTATATTATATTTATTACTATTGCTTGGCAATATTTAATATAAGGTATATAAGACGAATTTAAAAGTTTAAACATATATTTGAAAATTCTATTATTTTCATTTATGGTCCATCAAGGGTTTATGTTAACTAAAGTTTGAAGTAACTTTTCAATTTTGCGTCTCATCAAAACAATAGGGTCAGATTGCAATTATAACTACTGCAAAATAATTATTTCGCTTGAATCTATTTCGGCGAAGTTTTTAATTGTTAATTCCAAGTTAATTAAAATAAATTGAAGCTGATCTTGACATTCTGATTGTCTAAAATATTCTCAAAACCCGTCCTTTGTTTCTTTTTTTTCGGTGTCCATAACAATTACAAAAGTTCTGCTTTAAAAATATCTGTTTTTCCTTCAGTTGTTTTTCTTAATTAGAGCTAGGGTTTAGACATTTGTTTGTTAGCGAATTTTCCGAAATTTTTTGTATTTGTATTGTATGAAGAATTTATGTCGGTATATATATATATATATATATATATATATATATATATATATATATATATATATATATATATATATATATATATATATATATATATATATATATATATATATATATATATATATATATATATATATATATATATATATATATATATATATATATATATATATATATATATATAGCTCGTGTCGATTCACTGCAGGGTGAAGGCCTCCTTAGCATGCTTCCAACGTTCACAGTCCTGGCCTTTTCTCTGCCACTCGGGTCCCATATACTTAACGATGCCTGTCCGCCAGGGATGACCCTCCCAGGAGCATAGACCTCAGATGGCATAGCCCAAAACCTCAAAGCTTCATTGCCCTACTGAATCCCCTTTACCACGTCAAGGTCTGATCCACAATTTTTTGACGAAACTATCAATTTTATCGAAAAATGTTATTCGACCTTTTTTGAGACAGGAATGGTTTCAAAAAAGGTCGACCGTTTCTTATAATTTTTTATTAATATATTTTTCGAAACTCCGTAAGAATCGTGTGTTATTTAAATTGAAACGTATTGTCAAATCAAAATTCATTAACAGTTGAAAAAATATTCTAGTTAAAAAATGAATATAGTAAATCTGTGTTTTTCAAATTGAATATTTAAAATTAGTTAAATAAAATCAGTAGGTAATTTTCAGTTAAAAAACTGAATAATTTTAGTTTTATAACTAATTATAAACAATAAAAATCCGGTTATTTAGAAAAATTCGCATTTCAATTTAAATACCTCACGATCCTTACGGAGTCAAAAAATGTATTAATGAAAATTTATAGGAAATGAAATGATGTATAAAAAAGGTTAAGTAACATTTTTCGATAAAATTGATAGCTTCATTGAAAAATTGAAAAAAAAAAGATGCCCTTTTTGAAGAATGTTCAATTTCCTACAAATATGTATAATAGTCTTTCCACACTAGTTTCGCTGAGGGGCTAAAAAATTCCAAAATTAAAAAAAAAACCTGTAATTTAAATGGGAAATTGAAGTTTGCAATGCGGCACCGCTTAATATTAATATTAAGAGCTCTAATTTTCACAATAATTGTTTTTCATCATTTATAACAATAATCGATATCTTTAAGAAAAAAAAATAGTCGATTTTTTTTTTAAAGTCTTCTAATGATGTCACACACCCTCGTTTGTTCCCTGATCCATACGCAGGGCTTTCTGTCTTGTCATGTAGTGCCAAGCATAGATCTTTCCATTTTCTTCGGTGCTATCCAAAGTTTTTGAATTGATTGCGATGTGAGTGTCCAGGTTTCACTTCCGTATGTCATAACGGGCAGGATGCACTGATCGAAGACTTTTTTTTTTAGGTAAAGTGGGGGGTCTGCTCTTAAACACTATGTTGAGCCCTTTCAAATGCCTGCCAGCCAGACTTATTACGTCGTTCCATCTCTCGGGCCGTATCCCCATCCATTGATTTACGACCATGTTTCATCAAGAGCCAACGGTGCAGTCTATCGAGTTAAATTTATTATTGCTCAATAAGCTAACAATTTTTCATACTGAAACAAAGTAAATGTAAGGAAAGCGGTTATTTTATGCTCTATAAAATTATAACATTTATTATAAAAATTATTAGATTTTTTCTATTTACCATATTTTCGCTTCACATATCGACTATAAATTGCTTAATTTTTTACAATTCTATGAGATAATACTAAATTCGCATGTTCTTCGAAGTGTAAGTTAGTACATTTTCAATTTAAAAAACATCAATACAAAAGCAATTTGTAATAGATACACTTTCGATTGGCATGCGTTGATTACACTGACCAACAATGTAAAAGGCTCAAAAATACTGATTCTTATGCATTTCCACCTGCTGAATTCAAAAATTGCCATAAAAATGACAGATTGGCTCTTGCTTTGGAGATACAGTGATATGTCATTTGTTATAGTTTACATTTTCAGTTTGGGAAAAAATTTGTTTTCGGGAGTTGTCATCTGTCAATTTGGCAAAACACAACATTCTCCAGTTATTTGTAGGTTTTAAACATAATTACTGTTGCTGTGAGTTTCATATTGTTTTTGTTCTAATTAGTACAGAATTTCTGGTTTTAAAGAGTTTTTAAAGTGTAAAATTTGTTAAATCAAAATGCAGCGAAAATGTGTAAATTTTGTAAAAAATTTTGTTACTTATTTTTGGTGAAATAACATTGGTCTGCAAGAAATCTTAACTCAAGGGAGGCAAATGTCATTGTTGAAGCTCTCGTAGACTGAAAAGATATTCTTGCACTCCTTCATATGAAGCTGGGTTTGAAAAAAAAATTGTCAAAGGTATAAACTAAAAAAGGACAGGTCTTTAAGAACTTAAGAAACAAATTTTGTATGTTAAATGATGCAAAAGTTAAGGAAGGCATTTTAGAAGATCACTAATTGGACAATTTGTAAAGGATCCTGTGTTTGACCGAGTTTGACCGAAAAGAAAAGGAAGCTTGAGAAGCGTTAAAAAGTTATTCGTCAAATTTTAGGCAACAAAAGCGATGATCACCACACTCAGTTGGTGACAGTACTTCTGCAAAAATACTGTCAACTCAGATACAGCATGTCCCTTAAAATCTATTTTCTCCACTCCCGCGTAGACTTTTTCCCTCGTAGTTGAACACGGAGAAATGTTCCATAAGGATATTTATGGGATGGAACAAAGATGTCAGGGCCGTTAGAATGAAGCAACGCTTGTGGATTACAGCCGGTCTGTGTGTAGGAATGCTCCAGAACTCACTTACAAGAGGCAAGTTAAAAGAAAACGATTTCATGAAGCCATCACATGATTCTATTCAGATTCAACAACCTGCCAGTTACAATGTACCGTTTTCTCTTAATCCTGTATGTAACAGAAACTAGAGCTAATAAAATTTTTTCTTTATTATATTCGTTTTCAACCCAAAATTAGTGGGATTTGACTCATGAAGTGAAGGAAACATCAAATGAAGAACTTATAGAAGCCGTAGATGAATATTTTGAAGGACTTCTGAAACTATGTGTAGTCATCTACAAGAAGAATTCTGAACTGATCTAACAGTAGTTGCATTTTCATTGGCATCATCAAAAAAGAAATGAGAAATAATGTAAAAATATATTATTGCACACTAGTTTGTGACTTACGTACTGCGTGAGTGTTTTTCGTGTAGCTGGTGAGATTTTTCGTGAGACCAATATTAAAAATGTTGCTTATTTATAATCATTCAAATGTAAAAATCACATTTATATACAGGGTGTTAGGTAAACATGCGGCAAAAATTAAAGTGGTTATTCCTTGACTTATTCTAAGAATATTTTGTTGTATGATGATTTTTGAAAAACCCCTTTGTTTCGAAGATAAAGGGTGAACAAAATTTACGATATTAACAACATTTTATTATCAAAAAGTACATGTAAAGTTGCTCAATCTACAATAAATGTTTGAAATGACTTCTTCCAGCCTTGATACAAGCATTCAATCTTCTCGTCATTGATTGCCGAACTCTTTCAAACACTCCAGGGTCGTTTCTAATTGAGTTACACCCACCAATTATCCGATTTCGCAAATCATCCAAATTCTTCAATGGAGTAGCGTAAACTAATGACTTCAGATATTCCCAGAAAAAATAATCCAGGGGGTTTAAGTCCGGGGATCCAGCAGGCCATGTGTGTGGCCCACTTCGACCAATCCAGCGATATACGTATGTTGCTGTTAAAAAATCATGAGCAACCAAACTGAAATGTGGTGGTGCACCATCGTGCATAAATCACATTTCATGCCTTTTTGCCAATGGTACATCTTCCAGAAACTCACGCAGCGTTGCTTCCAAAAAGTTGTGATACACCTCGCCAGTAAGTCTTTGTGATAGAAGTACCGGTCCAATTAGATAGTCACCTACAATTTCAATCCAAACATTCAACGAGAACTAATGTTGAAAACTATCTTCGTATCTCATGCGGATTTTCATCTGCCCACACATGGTTATTATGAAAATTCCTTATTGCGTTTCTTGCGAAAGTGGCTTCATCGGTGAAAAGAATTTGTGTCAGGAATAGAGAGATGGGAAGTAAAGTTTGCAATATCCATTGACATAATGCAATACGTGGAGGAAAATCAACAGGTAGTAGTGCCTGAACGCATTGAATGTGGTATGGATACAACAAATTGTCCTTAAGAATTTTCCAAACTGTCCAGTGACTAACATTCAAAGTATTTGCAATTTTTCGCGTAGAACTACCAGGCTCTTTCGCTATCATGTCCACCACATTCTGTTCCAATTGTACCGTTCTTACAGTCAGTGATTTTCCTGACCCTTCAGTTCGTTTCAATGTGCCTGTTTTACGAAGACGTCGATGAATGCTTTCGAAGATTTTTTGATCTGGGACATTACGGGCTGGAAATCGTTCACTGTACAATCGCCTAGCTTGTAATGCATTGCCATCAGCAAGTCCATACATGAAGTGCATGTCAGTCATCTCGGCGATTGTATACATTATGATAGAGGACTTCACTCACTATTTAAGACACGTCAAACAGCCAAACGTCATTCGATCTATGTAAACAAATGCGACCTATAAAATCCACTTACTAGATAAAACAGCCGTTCCAAGTGATCGAGATCGAAAAAAAAAATTGTACTTGATAAACTCATTGACGTACACCCTACTTTTATTTACATTAATGATTTCAACAAATATCGAATATGGTTGTCGCAAATTTTGTTCGCCCTGTATCTTCGAAACAAAGTGGTTTTTCAAAAATCATGATAGAACAAAATATTCTTAGAATAGGACAAGGAATAACCCTTTGCATTTTTGCCGCATGTTTACCTAACACCCTGTATAAACAAATATTGAACAACTACATAACATTCGTCCAACTAATCCAGAATTTATAAAATAGCGTCTGTAGTTAACGTGATCTTAGCCTCCCAATGTATTCAATACCTGGACTTTGTATAGTACGAGGTACTTTTTCAATACCTTTTTTTACAGATCATCCATGAATTACGTCAGTCCCTCATTACAACTTGACTTAGTATTGAATACCATTACATCCTTGAAAGACTTACATCGAAAAACCGACTCCAACTTATAGAGCTATATTATGGAAAATCAGCTTTCTGTAAAACAAGTTTTTCGTGATATATAAACTCCCATGTGAAACATACAGCAATTGCATAACGAGGAATAGATTGCCGTGGATTACCTCAAACAACAGTTTTGACCCTCTCTATCTCTATATTTGCAAGAGTACGTACAGTTCTGTGTTTACCAGGATACTTCCTTTTCAGTGCAGAGCCAGTTTCGTCAAAGTTTTTAATTAATGTTTTCTTAGTATGATTAGATTGGACCAGATCATTATGCTTAATATTGAATTGACCCAAAAATAACCGTTGAGTTATCACATTACGATTAATATATGCATACTATGCCTTAAAGGTGAATGCACGTTGTGCATCATTTCACTGATTCGTGGTTACTCGGGTGGGCGATCCACTTGCGACGCTCATCTAGGTACCTGCCACGTTTATTCTAGATACCTCTGAGCAACAGGTTGTTGCATCACAAAGCAGTAAAGCTACAGTGGGCTGCACGGCTATCCCAACAAATCTACTATCTCTCTTCCCCTCTTCTTATCTCCCCCTCTCCCCGTTCCCATTTCCCAAGTCCCAACTTTATCTTCACTCCCCTCTCTTCCACTTTCTCCCTCTCCCTTCTCCCAATCTCTTTTTATGTTGACATCAGAAAGCAGTAAAGCTGTATGGCTACCCATCCAACATATCTATCATATCTCTCTCTCCCTCTTTGTCTTTTGTATAGACTGTAGTTGGTTTACTCCACAGCTAACCAAATATCTTCTACACTTTTCTATTTTGCTATTGAGTTATTTTATGATTAATTCTCCTGTCTCATCTGTAGGCGTGTATTTTTTCACTGAAAGCTTTTTTATACGTCTGTTAAATATAATACATACATATATGACATATTTATTAATGCTCAATAAGCTCTCAACTTTTTATTCTCAAACGAAAATATTTTTTTTACTGCTACGAGATATTACATGGAAAAGAAGATACAAACCAACAGCTTCGGTATAACATCACGGATCGTGGCTAATTCTAAAAGTAATTTGCTTCTTTTCTGTTTACAGAATATAACATACATAATATACATATATAATAAAGAATATTTTGGCGGTTGACTATTACGTCGAAGAAATATTACGTTGGTTCGAATTTATTTTTCAAATCGTATACGGTAGCGATATATTTACTAGCGATTAGCTTTGTCGGGCCTCGCTCATGATATTATTACATGCAAAACAAGATGCAAACATCAGCATCGGTATTTTTGCTGTTTTACTCTGCATAAAATTCTAAAATAATCGCCTTCCTTTCCATTTGTCACATTGTGTTTATTATTTTCTATATTTGCTTCGCACACAGGAGGTATATTCAACTTTATTATCCAAATCAAATGTACCATATCAATATGTTCAAGTGCTTCTATGAGAGCCCAATAAAAATGTGCTTGTTAAAAACATGTTTTAAATATACATATTAAATCAGAAGAATCCTTTTCTCAAGTAGTTGAAAACGAAAAAAATTATTCATTTCATTTTGTTCTAAACTTATTCAGAGGAATACGAAAATTAGTATCCCTACACCAACAACACTTATTCTGTTCAAACACTTGAAATATTTAAAAGAAGATTAATTGGAGAATTTTTTGATGCTCTGAATGGTAATAGAATTTGGAGAATCGGGTATAACTTCGACCTTAATAAACCGTAGAGAGACCTGGATATTGTAGGCTATGTGAGGGTTTAGCAACTCTGATCAACGAGACACGTGATGAAAATGTCAGAAAACCTTATACCAAGAAAAATCATGCAGCGGCAAATAAAAAAGGGGCTTCCCAAAAAGGACTTTCAGCAATTGGCGCATGAATATTATGCCGAAGGAATATTACGTTGGTTCGAATTTATTTTTCAAATCGTATATGGTAGCGATATATTTACTAGCGATTTCCAAGAAAAATCATGCAGTGGCAAATAGGTGGTAACAGAAAAAGAGGTAGGCAAACGACGCGATAGCAGGACAATGTACGAAGAGATGCTGAAGAAGTGCTGCACATGAAACACTGAAAAGCTAGAGATCAATCTGGTTGTAGGCGAAGGTTGTAGGAGGTCAAGGCCCACAGATAGGCTGTGCTTCCCAAAAAGGACTTGTGAGGGTTTAGCACCTTATGAGGGTTCAGTTTAGGCTATGTGAGGGTTTAGCAACCCTGATCAACGATACACGTGACGAAAATATCAGAAAATCTAATACGAAGAAAAATCATGCAGCGGCACATAGGAGACAACAGACGTAGGCAAACTACGCGATAACAAGACAATGTAAGAAGAGATGCAGGCTGGGCTTCCCGAATAGGACTTTTCGCAATAAAAATAATTATTAAACAATAATTCAAATCAATTATTAATTAATTAATAATGAAAATAACATAAACATAAATTTTCTGCTGGACAATAATTTAATTTAAAAGCTATTTGGTAGACAATGTATGTAAATTAGGATAATAAAATCACAAAATTGCAAATGCGTCCATTAAATCCCATACAGTCGACAAAAATATAATATCCAGCCTGATGCAGCCGTACATTCCTCAAATATTAACCGGGCATAGTGCTGAATTACAGCAGCATGTACATTGTTTGCGATTTTAAAATTTTACACATAAATTATTTATCACAGCGAACTGGAATTGCAACTCTGACATGTAGTTTTAGTTTCTTGAGGATATTTTCTGAATGAATTATTAAAGATAATGTTGTGTCTTTGCCTAACTCATGCATAGTGAGGTGTATTATTTAAATTTCGTTAGGACTTATTGGCAATGGGGCGGGAAAATAGTTAAAAAATGTAATAGAAATTATTTTGAAGCATTAATATAATCACATTTTATCCGGTCATTATAATTTATTATTATCAGTATTAATGGTACAAGTAGGCATGACAAACAATACATAAGAACACTGCTTAAAGAAATTTGGGCTGTCTGGGGGGTGTTCAAAAGTTTCCCAATATATATTCTCCAGTTTTTCCTTCGTCAAAATCTGTGTGTGGCTTGGTGTTCTCATGGAGGATGACGTCTCTGATGTGGACACTGTGTTTTTTGCACCTGTAAGTGGATTTTGTTGCCTCCAGCAACAGCTGAAAGTAGTAGGCAAAACCAGTGTATGCGACCTGGCGTTATCATGGAGAAGGAGAACGTCTTTGATGGGGACATCGCGCCTTTTGCTCCTATAAAGGGACGTTGTTGCCTCTAACAGCTGGCAGTAGCAGGCCGTACGTTGATCATGTAGAAAATCAATCAGCAAATCGCAATTTTTGATTCTGGAGTGTAATAACACACCCACGTTTCATAACATGTCACGATTCACTTCAAAATGTCTCTCCTTCCCGCAGAAATAGATTCAGAAATCTCTTACTGATTTGCAGTTGTATGTTTTTGATCGTTGTCGAATCGTACCCTTCCAAGTGCAGCTATCAAGAGCGGAAAAAAATTATAGGGTGATAAATCTGGGTGCTATGGAGGGTGTTCTAGGGTTCTCCAAAGCATATTCTCCAGTTTTTCCTTCAAAACCGTGTGACCTAGCGTTGTCATGGAGAAGGAGGACCTCTCTGATGGTGACACCACGTCTTTTGCTCCTGTAAGCGAATTTTATTGCCTTCAACAGCTGGCAGTAGTAGGCAGCATTAACCGTACGTCGATCATGTAGAAAATCAATCATCAAAACTCCTTTCTAGTCGAAAAAAGGGTCCAAGAACTTTGCCGGTTGAGAGACGCAGGGCAGGTTTCGTCTTTCCTTCGCCATTCCTTACTCGCTATTTTTGATTCTGGAGTATTATGATTCACCAACGTTTCATCACTTGTCACGATACGCTTCTAAAAAGCTTCTCCTTCTAGCTGAAATCGATTCAGAAGACTATTACTGATTTGCAATTGGAGGTTTTTTTGATCTTTGGTCAAAAACTTCGGAACCCATCAGGCACAGATTTTATTGAAGCCAAGATGATTTCACCTTTAAAGCGATTTCACGAATAGAGAGCCGGTCCAGGTCCCGGTCACCTTCGTTAAGGTTGCGAACTGCACCAATGTTGTCAGCAGTGACACTTGACCTGGGACCTCGATCATGACTTATATTTACTACATTTTCTCGTCCACTCTTAAACCTTTTAGTTCAACCAAATACTTGGGTGGGTCTTAGGCAGGGTATCGTCCCCATACTGCACCTTCAACCGAGTTAATATTTCGGATGGTTTAACACCTTCCTGGGTTAAAAACTTTATTATAAACCGTTGCGCAACGGACGGTGGAATCTGTTGCTGACTCATGGATGTACTGAAAAAAGAATTGACTGAAACAGCTTACCTAGCTTTTCCCCCACTCCTAATACATTGCACTGCAACTATCTACACTGACAACCCGCTTGTGAGTGATTGGCTCAGGAAAGTTGTAAAATTCTGGTTTATATTTGATTCGCCCTTGTAAGTTAATAAAATTTATTAAGTGAATATTAATATTCTTGATGTTAAAATAATCGACACTATATATATATATATATATATATATATATATATATATATATATATATATATATATATATATATATATATATATATATATATGTAAACTCCTAGACAAAATTAACGCAAAGCATATATATATATATATATATATATATATATATATATATATATATATATATATGCTTGAAAATGCAGTTATCACAGAATTCCAAAGATTTTATTACAAATTTAATTAGAAGTGTCCACTACTCGTGTCCCAGTTAAACCATTAATTTATCTCTCATCATTTCATAATTTCAATGATTTTGTTATCAGGTCTTAAGAATAATTTTAATTTAAATATTATACAGACAGTTTATTGTAGGTAATTTATTTTTTAAGTATCCGAAAATGTTTTTTTTTTTACTTTTAATGCCACTATTGTCCATAAACAATTATTAAAATTAATTAAATATAGCGATTTATTATGTTGTTGCATCAATTTTGTCCAAGATATATATATATATATATATATATATATATATATATATATATATATATATATATATATATATATATATATATATATATATATATATATATATATATATCTATTTACGAATATTTAATAAAGAACAATTGAGATTTCATATTTTTTTATCGTTTTCTTCTTATCACGACATCTTCAAATGGGGGTTGGCGACCTTACAGTTGCTTTAAATAACTTGTTCGGTGTACAGTTCAACCATTTTCTCAAATTTTGCAACCGTTACATTCTTCGTGTTCTCGCGCTTGTCCTCTCCTCTATTTTTCATCAATGGTTTTAACAATTTAGAAAGTGGTTTTCTCACCACATGACCAAATTATTCCAAATTGCGTGTCTCTGATCAAATGTCAAATAAATAATTTAACAAATACTCCATGAGTTTTGAAGTAAAGTGAGATATTTGCCCATAATTATTTTAATAGGTTTTACCATCAATTGTTCTATTGGAACCTTTGGTGTGAAACATAAAACTCGAAGAGATTTACCACTGAACACCAAATTACTTTTTTTAATGATGGTTGGTTGAATAATTTCCTGATGATGCTAACATCGTTAACAAAACGCATCTCGAAAACTAAAAAAAAAACTAATTTTGTGTTTCGGGATAAATCTCTTCGAGTTTAAAATGTTGCCGTAATTTTCTGATGAATGAGAATTATATCTAAAAGCTATTCACCAGACAATGCATGCAAATGAGGCCTTAAATGCACAAAATTGCCAATTCCCCCATTAAATTGCATTTAGTTGACAAAATATAATATAAAGCTAGATAAAGCCGTGCATTCCTCATATATTAACTGGAGCACAGTGTTGAATTATGGCAGCGTGTACATTGTTTGCGATTTTAAAATTTTACACGTGAATTATTTATGTCGGGGAAATAAAATGGCGACTCTGGCGTGCAGTTTCCGTTTGCTGAAGGTATTTTCCATGAATTATGGAAGACGATGTTGAGCTTTTGCCGTACGTATAAATTGTCAGATCTAGTAATTAAAATTCATCAGGACCCATTCGCAGTGAAGCGGCAAAATAGTTGAGGAATGTATAACGACAATAAATCTAAAAGCAAAACATTCCAGTTGAGTAGATTCAAATAAGTAAATAAACAAATAATGCTCTTTATTTTAATTTAATTTGGAAATTATTCAACTCAAAACTATATTGTGTTGGATATTAAGTAGTATTTTATATATATTTTAACATGGAGTTTTTGTTAATTGTTTTGCATAATGTTATTCATCCGGAAAATAGTATATTCAGGATGGTGTCACAAAAAACGGTTTCCTATTTTTAATTAAAATACCTTATTTTTGCTTTATTATCAGTTTTGTTAAAAATTCAGGAGTTTTGAAAATAGAGCACCATTGACTTGCAAAACGAACACGAAATGTTACATTCGCTTATTTACGGTTGTGGACCTTAGGTACCCTACAGGAAACACCTGAGGTTGCTCGAGAGCACACAGCAATGCCATCTAAGGCAGATAATGGGGATCAGATGGTAATACAAAATATCAAATAAAGAAGTTTTTAGAGAAGCGAACTGTTTATCGATAGAGGCTATAGTGGGGAGAGCGCGCTTATCTTGGGTATATGGTAATCGTTTGGTAAGGCTTTTGATAATGGTCTTGAAAATTGTATATTGTATGATGAACTGACCTCAGGTGAACGTAAGCAAGGTGGTCAGAAACTTCGTTACAAGAATACTCTCCACGAAACATTCAACGTCAAACAAATCGTCAATGAGACGTGTGGTTGGAGTGCTTCCAACTGAACCCAATGGAGACACCAGTTCCTCAGTATCAACGACCGAGGTCTAGACACATATACGTTCGGCTTCCTGGCCAGTTCGAATATCTGAAATGTGATCTAGAATAGTTTTTTTCAACCATAGAAAAATATACCCAGAAGAGCATAAGCCACAGAAGAAACAAACTATGTCTCGTTCGATTACTAGGACAAACAAAATCATTCACATCTCAAATTCGGTTTCGTGCTTTAAGCATCGATCAGTTAACCTGGGATGTTCTTCTCTTGAAGTAATCGAGCTAGACCTAGTTGTCTTTAATTCCGAACATCGGACAATTTAGGTTAATGATATACGGTAATGCCACCTAGGGATCGGCATGCGTGCTACAAGTATATGTCGACCTCTAACTTGTAGCCAGGTGGTCACCATTGTGGACTGAATAAGAATAGTTCTAAGACAAGAAGACATTGCGGATAAGAAGAGTTCTGTCTACTTGTCTTCCTAGTAATCGAACGAGACATAGTTCATCTAGTTGTACTACCTATATTTAATAATACAGTTAATTACTGCATACAGAAAATTAATTGAAAATCCGAATAATTCACTGTTGTATATAATCTATTGTCATTTGCGCTATATAATCTTCCGCTGTTAATAAATAGATGATCGAATAATTTGAAGCCTTTAAAATATGCCTATTCAGAAGAATTCTACCAATATCATGGCCTATTCTACCAATATCCCCCGAAAAATTACTAATAATAATCATAAAGACATGTAAATTGGAAAAATTGGGACACGTAATGAAAGAAAGTGATAAAATAGTGAGAGCGACTCTACAGTGAAAGATGAGCTACAGTGAGATAGAGCGTGAAAAAACGAATATTTAGTTATAGTTTAGTTATTTAGATAGATATTTAGATGAGATGTAAAAAACTAAAAATAGTCATGATGGTCGCCAATCTTCGTTTTAAGACGGTACGATAAGAAGAAGAAAAAGAGGAAGAAGAATTACACATACCAAAGAAAGTCGAATATCATGTATATGATATTGCCTCATATTGGTATTAGAATGAAGGCAGTGATAGATATATTTATTTGTTCGCCAGTAAGTTAAACCAATAATCATTTTGTATATTAAATAAACTATATTTCAAATTCGTAGTTAGATTCATCCACAACTAAAAGATAAAAAAAATTGATTCTGCTTAGTAATTTTATACCTTTCAACGTGCAGGTAAGAATATCCGAACGAAATTAGCTATTTTCAAAATGCAAGTTATAAAGTGGAAAACAATATATAAAACATCAGTTTTGATATTTTCGTCGTTATATCCCTCAACAAATTTGAAAAAATTTCCTTCCATTCCATATGCTGCATGGTGCTTATTATATATTTTTGCGTCTCGCCTATCCACAGTATTCCTTTTGTATTACACAGTATTGCTCTGTCGAGGTTCTCATAAAAGCTTTTTTCTTTAGACCCGCCGATCTATCGATTGCCTGATAGCAAAACTGTTTTAGTTCAACGATATGGCGAAAATTTAATAAAAGGAATCCCGCTGCTCGGATGGAAAAGGAGTTATTTCAAAAATGCTCCATGGTTTCCTCAATGAAAAGGAAGTTTTCATAGGTGGGTGTGGTTTTTGTTTGGAAATAGATGGTAAATTCTCGGTAAGTTATTAATTTTATTTCTTGGTTTGGTTATGAAAAATATTTTATATTGGAATGTCCACAAAGTTAGTAGAAATTTTTCATTAGTTGTTCTTTTAACGCTTGTAAACAAAAATCTCTAGTGTATTTGTAATGACTATTTACATATTACTAATTCCTGTTCTATTTATAATGTTTTTTTTTCGGTTCACTTTTATTTGCCTTCAATTAGTCAAGTTCATTCAAAATGTTGGTGGTTAACTTGTATTTAAACCACATTACGCATTCTTAGTTCTAAAAGGGTAAGAACACTGTCCAAATAAAAAAACAAGGTTTGTTCCATTAATGGAGAGGGTTCTGTTGAGAACTCTACCGTACAAAAGTGGTTCGGTTGGTTCATGGGTGGAAATTTTGCCCTGGAACACTAGCATCACTCAGGCACTGTCGAGGAAATAAAGGCCGTAATAGTCAAAGATCGACGGATCACGATTCGTCAGATTGCAAATGATAAAAATTGGCAAATCGACTATTTTTGACTGAAGAAAGAAATCTGACGATACGATTCGAGGGACTCTTACGAACTTAGTTATTGAAATTGAAAAATATTAGCCTTTTTCTACTACTTTCTATTGAAAAAACATTAAAGGCGGCATTTTTGAGGCGCTTGGTAATAGGTGAAAAAATATAGACTTTGTACAACTATGTTACATATTAGAAAAAATAATCATGGGGGTTACCAGGATTATCGATTTTAAGTACGTCGAAAAACTCCTTTGATCCGAAAAGTTGGGTTTGCATTTAATGGGGTTGGAAATCACCCACACACTCTAAGATTCTACACCATTAGATTGGCTGAAGAAGCCTATTGAAGAAAGTGACCCAAATTAGCAAACAGGCTAGACTTCGTATTTTATCATGATAATACGCGACCACACATTTTAATCAAGGCCCGGCAAAAATTCTTAAGCTTTAAGTGGGATGTTTTACCCCATCCACAACTTATTGGATATCCACCTTACTGTTTTAAAAATTTTGTAAATGGGAAATTTTTCAAAACATGTAGAACTGAAAAACATTCTGTTGAAATTTATTGGTTAATATTTGACAAAAAATGTTGACCCTACCATTACGTTGGCAAAAAGTTATAAATATTAAAGATAATTACATAGTACGAGAGTGAATCAAATATAAACCGGAATTGTTTTATACATAATTATTATTTATAATATATCGATCACTTTTCAACACAGTCTTTTCCACGCTCTACATATTTTTCCCAGCGGTTTGAAAGCTTTTGAATTCCTTGCTTGTAGGAACTTTGAGTTTGGGTCATCAGCCAAGTCCTCATCCTGATCATTGTCGAATCATACCTCTCCAAGTACATTTTTCAAGGGCGCAAACAAAAAATAATCACAGGGTGACAAATCGGGGCTATATGAAGGATGTTTACGGATTTCCAAATACATATTCTCTAGTTTTTCCTTGGTCAAAACCGAACCCATCGGGCATAGATTTTATTGAAGCCAAGATGATTTCTGATGATTGCTATATACTTTAAACGAATCTGAAGCATGTGTTCAAGGCACCTAAACCTTTTGACATAAGAATATATTGATTATTTAAAAGTAATGTTTTAAGGTTCATCAGGAACTGAGAATTCTAGTTAACAAATGGACCTACAGCTTAACGTGGGTTTCGAACAAGGTTCATTGGCTACCAAGAACCCCGGTCAACACCCCCCTCGTGCTATTCACCCTTAGTTGTGTGCTTTACCATAAGGCGCCTTTCACACTGCCAGCGACGCGAAACCGATTTTGCTTTAAAAACAAACACATGTAATTGCAAGTATCTATTCACACTGAATCGCTCGTGGTCCGACTAGGCATGGTGTCTTTCACACTGCTGGCAAAGCCGAGTGAGTTCGAATTTGCTATAGAAACAAACGCATGAAATAGCATGTAGCTATTTACACTCAAGGCCTGGTGAGTCCAGGCCGGATCGAGCGACACCAAGTCGTACGAGTTGAAACAAACTTGTTTGATCGGACGGCATTTTTGGCGGCCGATCCCCCCTCACCCCAGTTTTGAGGCCGATCGTCCGCCATTCGTTGAGTTTGCACAATCGTTCAGTGTTATTTGTTTTTTTTATATTAATTTTAGCAGTCCGACAGGAAATGCCACAATCGGGATATTTTAATAAACTAGTGGCATTGGAAGAATAGAATTTTTGCTAAATTTTATTTCCTAATTCATATTCAATATTAAATTAAATTTGTAAATTCAATTATATTAACTACATTAATACTATTAACAATATCATTATAATAATAATTGATGTGGAATTAATGTACTCGTCATTTACTGTTATTATAAAAATATTTATTGTCATATCTCATTTGAGCTCTGTCGTTATATCTGCTGTTCGCTCACGTTTGAAATTATTTGACTCCGATTATGCTCTGATTCTAAAATAGCTGATTTGTCATCTCCGTCAGTAACACTTTGTAAGATACAAACAAACATAATAATGTTGTCAATATTTTCAGGTTTCGTGTCAATCTGCTAATGTAAAATTCTCCATGTAGTGGTCAGAATTCCGAATGAGGTTTCCAAAACTCTTCTGGCTTTTAACAAGTAAAAACTAAAGACAGTTTGTTGCTCGGCCAGCTCTCTTCTAGGAGATGGTCTTATTAACCAAGGGGGTCAGGGAATAGGCTTTATATCCTGGTATTGCGAAAGAAAGTTATACATTTGTTTGTGGTAACTCTCGGTCATGTGAAATTTCGAAATTTTTGTTCTTTAAATCTTGATAAAGAACACTTTTTGAAAATATTCCACCATCCGACTGATAACCAGAAGCACCTACTCTATGCATAAAAATCTGTAGTTTGCGTCTGCTAGGCTCTGTTGAATAACGGAATAATACCCCTTGTAGTTACAAAACAAACGACCTGAATTTGCAGGACACTTAACCATGCTAACCATCGTTTATGATCCCCGATGGTGTTGGACTTTTAAAAATTTTAATTCAGCACCAAGCAAATCATCTTCTGTTAATTCCATTTTGAAAATGTACTTACCTCTACTTTAGATAGCGGAATGAAAATGTTTGTACCCCTATCCGTGCTGCCTCTAGCGGTGTTTTTGCATACCTTCCGAGGAAAAATGCACGGCACGGTTTCGCGTCGCTTGGCTTTGCGTCGCCGGCAGTGTGAAAGACGCCTAAGTCTCTCGAGAAACTTACTTCTTACCGGTCTTACCGAGCCACGAACTGGCGTGACTAAGGAGTAATTATGAAATCCTGTCAGATTATATATTCTTGCCTAGAAACATTCACAAGCATTTAGAAAAAGTCCATACCAAGTATGGAAATCGAACTGCTGTGTCGCCAGGCTACCGTCTTGGACAGCGCGGCTAACATAGCTCCTATATCCATGATTTAATTCTGACTTATTTTAATTCTTACTTACTTATTATGGACCTACTTATTCATTTGTACCGAGTGTAACTGGAATTTCTAAATTTATTCAATAGATTATATTTTTTATAGTGTTACATTTTTTTTTGTTTTGAGTATTCAGGGTGTCAGTGGCGGTTCGTGAGTTTGAAATATGGAGGTTTTGTATAGCAGCAGATGATTTATAAAATACATTTAACAAACCAAAATTGAAAATAAGAGATATTACCAGAGTTAATGACCAAACAAATCCCTACAATTAAATATCACGAAATATATCTTCTTGTGCGCTTTAATATATTGAAATCATCACAGCACGGGTTTCGAAGTTGTCGATCTACACATTCAGCAATCTGTGAATTTTTAAACAAGATATATGAAAACATAAACGATAATTGCAAATGTGTTGGTCTGATGGATCTAAGTAAGGCTTTCGATCTGATGGATCACGCAATTCTGCTGGACAAACTTCATCACTATGGCTTGAGAGGTCGGGTGAGAGAGTGGTTGCACTCTTACTTGTTTGACCGACACTAAGTTGTACAGATTGATGAAGCAACATCTGAAAGATTAAGGATTATTTCTGGGGTGCCCCAAGGATCTGTTTTGGGTCCACTATTATTTTTAATTTTTGTTAATGATCTGCCAGATGTTTGCAGTAGCAGAAATATGGCAAAGTTTGCTGATGATAGCAGCTATTTAACAGGAAATAGAAACATGCAGGGAGCCATTGAAACGGTACAGGAAATGCTCAATAAATTTTATAGTTGGTTTACGAATAATAAGTAATCCCTTAACGTGGACAAAACCAGTTTTATTGCTTTTACTCCTCGAACACACACTATAACGGAGTCATATTTACTAAAAATTAACGGTAAGTCTATACAGCAAACATCCTGTACTAGATTTCTGGGTGTTCATCTCGATAACAGACTTTGCTGGGATGAACACATAGCTGAACTATGCAAGAAATTAGCTGATGTCTCATATGCTATTTATAGGTTGAAACGAGTTGGTACCACGGATATTGTGCATTCATATTATTATGCAGAGTTTTACAGTCGCGCTAGGTATGGTTTAATATTTTGGGGTGGGTCGCCTCATCTGATGCGTGTTTTCAAAATACAAAAAAAGATAATTCGAATGATGGGTGGGGTGTCACCACTGGCAACATGTCGACCAATTTTTAAACAAAGCAGGATTTTGACTCTACCATCACTATATATTTTGGAGATTATCATCTTTGTTAGGCGAAATTTTGTAGCATTCGTAAAAAATAGTGATTTTCACCACTATGACACACGAGGCTCTGATGAACTTGTTTTACCAATACATTCATGTAAGATAGTTGAACATAATGTTTACTATCGGGGTGTGAAGCTGTATAATAAGTTGCCACTACGATTGAAGCATGTTCAGAATGACAACGAATTTAAAAAATTAGTCCGCAAATTTCGTATAAGTCAAAGTTTTTATAGTTTAGAAGAATATATGTCGTATCAATAATTAGATTCAATGCTTATTTATGTATACAATGTTTATTTGTGCAAGATTATCATTTCATGTATTATTTCTGAGATCGTGTCACTGAACATTCTGTCAATTCTGTCAATCTGACTTAATCATGGATATTTTTATTGTTGTGGGGATTGAATAAATACTTTATTAAATTATATACCTTATCAAGAATAAAATATTTATATGTAGGTTTAAATGTTTAATATTCTTTGTATGCACAGAAGTGTGGCAATGTGCATGCTCTTGTTTTGACTTGATTCATGCATATTTGTATTGTCTTATTATTATATGTAATTTTTTATAACATTTTTTTGTGTGGTCTGCAGGGGTCTGCAGCTCCGCAGCTCATATATACCAGCCACCACTGCAGGGTGTAGAATAAAACAACTTTTGTAACTAAACTAATGAACATTATATAAATATTTCTTATTTTAATTAAGAATTACGCCAAACATCCGCCAAAAGCGATGTGACAACGTCGCTTGTGACTATTTGAGATGATCGCCAGAACAAAAAATATTATTTCAAAATGGCGACAAAAATTATTTGAGTGTATATCAGTGAATACATTTAAGTTTCATTTAAAACCAAAAATGTGCCTTTAATTTAATAAACCAATTAATGATATGTTTCTAAATGAGAAATGAATTCTTTAAACGTATTATATATGGTATGAAATTCTAGTACCAGTAATTTCCACTTTGGCATTAAACGCAAGAATGTTTAAGTTCTCCTTTTCTTGAACAAAAAAATTCAAATTTATGCTGAGCCATAAGGAATGAATGGTTATAAAATTACTACATTTTATTTTCAAATAAAACCTTAAGAGGTCATTGCACCAAAAACTGAACAGGACGATGCGAGGTTGTGAATTTTTAAGAAATTTTAAAAAAGTTCTGACCTATTTTCCGCGAAAATGGTTGCAACTTGATTAAATTTACGAAACATATTTCTCTTATATCCTGTATATTAAATATTCTCTTCCCTTTCTAACAAATGTCGGTTATACAAACAACAGAATTATATCATTTAAACTAATTATAAGTCTTACGACATATTTCTGAGCACTTACTTTTGGTGTATGTTGTCTCTCGACGGTGTTCTACTGTTTGGAACGAACCGTCTCTTGGGACTTGATTCCGTTCTTCTTACAGTCGTATGATAAGGGTAGATACAAGAAGTGGATATATTGCCCCCGCTGGTTGACATAAATTTGCTAGTCATAAATTTGCTACAAAAAAAAAACGAAAACTAACAATGGGAAAATATATTTTGTTTAGTTTTCCTTTCATATCGGAAAAATATTTTTTTGATTTATTTTTATTGATTAGGGTATACGTTCGCTAGTTACCTGTGGGTATCGAAAACATACTGAGGTCTCTTCATCACTAATAATCGGGGAAGTATATGAATAAAAACTCGTTTAACCCATGGTGACATCCGATGTGTTTGTGGTGATCGAAAGTGAACGTTGAGCACCACTACAGTGACACATATACTGAAAAAATAAAAAAATATTTTAATTATAAAGTTTACATCAGCTTGATATACTACTATAATCAAAGGGCAAGATAATTTTTGTTTCACAAATTTGCGGGGTTTACGTATACACAACCATTTGCATTTTAAGTTAGTAACTTTCTGAAATAAAATTAAAAAAAGTTGATCAATTTTAACAAATTTATTCTTAAAATTCATGTTCTCAGGATAACATTGTCTAAATATGCTCTATTTCTGTCCTGGAATTCCTGAAGCCGACTTCTAAAATTTGCAATATCGCGGCGGCAAGTGTCTGTAGTTATGGCTTTGATTTCTTGCCGAATATTCTTCGTAAATCTTCCAGAGTGGCGGGGTGGTTGCCATACATTTGACTTTTAAAATATCCCCTTAAAAAATCACAGGGAGTCATGTCCGAGCTTCGAGGGACCACTGAATGTCTCCTCTTCGAGAAATCAATTTTCCCGGAAAAAGCGCTTGAACGACTGGAAAAAAGAGATTGGAAGTGTGGTAGGTGGTTTCGACCTGTTGGAACCAAGTGTATATCCTTCAAGAGTGTATCCTTCAAATTCTTGAAGAGGAGGAGAAAGTTTTAAGTATGTCGACATAACGCTGATAAATCAACATTACTGCGCTACCTTCCGAATGCCAACATTGCAGCTCAAACTGTGACCTTCGGGTTATGCAGAGACCTTCCATTTTTCTTTTAGGGTTTTCTCAACACCAGTAGCGACAATTTTGATTATTGATATGGCCATTAATGCCAAAATGAGCCTCGGAATTGTTGTTGCGATAATACTCGCGCACACAAAATGAGCACTCCTCTCCCGTGAAGCGCTGCATGGTGACTGAATTTTCCTGAGCCGAACTATAGTTTAAGATCGACTCCACTTTTCAACTCCTCCTACTGAATTTTCTACAGCGCAAACAAACATTAACAACTCTTTGGAACACCTTGTATGATTGTTCTTGATAAGTTATACATTATTGCGTATTTTCTAATTTTAATAGTTTTCCTCCGTGATTTTCTAAAATGGATTTGTAATAAATCGTTTATATTAACTGAAATTTCAGGTGTTGATCCATTGAATTATTTATAGCCAGATCCATACGACCAGACTACGTCGTCGATACGTGCAGGAAAACCTGGACGATCTGAAGGAGTGGTTGATAGCTTGGAAGATCAAGGTGAATATCACCAAGACACAGGTTATTTATGTCGACTATCAAAGATGTAAACCAAATCGACTGCTGGAGATTGAATGCGAGGATGTGACCTGGCAGGATACAGTGAAGTATCTGGCAGTCCCATTCGACAAGAGATTGACATGGAAACAGCTCACAAAAGTAACACGGATTAAAGCCGTTACTGTAACGTAGTAGATCAACCTTATAATATGCAGGAATAGCAAATTAGGGTTGAAACACAAATTTCTAATTATCAGTTCATTAGTAAGAAGCGTCTTGATGTACGGACCGATTGCTACGCGGCAAAATGTTACATTAAATAACTGGAGCAAATGGAAAACAGTGAGACAGGCTCTGGAGGCCCCATGGTTCCTCAGAAATGACTAAATACATCGAGAGACAGGATGGATTCCTTCCTATAAATCAGGGTATCCGAGAGAAGGTAGAAAAAGCCTTTCTGAAGATTGCTGTTCACCCAATTAAGGACTGCGACAACTGACTGGGAAATAAAAGGAGACGACATATTTTTACAATTTATTATCTATTAAATATAAACATGTAAAACGTATTAAATTTATGTAAAAACATTCCTGACGATTATGTGAATAAAAAATATATTACATGATATGTCATACAACGACAACTTTCACTTTTTCTTCTTGTGTTCTGTAGCATCACCTCTTTTTAAAAAACCAGCAGTAGTCGCCCAAGAAAGATGGGCTTTAGCGTCCCAGGTTTCTTGCTTCCATTATCCTGATGTCCTGATGAATCATCTCTTCTTGTTTGTCGCTTACTGCATCCAAATTATCCGAGAAAAATCCAAATGGGAGTGTAAAATAATGCATTTGAAGGATGAGCGATAACATAGTATTTCGTAGACTTTCAACAGTTCACTTATGAGGATTTTATAGTTTTCATCTTTCTTGTTGCCCAGAAATCCTCTCACTATACTTACAAAACACTTACAAGCTATCAATTCCTTCTAATTTCCAATTCTTTCCAATTTTTCGTTAAAAATCAAACAAATACCATTTCGCAAGTACCAGATATGGCACCGTGAGTCTTTTCTGATTCCGTTAATTGAAGAAACCACTTTTTGGAAGTCGTTTTGAGGCCATCAAGGTCATCAAGGAAGACTGGCCGGGGATTTAAGGGAAATAACAGAAGTCGAGTAGCAATAGCAGTCGAAATAGCAGTAGAGAACTGTGAGGTTGAAGTAGATAAAATAAATTTTGATGTATAAATAATCTGTTTAATTTAAAAAGTTACCGTTATAGTGCAATCAAATCAAAATATATTGCTGTGAATAGAGATTGCGACACCATCAAAAAAGGAAGTTAAGATAACAACATTTATTTAATGAGTAGTCCATAAAAAGGTAGTAAAATGATTACAATTGTAGGGGGTACACCTATAAATATCACAGGAAATCAGTACCTTGTGTAACGTGTTCGAATAACCGCCTCATGCCCGGGTGGCATTGAGCGAATCAGATTTTGGATGGTAGTTTAGGGGATGTCAATCCATGCCTCTTGTATACACCGCCAGAGATCATCCTCCGTCACCGATGGATGTGGATGACGAGTGAGTCGTCGACCAATCATATCCCATACATGTTCGATTGGTGACAACTCATGTGAACGGGTAGGCCAAGGTAATATAGGGATATGGTTTGTAGCAAAGGAGTCAAGCACAGTTCGTGCTACGTGTGGTCGGACGTTATACTGTTGGAATGTGCTTCCTGGCAATCTCCGAAGTGTGCCTCGAATGCGTATGATAGGGCTTCGTGATTCATAACTTATAACACCCTATATCATTACTCCAGGTTATGGGTACGTGTGTCGAATAACAACACTCTGACGACGTCAGACGAATACCCGTTCATCACAGCTTAGGAGTGTGAATCTAGACTAATCAAAAAAGACAATACTATTGCCTTCTTGTTCCTCTGGCGCCTCTGACACCAATATACACGATGTCGGCGGTGGGTGGGAATCAGTGGTAATCTCAATAATGGGCATCGGGCCCGAAAGCTCTCCCGCAGTAGATGGCGTCGAACAACACTGGCAGTGAGTGGGCGATTGAGTACAACTCCCCAGTGTTGCGCAAGGACACGCAAATAGTCATTCGCACCAACAATCGGTCTTCCCGTGCACTTGTACTCGGTTGAACACAAGACCCCGGAGGACGACTGGTACCTTCCTTTTGCCACTGACGCCCTATACGCAGATTAGTACTGATCTGACGATGTAACAGAAAAGCAATGTCCCTATATGACATACCATCCTCTCGCAGACCCAAAGTACGACCTCGCTCAAACTCGGACACTTGTTTATACGGCAGTCGTTGTCTGCGACGTGGCATCTTTTACGGCGACTAACGTAATACTACCCACACCGTATCTCTCAACTCAGTGCTTCGCTACATCCCGCTATATAGATAGGGGTAGCTAGCCCCTTTTATTACCCTTATCTTAAACCGTATTAGGCTATAATTGTAATCATTTTATACATGTTATATAATGAGCTTTTCATCGAATTTTCATTTCATTATCTATCTGTTTTCTTGGTGTTCCATTCTCTATTCACAGTAGTGTATTTACTTATACCTTGTTACTTCGAAATCTTTGTACTTGCAGTTTTGGTATTAAAAAATAGTATTATTAAAATCTTGACTAATCTAATATTATTGAAATCATCATCATCATCATCATCATCATCATCATCATCATCATCATCATCATCATCATCAGCCCGTATCGATCCACTGTAGGATGAAGGCCTCTTCAGCATGCTTCCAACCTTCACGGTCCTGGGTTTTCCTCTGCCACTCGGGTTCAATATACTTAACGATGTCATCAATCCATCGTGCTTTCGGTCTTCTTCGCAGACGTTTGCGATCAAGCGGTATCCACTCCAGGATTGCCTTGGTCCATCTGTCGTCCCATCGCCTCGCTATATGGCCTGCCCATCTCCATTTCAACTGTTTTACTCTTCCAATGATATCACAGATTTTTGTTTGTTCTCTGATCCATGCGCAGGACTTTCTGTCTCGTCTTGTAATGCCAAGCATACATCTTTCCATTCCCCTCTGTGCCACCCGTTTTTGACTTGATTGCGATGTGAGTGTCCAGGTTTCACTTCCGTATGTCATAACGGGTAGAACACACTGATTGAATACTTTTCTTTTCAGGCAAAGTGGTAGTCTGCTCTTAAACACTATAATGAGCCTACCAAATGCCTGCCAGCCACATTTAACACGCCGTTCCACCTCCCGGGCGGTATTCCGCTCCATGGAAATCCTCTGCTCAAGATATATAAAGCTGTCCACAATCTCTAAATCCCTTCCTAAAACTGAAATTCTTCTGTCCTGAGCGAAGTTATTGAACATAACCTAACTCTTTTTCAGGTTTATTTTCAAGCCAAATGGTTCGCCAGCCCTTTGCAGTTCTTGTATGCGTCTTTGCAGCTCCTCTGGGTCTTGTGAAATGAGAATAATATCATCTGCAAATCTAAGATGGTTTAAGTTTGCACCATTGACCTTTACACCATCCTGTTCCCAATCCAGTTTACGGAATACTCCTTCAAGGCCGGCCGAGAAAAGAATAGGCGATATTGCGTCACCCTGCCGTACACCTCGTTCTATATTAATTCCCACTTCAAGATCATCAAGGTGAATTGTGGCTGTGGCTCCATCATATATCGATTCTAATAGGTTTACATAGGCTCTCTCTACACCTTGGCTAAGCAGTGCATCCATTATCGCATGCTTTGAGATGGAATCAAATGCTTTTTCGTAGTCGATAAAAGCCAAGCACAGTGGCATGGTGTATTCGTTGTGCCTTTCTATGACCTGCTGTACAACCTGGATGTGATCCATTGTACTGAATCCACTTCTGAATCCTGCTTGTTCTCTTGGTTGTGCGTCATTCAGTTTTTTTAATATCCTTTTAGAAATTATCTTAGTGAAGACTTTGTACATCACTGATAGGAGGCTTAATGGACGGTAGTTCTTTAAATCTTCCTGTGCTCCTTTTTTATGTAAAAGGATCACTTCTGCATTTTTCCATAAGTCAGGTACTTTTTGTTCTTTGAGGCATTTTGAGTATAATTTTGCCAGTGTTTTATGTAACGTCCGACCACCAGCTTTCAGCATTTCGACTGTTACACTATCCTTTCCTGGAGCCTTGCCGCTCTTCATCAACTCTATAGCACTTGTTACTTCCTCCACTAGGATATCTGGCATTATATGTTGTTCTTCCGTGGGTATTGTTGTCCCTGACTGGCTCTGATTTTCATATAACTGGGAATAAAACCTTCTGATAATCCCTAACATTTGGGTACGCGTCCTGCACACTGTGCCATCCTCACGCTTTAAAGCATATATTTGCGTTCTTTTGTTTCTCAGCTTCTGTTTAGCTTTGTTAATTCCTTTGTTTTCTTCCAGGGTTTTTTGCACTACCTGCATATTGAATCGGCGCGTGTCCTCTCTGATACGTTTTCTTATAGTTTTGCAGAGCTCAGTGTACTCGACCCTGCCAAAAGGACTACCTGGATTTCTCATTGCTCGCCGTTTCTTCATTAAATCAATGGTCTCACTGGAGATTTTTGTTTGTTTGAGACATTTTTCTTCTGGTGCTATTAAAGCAGCCGTTTGAAGTACATTGTTGGCAATTTCTTCATATTGAACTGATATTTCCACCTCCTCTGGATCTTGTAACGCAGCAAACCGGTTTGACAAAGCAATCTCAAAATTGCTTCCTCTCTCCAGCAGTTTTCCAGAATCCACCTTGCCCTTCTTTGATCTTACCATTCTTTCGCGCTCTTTTCGATAGTCAATCCGAACCCTTGCTCGTACCATTCGGTGGTCACTTCCAACATTAAAATTGTTAAGGATAGTACAATTGGTAAATATTGTTTTATCCTTGGTCATAATGTAGTCAATTTCGCTTGTGAGCCCAGATGGACTTTTCCATGTCCATTTTCTGCTGATATTTTTCTTATAGAATGGATTCATAATATATAGTTCTTGTCCTTCAGCAAAATCAACTAATCTGTCACCTCTACTGTCTCGCTCACCAGTTCCATATGGGCCAGTTGCATTTTCGTCTGTTCTTGTTGTTCCAATTCTGGCATTAAAATCACCCATCAGGATTTTGTACCTACATTTCTCCTTGTATAAAAGCTAGGCCACATCATCATAAAATTCCTCAATTTCCTCATCTTTAAGGCTTAAAGTTGGTGCATAAGCTTGGACGATTTGAAGCCTAAACTTTTTATTCAGCTGAATGACGCATTGGACTAATCGGTCGGATGTACTTTCAAATTTTACCACAGTGTCCTTCAGCTTTCGATTGATGAGGAATCCAATTCCGTCACATCGGCCATTTTCCGTACCTCGAGTGTAGAGTACGTGTCCAGTTGGTTCCAGTTTGATTAACTCTTCACCCTTCCTTCGTGTTTCACAGAGCCCAATAATATCCCAATGTATGTTGTCAAGTTCGATTAACAGTTGTTGCAATCGGGCCTCTGTTTTCATAGTCCTATATATATATATATATATATATATATATATATATATATATATATATATATATATATATATATATATATATATATATATATATATATATATATCTATATATAGGAAGATTAAACTCTTAAAGTCGTAAATAATCTTGATAATATCAACATCGATAATATATTTAATTTTATATATACATACTATATCTTTACGACTTTAAGGGTTTAATCTTGCTTCAATTATTTATGGCTCAAAAATCTCGGACATAATTTTTTAACATAATGAAAAAATTCGGTGAATTATGGCATAGCATTGATTAAATTTCAAAGTTGTAAAAGATTAAACGGGAAACTACGTATGAGGAAAATTGAATGTCGGGAATTAGAAGCAATTTATTACTAAGCAGGGTGGAGTTCGAAGTTTATTGCTTAAAAACCAAATCAATGAATTATGAAATGTACAGAGGTTAAAATCGATTCGATATAAGAAATGTCTAGTTTAATATGCTTTTATTAATTATGAATAATCGTTTTTTGATTTAATATTTGTTTATATGTCTAATGAGTGACTTTGCATAAATTGAAAGAACACTTTTATTCTAAAGAATTATTTGAAAAATCAGTTAAAGGTGGGCTGGTTGTTGAAGCTTGAAAATTGTTTTCATGTAGTTTTTCAATAAATGTGCTGCAAGAAGTATGGGAGTCATATATCAGGTAAGTCATCACAGAAGCAAAATTATTAATAATTAATTCTCATTAATTTTGTTATGGTTTGTCCAAGATGCTTTATTTTGACTGAAAGTCAAAACTATCTGGTAGAGAATGGCGATTAAGCCCTTATGGCCTCTTCAATTTTTTTTTCTTTTTTTAATTCTTTTTTTGGATAATCAAAAAGGGTTCATTTTGTTGACTGTTTACAATAAGGATATTTCATTACAAGCCAATATTATATGGATTTGATGCTGTAAATAGTGAAGAGATATAATAATAAAGGATAAAGAGCTTATAATAATTGCGTTTCGATGACCCTCATCTATAAGTCTTGGTTTGAATTTTTTTAATGGTCGTACTATGTTTAGATTTAGGCCTCAGTAATTTTAATCCCTGAGCTGACGGAATATATGAAGGAAACATATTTTTCTACGATGAATATGTAATCTTAGCTGGGAATATCTGTCAAAAGTATCGAATAAAGATGGATATCATTTGGATCAATTCAATCAATTTTGAAGAACAATTTAGGCTTGTCGCGTGTTTTCTTTCATCTCGTCATCAAGTCTCGTCTCGTGAAGTATCATATTTACCAGATATGATACCATGTGACTTTCTTCTGTTCTCTCGATTGAAGAACTCACTTCCTTAGTGAACGCCCTTTTGAGCGCATAGCAGTCATTCAAGAGAGTTTGCTGGCCGCTTTCCCAACACCACTTACTTATTGAATCCTTCCTCTTAATACCCGAATGTGTCGAGGTAAAATTACATTTTATGCGAAGTTTCTCCATTATTTACAGTCCTTGGTTAGGTTAACTCCTTCCTGCCATGTTTTGTCTCTTATTTGAATTATTTCTATGATGTCCTTATTCCATATCTTATGCGACCTTCCCCTTTTTGTTCTTTCCCTAGCTTCCCAAGCTCTCTTGGTTTGTCTGTCTTGATCCATTCTATTTATGTAGCCGAACAATCTCAGTTTTTCTTTTCTATTTTTGATATGAGTACTGGTATTTCCAGGTTGTCTCTGACTATGTTATTCCTGGCCATTTCTATTATTTCGATTCCTTGTACCTTATGAATACATCTCATTTCTGCTGCTTGTACTCTACTCTTTTACAGTTCATTCAAGACCCAATTTTCGCATCCATATGTTAGTGTGGGGACGTATATTATTTGTGTATGTATATTATTAATTTCGTTTTTTTGGATATTTGTTTGTCATTTAAGAAGCCTCTTCTAAGTGATTGGACCTTTGTCCCTGCTTTCGCCAGTTTCTTGTTCAGTACGTCGTCTTGGTTTTCCCTATTATTAATAATAGTATTTATGTAGTTATACTTTTCAGTGGGATTTTATTTCCATGTTGTTTAAGATTATTGTTCTTTCCTTGCAAAGTCCTTGGTTATTTGTTAATATTATAATCAGTGTTTCATTTATAATAATTGTGTGTGTGTGTTCCATACTCCTATGTTCAATTTTAATTTTTCTTCAGATTCTGCCATGAGAACTATATTGTCAACAAATATACACATTTCTACATTAACTGGTTTCATCTTTGCCTATCCCACATAATATTTCTTAAAAATTATTCTTACATCAGACTCAGACTTTCTCCTTGTGTCACTCCTTCTATTGTGGTAAAAAGAGCAGACACTCTATTGTGCGATCTAATTTGTTTTGTTTTTGTTTGGTACATGTTTTTGGTGGCTGAGATAAGATCCTTGTTTAATTTTTCTTCTCCAAGCTGTTCCCGATAGTTTCTCTTTTTATTAAATCAAAAGCTTTTTCCGTATCTATGAAGCATGGGTATACTTCATACTGAGGTAGATGAACAGAAGTTTATTTCTCTGTTTTTTTCTACTATCTGTTGAAGGGTGAAAATCTGGTCTTGTTCAGAATGGTTTTTCCTGTATCCGCTTTGCTCGTCTAGTAGTGTATTGTCAATTTCCACCCTCAATCTTCTTTCTAGTATAGTTTGGTACATTTTTGCTATTATGCTTAATAATAATATACCCCTAAAGTTCGTGCATTCTCTATTATTTCTTTCCTTGTGAATTGATATGATCAAGGTATTGTCGATTCGTTTAGTATTTTTTTGTTTTTCAACGCCAAGTTAAACATCTATATATATCATCAATTGAAGGGGAAGGGAAAAAGAAAAGGAAGGAAAACTTAAGACAATGGAAAACATTTAATTTAAAATTACTGAAAAAGGGGAAAAGAGCATTAAGCAGAAAAAAATCGACTTTAAAGTGTTTATCTCTTCAGTATATATGTGATATTTACGACACAGCGGACAATTTCAAACCTTAAATTACATCACTTTAATGCGAAAAGTTCTAAATATTGTAAAAAGTCTTTCAAGGGAAACCGACGAGTAAAGTTTAGCAAAACATTAAATTAAATTCGCGTCTAGTGTAATCCTACACTGGAAAGTTCGGCGCTTTATTCTTCAGAATTTATTAAAAAGCTGAGTTAAGAGTGGAGCCGAAAGTATTTCTGAGGAATTAAATTTTGACATCGGGCAGTTTGTTAAAAGTCAAGTCGAGTTTCTCTTGATGTTTATTGTGGTTGATGGGGTTACAGATAAAATTTTCTCGCTAATGGAAAGGACTTGATTCAGATACATTTCGAAATATGTTATTAATTCTGTTTCAAAATATCACATTAAATGTCATGCTAAAAGTACCCTCTTAATAAAATAAAAATTAGGAATTTCTAAAATATAATTTCATATGCAGAACCTGCATATCATCATATGCAAAACCTGCATATCATCATATGCAGCATCTGCATTGCATTTCTGTACATACGCCTCCCCAATTTAACGTCATTTGTTTCCGTGTTTGCTCTTATGCTCATTTCATGTGGCCCGGCATTCTTCTACAGCTATTGGATGTTTGCAATTTGTTTCCCAGCCTGGGTTCCACTACTTCACCTTGTATTGTCTCACCTATTGTCTGCTGTTTGCATTAAGTGTCTACATCTCGATTTTAATTTAGCTATATCTTGTGTTATATCTCTGATTCTTATATTGTTATGTACCCCCATATATTTGTTCGTATTTTCATTAGTTTTACTCCCACATCGATATTTCCATCTTTCGTTGTGCTGTTGCCAATCTCCGTAAGAATGCTTCTGTTAGAGCCCATGATTCTGAGGCATAACATCCAATGTTTGTATATATTAAAATAACAGAAATCTTGTATCTGTCATTCCGGGTGTTGATCCGTTGATTCTGTGTCACGACGTTTCGCCAAAATCTTATTTGACATTTTCAAGTGTTGACCGCTTCGACTGAAGAGTCCAACTGACGTGCACGTGTCGTTATGCTCGGTCTTATAGCCGGCCGGCGATTGTGCAGATTGTATCGGAGTAGTTCGGGACTATTCGCAGCGCTCGGCAACGCTGTCGGGGGTCCGTTTACTGATTTTTCTTTCTCGCTTGCCACGTTTCTTCTTTTTTCAAAAGGGATTTCCATACTTTGCTCGTTGCCGCGTTTCTTTTTTTTTTCAAAAGGGATTTCCATACTTTTGGAATGTTGCGAGCGCCGTTTCGCATATTTAGCTCATCCCTTTCTTCTATTTCAAGGGCTTCTCTGATTGTAGCTTTTAATATTCGCTATTTCTTTGGCTCCTTCAAAATTGATTTTATGTCCTGTTTGTAGATGGCACTGGAACAGAGCGGAAGTGGTTTTTTTGTTTTTACGCTGCCTTGTATTCTGGACGAGATTCGTTTGTTTGTTTGTCCTATGTATGTTCTGTTGCAGTCGTAATGTAAATCATCTAACTAAGCCGACTGACTACATTACTGCGAGAGCTTAATATAAACAAGGGAATAATGAAAAAAAGTTTAAAAAATACAGTAAAAAAAAATCTGAAAAATATATGAATTATTCAATTTTCTACAAGAATATTCGAAATATTGTCTGGTAACCACCGGCTTCCTTAAACAAAACTCACGATTTTATCAGCAAGTTTGCCCAGAGCTGCTTCGAATTGTTATTGGAAAACTTTTGTTTAAATTGCTTTTCGCTCAGGTTAGATAGAGGATATTATATTTTTCAGTAAAAATATATCAATATTTATTTCAATTTTTATCGTAGAATCAATATGTATCGTATATAAGTAGATTCTTTGATTTTTTAACCGGATTTTGGTTTTTATTCCATTGTGTTCGGTGAAGTAAATTAACTTGAATTAAATCTAGCATATAACAACTTTTTCTCTTTACATTTCATTAATATGTATATAAAAATCGCAAAAGTGTTTCTAATGGGCAGTCTTCATGGGATAGACATTATTTATTATTTTAACTTTTTTAATGATAAATAACATCGACACATTTAAAAGACGTCAAATTAGCGTTTGTGTAAAACATTAAAACTTTTTAGTTTGAAATTCTTATTTCAGTTCAACAACAATTACTGGAAATCCTTCATTCAGCTTTTGATATTGAAGCAATATCCAATGGAAGTATTAATGACAAGTTTATAGTACATAAATCTGGACTCTCGTGCCGATGATGAATGTTGAGCATGTTGTCCATTATTTTTTCTTGTTTTACAGTTTCCTCAACAGAAACAAATTAATTGCAATGAATTGATGGAAAACTGGCTTAATAGTTCTATTTTGAATGTTACCCCGAGTGTCTTCATTTCGTATTGTGAAAATGTTCTCACATTCCTCCAAGAAAGTTTAAGCGACTTGGTTCAGGTTAACGTTGAAGCGTTGAGCTTTGATCTATCAAGACCGACTTCTTCGTCTTACTATCACTTCATCTTCTTGGACATAATCGTATGAAGTTAAACAGATTATTTCCTTCCCCTCCGTCTGCTGCATCATAAGTAATGCTTTACCATTTCTCGAATAAAGCACGGTTTTTCTCTAACTTTCTATTGAGTTTCTTGAGTGAGATTCGACCCTATTTCAACATTTTGTCTGTTGGCCATGTTCTTGCTTACCTGTGTTCGTTTCTCTTTTGGTTTTACTTTTCTTCAGTCATGTGTCATATGGTATCTTGCTTTTTCATATGCTATAAAGATCATCAAATTATAATCTAGTGCATTTATGTGCGTCTAATTGAAAGATTCGAAAGATAATACTGTAATAATTTTCACTTTAGTTTCTAAAGTTAGAAATTATTAAGGAAGTTTTTGGCTTGAAATCGAATATTTCTCGGTAAAGTATAAACTGCTGTTGCTCACTGATGAAATTTGAAAATGAATTGTATCGATAACACCACATGTAAATTGATTAAACTGCATTCTGGTATATGAACAAATTGCTTATTGTTCTTAAAAATCAAAATCATTATATCAAATTATTGATTGATTTGTCCGTCACTTTGTGATAGTTCAGTTTTAAAAAAGGAATAAAACAATTTTTTACTTTGTTATCTATCACTTTTATTTTTAAACAAAATTTATGTGACTATCATTTCGTAAATGATTTTACATTCTCAAACACTACTTTTTTTTCCATTAATATCAATATAGAGTGGTTGTTTGTGATCATTTTACAAGAAGTGACCCTTTGTTAGTAGGATATTAAGCATAAATTATATTGCTTACCTTATTGATACCAAAATCATGGCAAAAATCAAATATTTTCCAAGTAAAGGTACAACTAGTGATGTAGGCGGGATGATTTCAACAACCAAGAGAAAAAATACGTGGAGACTAATCAAAATGGATATGGAAAGCGTCACCTGCAAAAAAATATTCATATTAGTAAGAACAAAATCGTTTATTATGTAATATAACTATATGGAAACACTATTGCTAACATGCAAATGATTAATTATAAATAAATGTGTTTAATACTACAAAGTGTGTTTTCAAAGTTTAGTCATTTATTTTAACAAGTTGTAGAACTCGTAAAAATAAATAATTTTATCAAAAAATATTTATATAAAAGTTGCAAAATAAAGAAATTATTGACAGTTGCAATATTTGAAAACTGACCTGACTTTTTTGATAGTTTCGGCCACTGCATTGTAAATACATAAAGTATTTTTAATAATGTTTATGGACTCCGCAGTTGATTTATTGTGAAAAATTTTGAAAATACTAGAAATCTGGTAAACGATTTTTGCTAAATTGACTTCTCTTTGCGAGTTCTACAACGCAGTGGTCGAGAATATCAAAATGTCAGATATGTCTTCAAATTTTCTGTTAATAATTTTTTTATTTTGCAACTTTTATATAAATGATTTTTGGTAAAATTACTTCTTGTTACGGGTTCAACGACCTGTTAAAATAAATGACTCAACTTTGAAAACGCCCTGTATATGTAAGTACATTATTTAATTGAAGATATTTTAGAACAGTTTAATAGTTAAAAATAAGTTTATATAATTGATCCACTCTCAATCACAGAATGAAAGGAAGGATTTATAGAAATATAAAAAATCTTGCGTTTGCATCTTAGTTTTAATAAATACACTATTAAAAAGAGTATTTGTGATATAGTAATTTTTGGTGTTTATAATGTAATTTGATACGGTGAAAGAAACATCTCTAAAAACAATGTTTCTACTACTTATAATTTTTTTGTTGTTGGAACAACAAATTTATATTTTAGAATATCCAGTATTTTCATCAATTGATCGCGTCTATCTGCAGGGAACAGTGAGGAACATTAGTGGTTAAAAGATGTTTATTCGAGATTGCAACCATTAGTAGATAGTTTCACATTAGTAGGTAGTACACATTCGGTAGGCTTCCGAATGTGTAATATTTTCTGTGTCGTGAATACTAAGTTTTTTCTGTTCTACTAAATTGACGTTTTATACTGCTCTTTGATTGTAACTAATTTTTAATACAATACCCCGGCAGTGCGTAAATAGTGCCAATAGTTTTTGTTATGCGCGGAGTGCTCACTTTTAAATAGAACTTTTACCGCGTTTGTTGCAAAATGGATACGAACTTTACTTTCGAATTAAAGTTGGAGCCTAAGACCAGGCAGGGGACCCTCATAATGTTCTAAAACTTGTCTAACATTGTTAATAGATTGACTGTAAAGTGCAAATCGTAAAATGCGGTTTGCAGTGCCAATGATTTGGAGAGAACCGAAAGATCATGTTTCAAATTACTATTTTTGCTTCACTAATATAGTGGCCAAGCGCCAAGGCATTGGGGTATAATTGAACAGTAGTTCTTTATATATGGAAGGGTGACCGGCAATATAGGTAATGCAATAAACCGACACTTAGCGGTATAAGGATATCAAAAGCCAAGAGGGTTCAAGGACTGTAACGCTGAATAATACTATTGATATAATGGGTAACAAAGTCTAAACGTGCTGTGAAATATCCTAATTTACAATCAGCTTTACGACCCGTCGAACATACTAAACTTTCTGTTCCAGAAGCATCAACATTTCGGACTGATAAAGAAGAATCTGAATCCGATTATTCTTCAAGTGATCAAGTATAATTTTTACTAAAATAGAAAACGATACTTTATTTGATGTTCCAGAATATTCAATAAAGCCGCAGCCTGAACTTGAGGATTTAGTTTTGGATTTCATATAATCAATATCACATTCAGAATTTCTAGCATCCAGATTAAAAAGATTTAATATCCTTCAAGGTGACGTAAATATTACTTCTAACAAGACATGTCTGTAATAGAAAAATCGATATCTAGGTAAATGTGATCCCAGTTTACTTGGTGATATTGTTAATTTAAGGGTCGTTTTTAACATCGTAGAATATCAACAGGAATATTTGAAGTACGATACGTCTATTGCTATAATGTATTACTATACAACAATAGTTCTACAAGGTGTCCCATAACTTATACGCCATAGAGCAACTAGTGATAGAGATGAAAATAAGAGGATTTAGTCAATAAATATGCTGGCAAATGTTAGTTACATAGTTAACTATGTAGTTAATTAATAAATGTGTTAGTAAAAAGATACAGGTTGTTGAAAGTGAAACAATTTTTTTGAAAAATTGAGATAAATTAAAAACGGTTGAAGATACCATGGTCAAAATCGGGGTAGTTGGATTTTCAAAGGCGACAAATTCGAATTTGGTGCTAGCTTAAGCCTAGTTCCTATAGGGCGCTTGCTAATAAACTCGCTCATATTTTTAACCCTATAAAGCTGGGAATATTTTAACTTCAAAATAGAGAAGAGTCATAATTTCCAAGTAAAAAAGGTACCCTTGGTTAATAGCGATATCTCAAGCCGTTTGCAAGATATTTGTGCTTGAATATTCCATTGCACATTTTGTCGATGACTGAAAAATATGCAATTCACAAAGTGTGCCGTGTATGTTGTGTTAAAATTAATTGGTCTCTGTGGCAACTGTCATTGTTTTCTATCGCTCGTATTAAACGTAGGTGGAAACAAGTTATTCCAATCTTGAATTGGTATTAAATAATTTGTAAAAAATACCCAGACTTAATTAGTTTCCTAACCGTAATTGAAGGGACATGCTCTGCGTTTATGCACAAGTAAATTACAATAGTCGCGCTGCAGTTAAGAGGCTTGCAGAGTTCTACTCAACTATAATCATCCCAGATTGACAAATTTTTCAAAGAATTTTCAATCAGTTAGGCGAAATTGGTTCGTTTTATAACAACAATCCTGCTGGATGATCGAAAAGTATAACGGTAGTATACTTTTCGTAGTATAACTAAGCACTAGTGTTTAGCACTAAGCATCTACAGGAATTATTAAATCTACCGTTTCAAGAGTTCACCGTGAAGAAAAATTGTTTCCTTACCATTTTTCACCTGTTAAAAATTTATTGCCACAAGATTTGCCTGCTAGATCAGAATTTTGTCAAAATCCGACGATGAACCACCCTAACTATTAAGACCCCATGTTCCTGAAGAATATATTGTATACTGACGAGGCAACTTTACCAGACGCGGAATTTTTAACTGGCGAACTAATCATTATTACGACCTGGAAAATCCACACCTACTAAGAGGTGGATATTTCCAGCACAAATTTTCAATTAACATTTGGTGCCGAATTATCGACAACTTTTTAATCGGCCCATTTAAATTTCTGCACAGACAGAATAGAGATCAATATGTGCAGTTTCTAGAGAATTATTTATTAGACCTTTTGGACAGTATACCTCTAAACTTAAGTCAACGACATGTGGTTCATGCAAGATGGGCGCCCTCGCATTTTACTGTTGCAATGCGAAATCATTTGAATCAACTTTTTTCACATCGCTGGATTGGGCGCGGCGGTGAGTTTCCTTAGCCACATTGTAGCCCAGACATTAATCCGTTAGATTTTTTTGTATGAGGTCATATTAAGTCTTTAGTTTACTATGATGAAATCGATACACGAGACGAACTTTTACAAAAAATTCAACAAGCGGCCAATGTTATTAAAAATGAAAAAATATATTCTCAAATGTGAGACGTCACTTAACAAAGAGTCTGCGAAAGTGTAATGAGGTAAACGGCGGACACTTTTAACCACTATTGAAGTAAATTTCAAAAAATTGTTATTTTAAATAAAGTCCGTTGAATTTTTGACATCTTAATGCTTTTTTTTCCTCGTATTCAAAGCGCACTTTGTGCCGTCAGCCATGGACAAGATGTGAGAATATTCGTACTCAATAATATCTCGCAAACGGCATGAGATATCGATATTGACCAAGGGTACCTCTTTACGTGAGAATTATGACTTTTTTTCTGTTTTGAAGTCATAATATTTCCAGCTTAATAGGATAAAAAAAATATGAGGTAAAACTTAATTAGGTTCAAACTAGTACCAAATTCGACTTTGTCACGTTTGAAAACCCAACTACCCCGATTTTGAACCTCATATCTTCAACCGTTTTTAATTATTTCAATTTTTCGAAAATTTAGTTTCACTTTCAACACCCTGTATCTTTTTAATGACTAGCATTTGCCAACATATTTATTGACTAAATTCTCTTATTTTGATCTTTACTATCACCAGTTGCTCTATGGCGGATAAGTTGTGGGACACCATCTATAAAGCATTGCTATAAATGTGCGTGTTTTACAGTATGTAACATTTTTTAGAGATGTCAAATAAATTTGTCTAAAATTTCACATTTTTAAACATTTTTAAATTTCATATATGTCTTAATCATTGATGTTGGGCAATTAAGACTCTATTACGATTAAGTAAACAATTTTCACTTATATGGCTCCATCCTTTACCAAAAATAATTCAATTCAAACGAAAAGGATTTCGCAGACTTGACGTGGGCACAACCTGGTCTCTATTCCTCTCTCTTTATCCAACCTTTCCCCCTCAATTCCATCTTTATTCTTCACCCCTCTATCAAACAATAAACGTAATGAACAAAGTCATGCTTTGATGGATGCCATCTCGAAGTTAATTTATTTTTATTTAGATGGTGGACTGTTATTTTCGAGTGTTGACGTTTTGAGTAGCACCGGACGGGCGAGAAAACCTGTCTCGATCTGGTCGTTGTTCTTTGAAAAAGGTAAAGCCGAAAAGGAGGACTTTTATTAAATTTTTCCTCGTATTGACTTTTAACCGTTCGTAGAAATACGGTGGGGCAAAACAATTTCGGGAATTTTCCCGAAATTTCCTTTCGCAAACGGGGCAACATTTCGTTTATTTTGAACTTTTATTTAAGGTTTTCCGTTTTGATTTCCTTATTGGATGAATTCATTAATATTGTTTTATTTGATAAGGCTAATGGAAAAATATACTGTCTGATATAGAAATGTGAGCATTCAGTATACAGGGTGTAAGGAAATTACTTTCGTAAATTTAACCAATGATTCATCTATATAAATAAAAATTAAATGCTGTTCGTTAGTAAGCGCATCACTTGAGAACGGCAGAACCGATTTGGCTAGTTTTTTAATGTTCGTAATAGTCCGAATAAGGTTTTTAGGGAAAGAAAAATTAGAAAAGTTGAATTGAAAATTGAAAAATTTTGGAAAAAATGAAACCATAAAACTTTCTATCGGATTTTTGTAGGAACTCAAGACCATAACTCACGATTCGAACAATGGATATACGTAATTCGTTTTTGTTTTATTCGTTATGGTCTTGGAAAAATTATCAGGACAAATAAATTGAGACAATTACAAAGAAAAGCTGGAAAATTCGGACAAACTTCAAAAATTATCACGATAGGAACGACATATTTGGTTGATTATTTTTTTGTTTTGTTCGTTATGCGGTATAGAAATAACTCAATTAAATGTTTTCAATTGAAAATCTGGAAGATCTGGAGAAAAATTTGGAAAAACGCATTCCAGCTTAAATTATAATAAAATTACATTTCGAATATTGCCAATTCTTTTACCGCTCTCTTCACCTCCTGCAGCCATTTCTTCCTTGGTCATCTTCTTATTTTTTTATCTCCTTCCCTTCGAACATCATCTTCTTAAAATTCTTTGTTCTGTCATTCGAGTTATGTAGCTTAACCATCTAACCTTTTGTGTTCAAATTTTCTGTTATATTTGGTTCCTTGTAAATGTTCATTACCTCTTTGGTTGTTTGTTTTCTCCATATACCTTCTGTTCTTCTAACTCCACCAATAATTTTTCTCAAAATCTTTCTTGTCCGTATATGTAGCTATTGTCTATATTTCTCTGATATGTAATACAGTTGATTCAATAATTGTTTCTTATGCACGGATCATAGCTATTCTCAGTACATTTTTTGCCCTTAGCATATTCATTAAGGACCTCGCCGTTCTATTTCCTTTCAAAATTTTTATATTCAGTTCGGTTTCCTCTTGTTGCTTGTTTGTTATTGTAACCCACAAATATTCGGTATTGTTAGGTAAATATAAGTTATTGGTTCGAATGTAGATGTCATACTGGTGTTTTCTTTTGATAATTTTGTTCGCATTTCTATCTATTCAGTTTTCTGTTCATTCACAAATAATCCGTATTTTATTGCTTCTTTTTTAAAATTTTTAATGTTTTTTTTCTAGCTCTTGCTTTGATCTTCTTACAAATACGAGGTTATTTGCATACACAGTACACTGCACTTTATGACGGAAAGATCCTCATCAGTGGGCGATTGTGTTAACCCTCAAACGTGATGCGTCTAAATTTCATGACTCTATTTATTAGTTTCTGAATTGTTGTGCTTTACGTGACGCTTGTTTTGTTATGTTCAAAACAATAAATAAAGAGTTTCGTATATGATTATGTATTGCTTTTTGATGATGAAAACCCCGTTGACGCAAAACTATGGCTCGATAAACATTACTCGAACTCTACCCACCCTCTACCCAAAAAAAAACAACCATTATTGATTGGTATGCTGAACTCAAATATGGCCGTACAAGCACCGATTAGGCTAAATGCTCTGGACGTCTAAATGATGAGGTTACACTTGACAACATCAGAAAAATTCACAAAATTATTTCGCAAAATTGTAAAGTAAAGCTGCAGGAGATAATTGAGATCATGAACATATCGAAAGAGAGTGTTTACACCATTTCGCATGAACATTTTGAAATGCGTAAATTGCTATCGAAATGGGTACCGCATTTGCTCACAGCGGACTAAAAAAAACAACGTATTGAAGCTTCTGAACAATATTTGGAGCTGTTTAAGTGAAATAAAAAGGATTTTTTCAAGCGGTATGTGACAATAGATGACACATGGACCCATCACTACAATCTATGGACAAATGGGAAGTCAGCTGAGTGGACAGCAGCCGGTAAAAGCCGTCCAAAGGTTATGGCCTCTGTATTTTGGGATACGCATTATTTGTATTTGTATTATATTGTTCATCGATTATTTCGACAAAGATAAAACCATTACTAGCTAATATTACATAGCGTTATTGATGCGTTTGAAGACGAGATCGCAAAAAGGCTCCAAATGAGCAAAAAAGTGCAGTTTGACTAAAACAATACATGTCATAAACATTCATAACATTGGCTAAATTTCATAAATTGTACTTCGAATTACTTCCTTATGCTACTTATTCTCCAAATCTGGTTCCCAACGAGTATTTCCTGTTGTCAGACCAAAAAAATGCTCAGTGAAAAGAAGTTTCGTTCCAATGAAGAGGTAATTGCTGAAACTAAAGGATATTTTGAAGGTAAAGAGAAATTGTTCTGTAAAAATGGTGTGTGTGTGTGTAGTGTGTAGTGTGTATATTAATGAATAAAGTCGAAATTTTAAAAAAAGTATGTTTTATTTGACAGATCTTACTTACTTAATTTGTCAGATTTAATACTAATATTATTGTCGGTGTTATTAGTCCAGTAGGTTGTATTTTACTTGCCCTCATTATATGTGTTGGAAACACACCATATTGAATAATTCTGTTGATAATGGGTTGCTTTGCCTTAGTTCTTTTCCTACTACAAACTATTGTGAGGAACGTTCGTCTATCGATATTTTATTGTTTGTCATGGATAGCTTAAAAAATATACCTTGTTTTAAAGTAGTGTTTGAGAATGTAAAATCGTTTTACGAAACTATAGTCACCCAAATTTTGTTTAAAAATAAAAGTGATAGATAACAAAGTAAAAAATTGTTTTATTCCTTTTTAAAAAATTAACTATCACAAAGTAACGGACAAATCAATCAATAATTTAATGGATAGCTTAATTTTTATCAAATTTATCAACTTATATGGCATTCCCAATTTAGTTAGTTTTTTTTTTCACATAGCAGAATAGACATACAGTGGTAAAAAAAATTGCGCGTTCAGCATCGTACACGTGACAGTAGTGAAACTGACATTCATATATAGGGTCTGACACGTATATCTACAACGCGCGCACGAGCGACATTACTTTATTCGGGCATCGTTTGTGGCGTCGAAATGGAGTCTTTATTTCTCCTTTTCTCTAGGTTGTATCCTTCTTCTCTCTCAAGTAACGAAATGTGCCTAAACGTGACGTGTCCTTGAAATTTCACTTTCAATTCTCGTCCAATTATCGATTATCGAATCGCCGCCTAAGAAAATCCATGAACTACGTTAAAACACCTTTCCTATTCAGGCAATTTTTCGAATTATTAATGTAACGCTTGGTTAACTTCACGGTACATGATTTATATACGCTTCATTAGGTACGGATGTCATATAAAGAGAACATAGTTTAGTTTTAGAATTAGATTGAATCATCTCCTGATGATGCTAACATGGTTAGTGGAACATGCGTCAAACAGTTAAAAAAGTTATTTGGTGTTTAATGGTAAATCTTTTCGAGTTTACTATGTCACTCTGACGGGTCCAAAAGATGAATTGAACCAATAATATATCTTTTCTGCATTTTAATGTGCTTCGGTTTATTAATATTTTTATATTTGAAAATAGAGTTAATTTCCTGTTAGAAACTTTCAATTTTTATCAAATGTTTCTGATGTTTTGCCTTAAACATCGATGATCTGATTTTAAGGTCGATTTACGAATCGACACCACGACCTACTGCAAAGTAAAGTTTAATTGGTTTTCTGACTGCCATTCTGCTACACATTCCACCCAGTTCTCACTCTGCTGGATAATGAGGCCGCATTATTTATTTGGCTCGCCTATTTAAGCGGTACTAGTTAAAGACTGACTTAATTAAAGATTGAGGCTTTGGAGGTGATTAAATTTGAATACGCGATATAGCTGTTCGTAATGTCTCAACTTAGATACAATTACTGCTAATATGTCTGAAACTGGTTTGGTCTTAATTATGTTAAAATTGTTTTATTATGTTTGGTATAACTTTTAGAAAGTTTAAATTTTAATAAAATTATAATGCGAAATTTAATAAATGTTTAATTATTGTTAGTTTATTGTTTATAAAAATATTTATTATTTGTTTGTATTTACTTAAACAATATGAAAATAAGTGTTTTATACACAACTTATGACTGGTGATGAAAATTAACTACATTGGTATTTTTACCAACTGTGATTAAAAAGTGAGGTGACTTCAGGTGAAATAAAACATAAAGTGTTTATTTATAAATTCAAATTCATTTGGTCTTTGTTAAACTAATCCCCGGATTTTGCAATACATCTATTCGAATATTATTTTTAGCCTTTCAAGATATTCCAGTTTCCTGAGACAATATCTCAATGTTTTTAATAGTAAAGGCGACGCCTAACATCGGATTGAAAATGATTAAGATTAGCGTTTTTAATTACATAATTGACTGTTATTTTAACTTCATTTGATATGTAATATCTAGTTTTGCTATGTAATGCTTAAAAAGAGAACATAACCGTTGAATATAAAAAGAGACAGCTAGCCGATATTGTTGTGAATGATCAGCCAAGAAGTGCATATTTCTCGTATTTGGGAATTCCAATTTTCTGCTCTACCGACATGTAAGAATAAGTTATGAAGAAGTGTGCTGGTGCCAATTTTGGACGCCTTATGGGAAGGTTGTTTGGTAACGGATACTTAAAGACCATAGTAAAATCAGTATTTTCAATGCCATCATAATTTCCACTCTTCTGTATGAAGCTGAATTCTGGGTCCTGTATCGGAAGCAAATAAAACAACTCGAGAGATTTCGTTAAGGCTGCTTCCAGAGAATCAAATGGCAGTACTATCAGACCAATGTTGAGTTACCCAAGAGAGCTAACAATTTGAGCATAGGATTCTAGATTATAAAAGCTTAGCTGAGATGATTACGTCCTTGCCAAATGATGCAAGACACTAGAACACTGAAGCAGATCATACAAAAAAAAAAACAAAATCTGGGGGGTTTAAAAAGGAGATATAAAGACGTCATGAAATCATCTATAAAGAACTCTATGTCAAGCGTGTCTGAATGGGAAAAGATGGAAAACGCCGGATCAAAATGGCGTGAAGAGACATAGAGCGTTGCGCAGCTGCATAAGGAAAATAATCGCCAAAAAGTTGCAGTCAGTATTGACGTAACAACCATCATATATATATATATATATATATATATATATATATATATATATATATATATATATATATATATATATATATATGCTTTCGGTCTTCTTCGCGGACGTTTGCGATCAAGCGGTATTCACTCTAGGATTGTCTTGGTCCATCTGTCATCCCATCGCCTCGCTATATGGCCTGCTCATCTCCATTTCAATGACTTTACTCTTCCAATGATGTCACAGATTTTAGTTTATTTCCTGATCCATGCGCAGGACTTTCTGTCTCGTCTTGTAATGCCAAGCATACATCATTCCATTCCCCTCTGTGCTACCCGAAGTTTTTGAATTGATTGCGATGTGAGTGTCCACGTTTCACTTCCGTATATCATAACGAGTAGAACGCTCTGATCAAAAACTTTTCTTTTCAGGCAAAGTAGGAGTCTGCAACACAATGTTGAGCCTGCCAAATGCCTGCCAGCCACATTTAACACGCTGTGCCACCGCCCGGGCGGTATTCGCTTCCAGTGAAATCCTTTTCCCAAGATATATAAAGATGTCCACAATCTCCAAATCCCTTCCTAAAACTGAAATTATTTTGTCTTTAGCAAATTTATAGAACATAACCTGGCTCTTTTTCAGATTTATTTTTAAGCCAAATAGTTTGCCAATCTTTTGCAGCTCTTGCATGTGCCTTTGCAGCTCCTTAAGAGTTTTGTGAAAGGAAAACGATATCATCTGCAAATCCAAGATGGTTTAAATTTGCACCATTGATCTTTACTTCATCTTGTTCCCAATCTGGTTTACGGAATACTTCTTCAAGGCCACTCGAGAAAAGAATAGGCGATATTGCGTCACCCTGGATGTGATTCATTTTTCTGAATCCACTTCTGAATCCTGCCTGTTCTCTTGGTTGTGCGTTCATTCTTAATATTCTTTTAGATATTATCTTAGTGGAAACTTTGTACATTACTGATAGGAGGCTTATTGGACGGTAGTTCTTTAAATCTTCCTCTGCTCCTTTTTTTATGTAAAAGGATCGCTTCTGCATTTTTCGTTAACTCAGGTACTTTTTGCTCTTTGAGACTTGACTATAATTTTGCCAGGGTTTTATGTAACGCCCGACAACCAGCTTTTAACATTTCGACAGTTCCACTGTCCTTTCCTGGAGCCTTGCCGTTTTTAATCGATTCTATAGCATTTGTTACTTCCTTCATTAGGATATCTGGCATTTGCTCTTCCGTGGGTATTGTTGATTTTGAATGATTCTGATCTTCATATAACCAGGAATAAAACTATATATATATATATATATATATATATATATATATATATATATATATATATATATATATATATATATAACAATTGACCAAGAAGTAAGGTGATTTTGTAAATAAAAGAAATCGTTCTCGTTCAAAATAATCCCTTCTCATTTCAATATCCTTTATTTACCTGTCTTTAAAAAAAGTTTCTTCTTCAATAGAGGGAACCAGAAAAAGTCATACGTTACCATATTTGGTGAATATGGGCTTTGTAGAACTGTATTTATTTACGATATTTATAGCTATTATATATTATTTATAACGTCATAGCCGTAATATTCTCCTAACATCGTCAGTGGATCAGCTCAAGAAATTTCGTTTTAACGGTAAAATTTAATGCAAATTCTTTTCCCGATAAATTTATCCATTTTAAAAAATCGCTGACAAAATTTATTTGAGAAAGCATTAATTTATAGCTTGATAAGCGAAATGACATAAGATTTCTGTCAGATGTCAAGAGCAGTCATGCCAACGTAAAAAAACAAATGTTTGTATCGATATGTAAGGGGCACGATTAAAAAATAAGTAATCTTTCTTTTTGATCATAGAATTGTAGTGTATGAAGAAATTCATTTATCCATTCAATATTTTATCCATTCAATATCAGCATTATTTATTTTTCTTGTCTACTTCTTTCAGTTAAATTGCCGTCTTGATGGTTTATTAGCACATCAAAATTTTCATTTCGAAACTGAAAATTTTAAGGTTTTTTCTCATGAACCGGTGTGAATTACTTAAATGGTTGCCTGAAAAGATAAAATTGTCTGAATTATTCAGGGCGTTTCGTTATTTCTTTGTTTCTCAGTTTTTTAACATTTATTAGCCGGGGTCAGCCATTTCTTTTCAGTGTATTTCCTACAAAAACAGTGGATGTGGAAAAAGTAATGTTCTCTTGAAACGAAATGTTATTAAAAATGTATAAATTGTGCGCTTGTATTTTGATAATGAATTATGTAAGAACCATTAATACACTTTTTATCTTGCTCATATATCAAGCCGCCAGTTTAATTCTCGGCCCTTACGTTTCATCGATTACAGAATTTATTCGAATCAGAATTTTTTTCCAGCCATATAGTTATTTTCAAGAGCCATATGCTTTCCAGATTCAAGAAAAATAATTTCCTGCATAAGATTGTGATCTGTGGCGAAAAGGGGAAATGTGGCGGAAGTGAAAATCGTGGAATAGTGCCCGGTAAGTCATCAATCAATAGCAAAAGCTCAAATATCCATTCGAAAAAGGTATCGTAGGGTATGGGACGTTGTGTCTTATAAGTTGCTCAATGTTGGTTACTGCTGACAGTTACCAGCACCAGATGATTCGTGTTGGTGACGCTCTGGAGGAAAAATGGCCTTGTAGTGACAAAGGAAGAAGGAAAGTCGTTTCGTTTCACGAGTTGGACTAAAACATTTTATTGTATCAGGTGTATTCTCCAGACTTGGTCCTTTCCTTCGGATTTTCATCTCTTCCTTTACCTGCAACATCATTTGATTCCACCGCTTCAAATCTTTTGAGAAAATCGAATAAAATACTCAATAATTTTATTACATCAAAACCGAGTTTATTTCGATATGAAATTCGACAGTTATCTGAAAATTGGCGAAAGGGTATAGAAAGTGAGGGAGATTACTTGAAGATTAATTTGTGTATCTTTTTTTATAACTAAACGTCAAAGGTAGTCAAAAAAGGTATGTTGAGAAATTAATATATTTATGGAGTAAACACATTTAGAAATATAAGAACAATAATTGCCATTTCTAAAATCCTTTGAAAAATTGCCAATTTTTACGATGGTTCAGAATAATCTTTTGTAATGACCTAAGTATTAAATTAACTTATACTTTTCTAATCGAGGTAAGCAAAAATGGAGATACTTAGAAATCTAAGTAAAATTAAAATTTGTAGAACAATTTAAATTTAAAGATTGAATTAAAATATTTAAAAAAATAATATTGAAAGAAAAATGAATGGGAAAGTTCTTAATTACTACTCCATTATTACATAACTTCTACTTTATTAGTTTATGTGGCAACTCAAAGGACATATTTTAAATTGAAATGTCTAAAAGAAAATCCCATAAAGTACAGAAAGAAAAGAAAAACTTAACTGAAGAAAAAGAAATAATACATCATACAGTCGTAAATACAGAAAACTCAAATCTCAAATCCTCTTCCGTAATGGTTTCTTTTGTGATCATTTCCGTTTCTTGACAGCCTCCTGTTCCGCCATTCCTTCCAACTTAATTCCGAAAAGGATCGGACATAGTTGTCCAGAAATTGTATTTTTCCTATAACGACATGTGATGGGTCGGATTTATCTTGTAAATTGAATGGATGCCATTGTACAATATTATAAATTGCAATAAAATGTATTTTAAATAAAGACGGTATATGTGATTTATCTAATACTCTTTTTTATAGACAATACTGCTACTACTGTATTTATAAATATCAGCACGTAACTGCTGTAATTGTTGTATACTCTATTGTGTAATAAAGGCGAGAATAAAAGTGTGTACAAATTACAATAGAAATTTATAACACATTAAAAAAACTACTTAGAATATACATAATTAATTGAAATTTCACGCGAAGGCGTGTACCATATACAACCATATACAAAAATGTAACCCTACGCCAAGGTCAGCGCGTCGCCATTTTTAAATTTTCGACCAGTATGTCATTAACGTGCTGGCTATACAGCGTTTTCTAACTTCTATCGTCCAATTTTTTTTTTATTTTCGCTCAAAAAATGGATAGTTTCGGTTCTTTTTGAGCAGTGGTTTACTTTAACAACTATATATGTCTCCAATTTAGAGATAAGTATCATTAAATATTGTATTTTTTTCAAAATCGATATTTCTTGTGTGACTATGCAAAATACCCTATGATGGCCCTTAGTGTTGATACTTAAGATGGCTCGGGCCCTACTAGGACTATTAAAACTAACATTTCTTTTTTCATGCTGAAATAAAAAGTTGTAATTTACAATTTAATATAACATAATTATTGCATAAAGTAAATATAAGTACAATTGTGTATCTTTTTGCACACAGCATCAGATAAAATGGAGCCACCTGTCAAGAAGAAGAGAGGTACATGGATAGAGAATCAGCTTCGACTACGTCTTGACGCTGTTAACAGCCGCCAATTGTCACAAAGAGCAGCCGCAGCAAGGTACAGTATTCCACGAAGCACTGCGGGGAAAAGGTAGCTTTTTCAAAAAGTTTTTTTCAAAAGACAAATTTGAATCAAAATATAGAAAGCCAAGGATTGAGAAAAAAACGTCTTTGAGGACGTATTCAATTTGAAGTAGAGCAAGAAGAGCATTCTGGCTATCTAATGTAAAGCATTTAATCTAAAATTAAAAAATAAAAGCTAAGAAATGAAAGTAAAGTTGTGGACCGGCCGCGCATCATAGAAGAAATGGTGGAATTAGGAGCAGGAGCACATCCTATTAACTTTTTCAAGTTGTGTTGGCCATTAGAATTTGTAGAAGAGATATGCAATGAGTCAATAAAATACTCGAAGTATAAAGATGGAAATTAATCAGATACGGTATCACCATAAGATTTTTACAAGTTTTTGGTCATCTTCCTTTTGTCTAGATATGTAAAACTGTCAAATAGAAGAATGTACTGGGAAAAATCATGGGATACTTACAATAATGATGTTTCTAATGCCATGGCTCGAGATAGATTCCTACAAATTATTAAATATCTTCATTTTAGTGATAAAACCACTAATCCAGAGGATAAATGCAAAAAAGTAAGGCCGCTAATAAAGCACATATCCTCAAAATTTCAACAATATGCTGATTCATTATCTCAAATATGGTCCTTGGATGAAGCTACGGAACCATATTATGGCCGTCAAGTAATTCATTAGGAGAAAACCGATACGTTTCGGATTTAAGTTTTGGTGTTTGAATAATCCAAACGGTTACTGCGTGAAATTTGAGCTTTACGAAGAAAAAAGCCAAAAAGATTCAAATATGACGTTTGATAGTTCAGTTGAAAGAATTTTTTTGATAACTATTTTAATTTTTTACCCTTGCCTGAAGAACTGAAAGTTTATAACATTACAGCTACAGGAACAATTCGAGCTGATTGCATAGAAAACGTCCTTTTAAAGGATTTAAAAAAAATAACCCCGAGGATCAACATATGGCCTAGACAAAGCCATTAATGTTACTTTGATTCGCTGGCATGATAATACTGAAGTTACACTAGCTACCAATAGAATCGATTAACTTGTCGACAAAACTACAACATGCAAGCATCACAGCCAGGCGCGAAACCAAAGAATAACAATTTTGCAAGCTTTGCAAGAATAACAATTTTGCAAAAGACATGGGGGGTGATGATTTATTCGATCAATAACATGGTGGCCATAGAATAAATATAAGAAGTCGAAAATGGCATTGGCTCATCGTTCGCTTCAACCTAAACGCATCCATCGTTAATTCGTGGATTTTGTTCCGAAGTATAGAACCTTGTATAAAACAACTTGATTTTATTAGAGAGAGACAGAGAACCTCAAGTGTTCCTCCAGAAGTGAGGTATGATCGCCTGGATTATTGGCCGATAGTGTGTGACTTTTATATGCAGCAAATCCAATGTTGGACTTTATATCGATTGATTTAAAGTTTATCATACACGCTAAAAGATGTTTTGATTTTGTATTTTGCTTATAATTAGGTTCCTATTATTGTTATGATACTAAACAAGGTATGTTCTATAAACGTTCTATTAGAACCTAGTGTATGCATATTTAGACATGTCAATTTTTCACCCTACATAAGGGAGCATCCTATATTCACCCTACATAAATATTTTTCGTTGGAACAACTTTTTTTTAGATTATTTTGATATGTTTTCTGGTTTTGGAAATTAGGCAACTTTGTTTTATTTATGCAATTTAGTATAAATTTCCATCAAGAAAATGCCGCAACCATCCTCATGTTTTCTGACATTGCACATATTGCACATGTATGTTATATGTGTATACGTTAAACTGTTGGGCACATTTACGAAAGTACTTTTTCGTACACCCTGAATATGTATATATGTAATGAAAATATTCGAAAATTTAAAATATAATATTGATAGACAAATTTGGATATTCCATAAATTTTTAAAACATTGGCATTTTGACTAAATATATAAATTTCATTAAAAATTATCAAAAATTTTAACCATTTTTCAGTACATTTAATAAAAAATATTTATTAGATATCGAAAACCAATTCTATCTGTTTTTCTCTCTATCCTACTGTAAAATATCTTGTTAATTAACTCGAAGCTTATTTTGAACATTACCTAAAATTGATTTCAAGTTGGTAATTAACTGGCATTGAATATAATTAAATCCGATTAAACTCACCACGGTCTGATTTCGGAGTAAAAGAAAAGAAATCACTCTCAAACTTCTCTCTCGCATGCACCCCCACAGACATGCTCTCTCTCACAGATGTTATTTCGGCAGGATTAATAGTACTAACCCTCACTAAACTGCTAAACAACCTGGATACAAGCGAATATAAATCTTGTTCGTGGCAGAACTTAATCCGACAAGAAGATATATTGTTTTGAATTCAGCATTCAATAGTTACGAAATAATTTAGAGCTAGCATGTAAGTTTTAAACATACAATTCATTAGACATTTGAAAATAAAATAAATATGAAAAACAGCTTTTTCTTAAAAACTGTTTTGTTTTTACATACAAATAATGTTGCTTTTCATCTAAAATATTTATTTTGTCAAATATACACAATGATATAGAAGTAGATATACCCAAAAATAGGTGTTCGATTTTAAAGTAAACTTTTTGTACGATTCAGAAATATTGTTCTATACCCTTTTGATTTTGAAAATGAGGATGTAACTCATAAAAGGGCACTAGCAGCCATACTATCTATAAGTACAGTTCTCTTGTTTAGTTTGACAGATATTTTCATCATCACCCCTCTTCACTCTCTCTTCCTACCCCTCACGCTTTTATCGTTCTAATAATTCGTACACTCATCTCTTTGCCCTCTCTCTTTTTTCCCCTCTCCCTCGCGTATTTTCAGTTATATCACCACGTTCTTTCCCTCTCCAGCACTCTCTTCTCGCTTCACCCTCTCTTTACCTCCCCTGTTTTCATCACCGCTCTCTTTTTCCATTCTCTTCAACGCCTTTCTCTTCACTTTACACCTCTCTTTCCGCTCTTTGTCTCCCTTTTACCTCCACCCCTCTAGGCCTTTTCCATTATTTTTTTTGTCACCTGTCGCGGTCTATATCTTATTATCCCTCTTTCTCCATCTCTATAATTTTGCTCTCTCGATCTTCCCCCTCCCCTTTCTCTCTCACTCATTTTTATACATTTTTCTTCTTTTTAGGAAAGAAAAACTATGTTGGTAATAAAATTTTGTTTAGTATTCAGGTTTAAAGAGGCTATTTTCCAGCTCGAACGGTTAGGGTCTTCAGAGGTTCGGTCGCTGATTCTGTAGATTTCTAATGAAAAGTTAGAAATAATTGCTATATATGGTCGCGAAGGAAATAACTATTTCAATATAACTATTTCAAAGTGGGAGGGCGTAGAAGAAAAAAGTGCTGCTGAAGAGTTTTTTTTTGCTTCCCTCTCCTCCTTTTTACTTTTCGTGCTATTGAAACCCTATAAGCAGGTGAACCAGAAAAATGAGTTAAAGATATGAAACAGAGCGGAAATAAAATATGGTGTTTTGCTCCGAAAAATTGTTTACTGTGATAAATGCAGGAGAGGCGGCTCCGCAACGCCATCCCTCACGAGCCGCCATGGTTAAATTTATATATATATATATATATATATATATATATATATATATATATATATATATATATATATATATATATATATATATATATAGCTAGAGGAAGCTATATTATCTGTGGTGTCTAAGGCGTCACCCTTACGTTACGGCAGTTAATGTGGAGTGGGTTCGAATCCCGTATTAGACAAAAAAGTTTTTCTAAAATTCTTGTGAATGTTTCTAGGTAAGAGTGTAAAATCTAATAAAGAATCATCCCTCAGTCACGCCAGTTCGAGGCTGGGTAAGGCCGGATGCCTTCTGAGAGATTTTCTACGTTGGTCACTCGCCAGTCGGTAGGCTTCTCGAGATACTTTCGGTTAAGCACACAACCAAGGGTTGATAGCCCGAGGGGGGTGCTGACCAGGGTTTTCGGTAGCTGATGACAGTGGTTCGGTACCCACGTTAGGCTGTAGATCCAGTCGCTAAATAGCCTTCTCAGTTGCTGATACGCCTCTAACCCCAAAATTTTACTTTACTTATATATATATATATATATATATATATATATATATATATATATATATATATATATATATATATATATATATATATATATATATATATAAGATAACTATTTCAATATCGTTACGCTTAGAGACATTTCAAACTTCTTTAAATATATTCATAAAATAATTCTTTAGTGTCTACACTATCAACTATCGAAAAATGAATAAAGTACAATGCAAAAATATACAAACACAATTGAAAACCTATAATTATTTCTGAACTTACCTTCTCTCCACTGTCAGAAGGTAAATAAAAGGTTAGTACTGTCAGGAAGGATATACCCATACACGGAATGATGATATTCACGGTATAAAACAACGTTTTTCTTCTCATGGTAATGTTGAATGTTATATCCAAATATGGTTCATCGCAGCAGGTATAAAATTTTTCATTCCTGTAATAAATATTTTACAACTTAGTTTATCTAAAAATATGTTTTATGTTAAAAGCTTCTGATGTAAATTTAGTCTGATAGGCGACGAGTATGAAAAATTATAGTTTCATGGTAAAGAGTGATTTCTTTTGAGAATTTGACTCTAAAATATTTTATTTACTTGAAATATTATTAAAAATATTAATATATAGGCGAACAAAAATTTGCAACGCCCTATCCAATATAGATGGCGTTTGAAGGATAAACAAACACCACCAAAAGCCGGGTGGTTATTAACAGAGATGCTCAAGATAGCTCATAAAAAGTATTTGGAATACATGATACAAAATACTTTTAAGTAATGTATTTGAGATATCAGAAACAAGATACTTTTATTTTGTATCTTGTATTTCAAATACCATTTCCAAAAGTATCTTGTATCTCATATCTCAAATATACTACTTAAAAGTATCTTGTATCTTGAGTTCCAGATACTTCTTATGAGGTATCTTATACATCTCTGGTTATTAATTATAATTGTTCAAAAAGCATAGTTTTTCATAGTTTTGAATATGTCCAATTATGTTCCAGAAAAAAGCCGTTTTGTGGGGTAGTTAATAACCTTCTTTCATTTGAAGAAAACGGCTGCTGAAAGTAATCGATTGTTGGTCGAAACTTGTGGTGAACATGCTCTAACCCAAAAAATTTGTAAACAATAGTTTAAATACTTTAAAAGTCGTGATTCGGATATAAAAGACAAGGACCGTCCTGGGCAGCCGAAAAAGTTTGAAGATGCAGATTTGCAAGCATTATTGAATAAAGACTCAACTCATACTCATACATTGAAATAATTGGCAGAAGTATTGAATGTTGCCCAATCGTTCACCATTTCTAAACGTTTACAAGTTTTTTCATATAAATCGAAGGAAAGAGATTTTGAAAGGCGAAAAATCATTTGTGAAATTTTGCTTGCCAAGCAAAAAAGAAGAGGTGTTTTGAATCGAGTTGTGATAGCTGATAAAAAGTGGATCAATATTGACAACCCTAAATGCAAAAATCATGGATTGACCTAGGCCATGGCCATGGCCATGGAAAGAAGGCTTTCCTGTGTATTTGGTTTGATAGTATGGGGAGCTGTGTATTACGAATTGGTGAAACCTGATTTCTGACTGATTGGTGGCGATCGATACCGACAACAATTGATAAAATTGAACCCTGCATTGAAGGAAAAACGAACAGAATACGCCCAAAAACACGACAAAGTCATGTCACAACATGGCAATGCTCCGCTCCATGTTGAAAAATGTTTAAAAAACTAATTGGAAAACGTTAAATGGAGCGTCCTACCACATCCATCATATTCACCGGACTTAGCCTCTTCAGACTAACAGTTATTTCGATCGATGCAGGCCGGACTTTCAGAACAACGCTGACATGTTTTTGAATTTTACCTAAAAAATTTCATGGTGTGAGGTAATTGTCGTATGCCGCTTCTTTAAGCTGCTTTAATAAGCTTCTTTTAATTCCGTTATGGGTGATATAATGCCACGAGTTCGTGTACCACCTTTTTTCAGTCCATTATTTAAATTTGAATGAAGCTGCAGATTTAGGTTTTCGTGGAATAACAAGATGATCGGATATTTTTGCTTCTATTTTAAGTAGACATAGATAAAGTCCATTTCAAGTAATGCCAAACATTACTTGAAATTGACTTTAATTGGACTTGAAATGGAAGTCTGTTCGCTTCTCTAATGAGTTTAGAATTTGTTTAGATGATCATGATGGATGTACAAGGGTTAGATATATTCGGTGTGAAAGAGGAGAGTTAACTTTCGCATTATCACTCCAGGAATTATAGTGGAGGGAACTCCGAGGTATATTTTTTAAATAAGGTCCGTTTTTTTAGGTCCGTTTTGTTATTAAAATATAGTTTTTCCATATTCTACATAATTTTATCTACGTTTTTACATAATTTCCATTTTTATTTAAACATTTGTCATACCGTTCAACAAGTTTTTGATTTCTAACGTCAACAAAATCTGCCGCTTGTGAAAAGGCCCGATCCATGACTGCAGTTTTAGCTTCTTCATCATCGCTGAACCGTTGACCACAAAGGATCTTCTTTAAGTACCGAAACAAGTAAAATTACTGGATAAAAGGTCTGAAACTGTAAGATGGATGATTCAGTTTTAGCCATCCAAAAAACCTGATTAGACCTTGTGTTTGTGCAAAAACATGTGGCATTGTCATGGAGCAACGTCATCACTAACAATTCATATCCTGCCTGATTATATTGAGTCAAAAACGGTAAATCACAGCCCAATCTCTTTGTTTTGTTATCGTCAGAAAGCAGTTTTGGAATCCACTGAGAACACAAATTTCGATAATTTAGTTTGTCTGAAACAACGGTGTACAAAACTAACCTTGAAACCTGTGGAAATTCACTTGATAACTTTGAAATCATGAATCGTCGGTTTTCTCGAATTTGGTTGTCCACATCACGAACTAAATCTGCAGAAATCAGAGAAGGTCGGCCAGGGCGTGGCTCATCATTCGGTTTTCCGCCATTCCTTGAACTTTCTCATCCATTTTTGAACTGTACTGTCACTCATAGCATGATCACCGCAAACCTCACAAATCTGACGGTGAATTTCTACTGCTACCAAGTTTCTTGCACTCAAGAATCAAATTACAGATCGTAGTTCACAGTCGGTGACTCAATTTTTTAAACATCAGAAATTTCTACAGCTCATCACACAGACAGATGATATGTCTGCAAATGGCACCTAAACACGTACAAAGCATGCTGGGCGTCACTATCACTCTCATTCACAAACGGATCTTATTTAAAAAATAACACTCGTATATGCTTGGAAAGCAGGTTATCTCTAGTAAATATCATATAAAGCTTTAATTTAGCTCCTTATGTGATCAAAATATTGCAGTCCGTCGATAGATAGTACCTACAAATATATATGGTGGCCCTAATAATATTTTTGAGAAATCATAAATATTTAGTTCTTTGTAGTTTTTAATGTGATTTTGTGTGATGTGATTTTTATGATTTTTTATTCTTTCATTTAAAATGTAACTTTCATTTGTTGTATAGATAGTTTCTTTATTATGTTTCGTTTACATTTTACAGAGCGAACAAACTAGGAACCTTAATTTGCATCACCGTGTATTTCCTAAAAATATTTTTTCATAGTGTTGCGGTTTTCTGTTCCCCAATATTTAATTATAAAAAGTTACTTATGAATATTTAACACATCAAACTGATGTAGATCGTGATATGTAGAATACGATATTAAAGTGTTTTTGTTTTGCTTTAAATCAAAAACTTTAATTATATAAAAAAAAGTATTACCTCACTGCTGGTACTTCCAAAATGTCCCATTCGACGGACATGTAAAATTCTGACAAATCCACGCCAACGTCCACTACATTACTACCAGCTTTTTCATCCATATGCCTGAGATCTACCTAAAAATCAACAGAAAAAATGATCAGATATTGGCCGTTACTAATTTCTGTTTAATTTGAGCATAATGTATTCTAGCCGACTAATGTAAGAAACACATTGAATACACATATAAAGCTAGCCTATGTACAATTTATACAATTTTATGTACAAAATAGTAGAAATTAATAATGTCTAAATACACGTTAAAAACAAAAATAAATACAAAAAAATGATATTGGTTGACAAATTCAGCAAAGATTCTCAACACGTCTGAATTAACTGACACGTTCTGACTAAAATCGTTCAGACTGTGTTTCAAATCTTGTTCAAAAATAACAAAATAATAGCATATATACAGAAAAAATTATGTTTAAATTTATTTTTAGTTTATTTAAGAACCATTCACCAATATAAACAAATTATCTGAAGCAGATATTTTCCTATTTATGATGGATATTGGTGGATGGTCATGTTAATTTTATGATTTTTGTTTATAGGTAATTTTTTATGTTAGTTTTAGTATGATTTTTTTTAACTGGGAGTTAACAAGATACAACTTATTAGAAAGTATTAAATAATGATGACATTTAAGGAAATATTTAGTCTGTATTTCTATTGTATCTCACTATGATATATTTTGGTGTTTGTTATTTTGGTTTAATTGTATTATTATTTTCAGTGTTATTTAATTAGAGATTTTCGAAAATCTGTCGCTTTATTCTAATGTAAAGGGTCTACCATTAGGTATGATGGCGCTTTGACAGCTCATGGCGGCCATATTTGTGTACCGATTTTTGACATCTCTTGTCAGTTGATTTCCGAAAGATTTGCAATTAAATCATAGTTCGTTTCATGTTAGAAGAACGTTTGGAAATTGTCTCCTCGTGCTACTCATCGAGCAATTCGTACCCATCGTGGTATTCGCCGTGGTGGTCCTGAAAAGACTATTGATCGTGTTATTAGAAAATTTGAAAGCGCGTTTTCTGTCCACGATAGTGTGGTGCCTGTACGACAAAAAAAGCTAAAGTGTTAAGAATATTGCCGCCGTTCAAGTAAGTGTAGCCGAAAACCAAATGCCAATGCTAATGACAACGCCAATGACAACCTGGCGAATTTTGATTGTAGACTTTGGATTTTGCAGCCGTATAAGATGATACTGACTCAAGAATTGAACCCAACCAATCATCGTATACGTCGTGAATTTGCCGACTGGGCCTTTAAAAGGATGGAAGCCGACAACGAATTTTATTGCAAAATCATCTCCGATGAGGCTCATTTTTGGCTCAATAGTTTCGCCAATAAACATCATACATAAGGGTCCTTTGCATCCGCAAAAAATCACAGTTTGGTGTGAATTTTGGCATAGAGGAGTCATAGGTCTTTATTTCATCATTACCGAGCACTACAAGGCAATGGTGGAAGATTTTTTTCCCGGAATTTGATGGAATTGATGCGAATGACCTTTGTTTTCAACAGGATGGCGCACCAGCGCATATTTCCTAAGTAAAAATGGGTTTATTGCGAACCAAGTTCTGCAATTCGGTAATTTCACGAAATGGCCCTATCGCTTGGCCGCCGAGATCATGCGATTTAACTCCTTTAGATTCTTGTCTCTGAGGGCATGCGAAAACACAGGTTTATAGCGATAAACCCGTGATTTTTGAAACTAACATTCGTTAAGCCATAGTCGCCATACCATTTGAAATGTGCACCAGGGTCATCGAAAATTGGCGCGAGCGGATCCGTGTCTGCAGAAAGAACCATGGTGACCATTTGGTTGAAATCTTGTTCAAATCATAAATTGCATACCTGAATCTCTTAAATAAATCAATTCGAACCGATTTTGAACAAAACATTGGTGTTTTATTTCATTTTCATGTTATATCATTCTTATTGGCAGACCCTTTATTTTTCTTTCAGTGTGATTTAATTAGAACTACTGGTATGATTCTCGGAAATCTGTCGCTTTACTCTAATGTACTTTGATCGTTCTATTAGGTGATTCTGTTTTTTCATATCAATGCATTTTAAATTTTAATGCATTAAAAAGTTTTGCGTAATCCATCAGATTTGGAAGCACTGAAAGCAGACAAGGTAAAAAAGAGTCTCTTTGGTTCACGATAGAAATGATTACACTAAAATTTATAGCAGAAATAAATGTGAAATGGTGCTCACTAATCGAAAGATTACTGAAATCAGAGGGTTTTTCAGTCAAGTAATAAGCAATATTACCACTTGAATTGGATCTCCAAAATGTTTCGGTTCACTGGATGCCTGCTATGTTAACGGTTGATCGAAAAGAAATCAGGCAAATCATATTTGAGGTAACTGTTAACACACAACTGGAAAAAATTTAGGACATATTTGTGACAGTGGTTAAAACACGAGTTTATTACATTGATCCAGACTCAAAAGTATAAGGAGGCGCAATAACTGACAATCCTACTAAAATTATAGGTCTACTTTTTCAGAGTTTTTTTGTAACAAGTCAATATTATACCGATCTTGTATCGAAAGTTCGTGGAGCAAGACAAGAAAAAAGATGAACAAAATTGAATATCTGCTAATAATAATTTTCTTCAATGGTATTCTGGTTGATTAGATCTAATTTCTGGTGGACAATAATAATTTTCACAGAGAAGTACGAGATTTTGGTATCCTATGCCTAGATATTCGTGTAAATCGGGATTAAAGTGTATTGTACTAATAAAATGAAAGAGCATATTACCTAATAGATTGATCATATCTTTGTGGATTTCCTATGATGATAAATATTTTTTGTAGGCATATATTAGAGGTACCGTTGTATGTAGGTAACATAGCAGTCGATTGAGTAAATTTAACTTAATATATCCTAACCCTTAGCGCGGTTAAATATGTTAATATTAGTGTGCTTATTCTTAAATTTTGAAAAATAATAGTTAAACTTTTGGAAAATAATAGTTGATCAATTTCGAAAGTTAAAGAATGTTACTCATACCACAAATACCAGAACCAGATACCAGAACATGTCAGCATTGGTTTAAAAATATAAGAATTGTTATATAATTGAATATATATTATCTATTTGAATAAAAGAATTGATATTTTCGCCAGTATAAAATATACAACACCTGTTTAGTTTGATAAAGATCTGTTGTTAACTGAAATTGAAAGTATTTCCAACTAAACCATCGAGGAATTAGCCAATTTTAAAACTTCATGGTTTAGAATACAACGATGTTTAGAATAACTAAAAAAAGTATCAATAGAAGGAATGTGGCTGCAATATCAGCTTTTAGCAGAAAATAAAATTCAGTGTGTAGCAATTTGCAGAGCACGTTTACTCAGGTTGAGTGGAGATCCCTTTCTTTAAAAAATAAAATGTAGAATTTATGCAGCAGTTCACATAAAGAAAAATAAGGATTAGCATAAGAACAATAATTTTGCCCACTCCACAACCAGGTCCAAGACTGATTAATCGAATAGGTATTATTTTGTAGCATGACATGCAAGCCACCTACATAAAACAATATTTTGTCCAATATTAAAAGACGACATTACTTATGGGTACCCCTAATATTATGAAATCTTAAACAAAATGAATTATATACCTCGAAATTTAGTCGTTTTAATGTTAAGTAAACAGAAAAAGATTGTCTGTTTCTCAAATAATGTTTTTTATGAAGGAGACAATAATTGGTAATGCACCATTGTACATTGACATTAATATTAATATTGATATTGATATATCTACCAAAAAAAAGTAAAATGTCACGTTTTTAGTCACTGATTTTGATTTTCGAATTTAAAAAAAAAGGAAAATAATATAAAGCCTTTAATAAAAAACTAGTTAGATCACGATCAGATATTCCTTTTTAAATCAAATTAGGAAATGTACCTAAAAACTTGTTTACATTCTGTCATTCCCTTTTATATGTTAATGTTGTTTGCATTAAAATAAATCTTTTATTTAGTTTAATTAATATAACTTTATCTTTTGATAACAAGGTAAACAAACAGAAATACCAACATTTAAATGAAATTTAATTACTTCTAAGGTGTATCTAGCAAACATCCACTCTACTACAGGGTGGGCGATATGTAATTGAATATTTGAATAGCCAGTCGTTTTTCTTGTGTTTTTTTTGCTAGAAATTACATTTTTCTATATACCAGGGCTGAATGATGAGCATAACAATTTTTCACCTCATTATATGAAGAAGATTACTTGGAGTGAAATAGTTTTGACAGTAATACAAAATGTTAAATTTGGGTATCAACAAATCCTTGTAAGATTAATCAAAGGTAAACTAACAGTACGTATCGATTCGGTTAGTTTAGAAGAATAAGTCGAGAGTAGGGGAAAAGTTTGGTCACTGATGGAAACTAATTTTTATAACAAACAGTATGAGCAAAAAACTATTATGCAAATATTATTTTACTAATGCGTGCATTTCGTTTTGTGTGGCTATGTCAAAGACAGGATGTATAGTAATATACAAAGCAAAATTGAGGAGTTTGAGGAATGCACTAAAGCCTATGCACTAAATCAAGGAAGAAAAAAGGAAAGAACAACACAACCGAAAGGGCTTTTACAAAATTCAACATTAGACTTTCATCTGAGACTTTGTTCTCCAGATTTTTCCTTTTTTTGATTAAACTTATTGCTCCATTATATTCTCTTCTAAAAATATTTTAAATATATATCAGTCAGTTACTTATGTCCACCCTGTATATTGTAAACTTTAATAACATTCGGGTAAATGTATGTGGTATTCAATTTTTGCCCCACTTTTAAGTTGTTGAACTTAATGCTGTAGCAGGATTTGCCATTCACCCAAAGTTATTTTGATATCGAATGGGAAGAAACTTTTCAGCTTACGCCGATACTAGCTGTAAGCAATAGCAAATATACTTTACAATATCAATTATAATAAAAGCGTACACAAACTTGGAAAAGTCATGTACGAAAAACAATTTTCTCTTTGTTACAGACAGAAAGAAAAAGAGACTTAAAACTGAGCTTTTGAAATAACGACCGTAACGTCGATATTTTTATTACTTTTTTAAAATTTATTAGGTTCGTTTTTAAAATTGTATGATTTTTAAAGTTTTCTTTTTTATGTCATTGTTTGATTGCAAGCGAACGTTTTGATGAATATCGGAAAATAATGTCGGAACAGAAACAAAAAACAATGAGTATGATATGTGTCAATACAGCTACTAAAAGTGCAGTAAACTAAAATCTAGGGCGGCTGGAAAATATGCACGAATAAAGTGGTGTTATGGATGCCATGGTTTTATAGATATTCGATGTTAAATTTCGCGTATTTTATTGATGTAAGGATGTAGTTCAATTTTATGACACCAATAAATATAAAAGACAAAAGTATTAGGTACAGAACGCACTTATGTTTTTACAATAAATAAAGAAAAATACTAATAAAATACACGTCCTTCATTGTTTCAAAGATTTTTTCTACTTTCCATGACTCTAGCATATATGCATACTAATTCGGTGTCTTTTTTTATATAATTCTGAATTTATTCACCAAAAAAACTAAATAGATCTTTAATATTTTAAATATTAGGTACTCAACTTAATTTGCGGCCTTTTTGTCCCCCTTTGACATTAATTTATGAACAAAAGAATACAAATTTATTCTTCGAAATAATTTGCCTCACAAAAAAAAAAAAAATATATATATATATATATATATATATATATATATATATATATATATATATATATATATATATATATATGACATATGACATATGACATTTGACATTATTTTTCAAAAGTGATTTCCTAAAATGTTTATTTCAATAATTAATAAAGGTTTTATGATGGACGTTTCTCTTTTATTTATATCGTTATATGAAAAAGAAATTTTTTGAGGAAACCTTGTACTTTCTTCACCTTTCAAGCAACTGTTGAGTCCCAGAGATCAAAAGCAATTTGGTGGTTTTAATAAAGGCGATAAAGGCGATAAAGGCGATAAAGGCGATAAAATCAAATGTGAAGCGGCTATCAACCAAATGATTTTTCAGAGATCGGAAGAGATGAAAATCCAAAGAGGCCAAGTCTGAGCAATAGCCCGGGTGCGATAAAATCTCTCAGATTTTTTTTGCTATATGCGATCGTGCATTGTTTTGAACAAAATTGATTTTCCTTCTTTCTTTGCCTTCTAAGGCCTTTTGACGTTTTTTCCTCTAGAGCCAAGAATCAGTTTCTGCTGATTTTCTGAGTGATTATTTGAGTAGTTTGGAGCAATTAGTAACGTATGATGCTCACGATGCGATTTTTGCCTCTTTGGATTATCATAAAGAATCCACTTTTCATTACAGGATACAATCTGATGATGTTTTTCTTGAATCTGAAGAGCAATGACGTAATAACATCAGATCATCTACATTTAGTTGTCGCTGTGAGTTAATAGGGACTGTCTCTCCTTTTCAATTTTCTCCAGTTTGTGTAAACCTTTAGAAATAGCTTGCAGTATTACTCCAAGTTCCTGTCCGAGCTCTGCTAATCTACGAGAAGGATTTTCTTTGTGCTCCCAATTCTTCATCCTCCACTTTTTTTAGCTGTTCTGTACGTTTTGCATCATTGAACTCAAAATTTCCAGTTTGGAATTGCTGGAACCATTTCCTTAACCTGAGATTACGCAACATTTTTTTCAGTTGGAAGGGGAAAAAGGCAGTGTTGCGTCTTAAATGTTGCTTTTGAAGGTTATATTTCCAATAATCTCCTGTATTATATCTCATTTTAAAGCTGAAATATGGCGCTTTAATGTAACTGTACGGCAGGAAAAAAAATATTCAAATAGGTTCTGCAGTTGATGAAACATAGAGGCAGAAAATAAAGTTGAGGACCTTATAGTTATTACATACTGATGATATCTGATAATTTTCTTGAATTGCGTAAGAACTTACCTTCGCTTAACCTATATTAATTTTCTATTATTAATTTCGTGAATTTAAGTTTGAAACTAGATAATGCTTACTCGATATTAACAGATGATCATCGTATAGAGTCAGCATTGGCGAATGAGTAGTTTAAAGTACAATGGTTCACTGTAATATGCAGATCATACCTTTAACAATTAATTCCTTAGATGCAACATTCATAAGTATAGAAGACCCACCATTAAAAACTATAAAACACACTTACTTTGGCAGCACCATCTTAAACATAGGTGAAGCAATAATAAACAACCAAAAATGAATAGAATAAATATGTCGAACATGGCGCATAAAAAAATTAAACATATACTAGGCTAAGTTCGCGGAGCGACACCTGTAGACTAAGAAAAGAATTATATAATCTACTTCACTTTGAAGTTTCGTCCTTCATATGAACATATGTGAGGTTTCAAGTCGATCTGTCAATTCGTTTGTGCAAAAACAGCAGTTGAAAATAAACGTATTAGTGATATTTTTTAAAATGGAAAATATTGAAAATCGTACAGTGATTAAATCGTACAGTGGTCAAAAAAAGGTTTATATGCAATGGCAATTCGTAGTGAAATGGTAAATATACTAGGGGAATCTACTTCTTCAAAGACAAAGTGGGCAGGTGAGTTCCAACCTGGTTGTACAAGCCTGGATGATGATTCTTGTTCTAGACGTCCAATAAGTGCAACTACTGAACAAATAATTAATTTTATACATAATACGGTTATGGATGACAGACAATTGACATTCAGTGATATTGCTAAGGCCATGAACATCTCAACGAAACTTGTGTTTCATATTTTGAAACAGGAATTGATAAATTCTGATCAAAAATGACTTCTAGTAAAACTTTCTAACCAATATTTGGATCTTTTTCGAAAGAATAAAATATATTTTAAACTTCGTTTTGTAACTATGGATGGGACTTGAGTTTACCACTATGATCCTGAACTGCGACAACAAATCGCATAGTGGACTGAGTCGGGTTGTTCAGCTTCGAAACTCCGAAATGGTCAAGATCGACCAAAAAAGTTACGGCATTAATTTTTTGGGACGCAAAAGGCATTTTGTTAATTGATTACCTTCAAACCGGCAAAACAATAACAGGACAGCATTACTCAAACCTTTTGGGTCAATTGGATGCAAAAATTCGTGAGAAAAGAGTTATAGTATGAATTGTTGGAGCATCCACCATATTCACTAGATCTGACCCCCTCTGCCTTTCATCTCTTTTCAAACTTCAAAAAATTCCTACGTGGTAATATTCCACCAAATTTTCATCAAATAAAGATGTTATAGTAGCCGTAGATGAATATTTTGAAACACTTCAAGAAAATCATCTCAGAGATAGAATAAATGAATTGGAGAACCGCTACAAAAAAAAAACGTGTTAAGCTTAAGGGAGAATATACGGAAGAATAAAATAATTTTTTTCAAGCAAACTTTTCAATTTATTTAAAAATATGTCTTGACGATGCCCAATTTTTCTGAGTCATAACATCCTAGGATGCATTATTCGTCTAAGATTTATATAACAAAGTATAGTTATTTTTAGCCATAAAATACGTTGGTAAAGTTTTGATCATACAATTCGGGACACCGTGTATATAGGAAATATATATCTGAGAATATACGAGTTTATGGTTCTGCTATCGTCAAGAATATTTTATAACATCAATACAATATAATATGAAATAATAAAAGACGGATTCCAAATACATAGTTTAATTTAGAAGCTGAGATAATAAAATTGACAATAAACTTCTTACAAATGTCATGATGCTAATGATAAGGTGATAAAATCTCTTATTCCCAGTGAAAAAAAAACATCATATAGTATTAGTACATCCATAATATATTCTGATTTTCCCCCAGTTTCAGTCTTTCTTAAAATTAAATTTTTCGAGTGATTCGTTTAAAAGTATTATTTTGGAATTTTCCGTAACATTACTTTGAATATGGTATAATGGTGTTGAAGTTTTGTTGAAATAAATCTGTTTATAGTAAACAAAAAAAAATAAACAGAGACGTTTTAAAAACATTGTTCTTTTTGTATTTGTTACTGTTACCTACAAATGATTGAATAGTGAAAGACAACGTTTGTAGACAAGGAAAAGGATAAAAAACATTTGTAGGCAATATCTATTAATGAATAAACAAAAATGTGTTTATTTTGTTTATTTGTATTCAAAATATTATTTGTATAAAAACGATTCCATGTTTTATAGGTACAGGTCACGCTCGCTATTCGCGGGGGTTTAGTTTCTAAATAGTTCCCGAATACCAAATCCGTAAACATGTTCATGGCATGTTCATAACATGTTCCGGGATGCCATCTCAGTAGCCATGCAACCGTGGTTTGTGGCACATCGTGTGTTAATTTACAACACTTTTATTGAAACTGGTTGTTCTGTTGTGCTCACACAGCGACGATTTCGAAAATATTTTAACATGGTCGCGTTCCCAAACGCGATACCATGATGAAGTAGGTGAACAAATTTCAAACAACAGGATAGTTGAGACCTGGGACTGCACGGAGATGAGATCGAACTGAGAAAACATTGAGAGGGTGCGACAAGCGGTGGAAACCAGCCCTCGCTGTTTAGCTGTACGTCACGCTCGTGTTTTTAGAATATCAAACAGGTCAGCTTGCAGAATCGTACACTTGGACCTTTATTGTATAATTATTATATTTTATTATATTTATAATAATTATTATATTTTATTATATTTATTTATAATTAATATTTTTTATTATATTTATTTATAATTAATATTTTTTATATTTTATTAGGACCATCTGTATAAAATTATGGTTGTCCAAAAATTGCAACAAAGTGACTTTGTGAGACGGTGTAGGATCGCAGAAAGGATGTTGGCATTGCTGGACGACAACATTATTTTGTTCATGAGTGACGAGGCCCATTTTCATTTATCGGGGATAATAAACAAACAGAACTTTCGATACTGGGCACCCGAAAACCCCCGAGAACTACATGATCAACCTCTGCACTCCGAGGGAGTAACTGTTTGGTGTGCCGTATTTCGAACTTGCATTATTGGATCGTATTTTTTTTTGTGAAAACGGATGAACAGTTTCATTAACCTTAATACACTTTGGTTCCAACAAGATGGGGCGACTTGCCATATGTCACGAGCAAAAATGACCTTTTTAAGGCAACATTTCCTTGGGCGCCTTAATTTGTCACTTAGAATCCAAAGCGTACATAGACAAACCGCGAACTCTTGAAGCTCTTTCCGAAACTACAAGGCGTAAAATTGAAAGGATTCCTCGTGCCACAAGAATGTGTACAAGAATGCCTCGACAAAAATGGATGCCACCTAACAGATGTGATTTTTTGCACCGGACTGTGTTACGTATACTTTAATGGCAATATACCACTAATGTATAAAAGCAATACATTTTGATATTCGTTTAAAAATAAGAGTGTGACAATTTTTTCAAGAACACAATACCTCCCTGCCGAACTCTGTATTTCTAAAGGATTGTTTGGGCTACATTCCAAGGATTAATGAAATAATGTACTTTTGTAAAAATATGAACTTTTAGTTTAAAAAATAGAATACTGCAATAAAACGCAACATTTTTATACAACAACCATACAAACAATATAACAAACCCCTTTTTGTGCCTAATATTATAAAAATTATATTAGGTTTAGAAATGTGCATTCAGATAATTTTAAAAATTAGAGCTAAATCCATGATTTATATTAAGCCCTGTGTTATTAAATAATATATTAGATAATGAAATAAATGCAGCAAAGAAGAACATGAAGCCCGATAAAGTAGGATAATGGATGATAGAAATTTGAAATATAACAAAACTGTTTTACGGAAGACGACACGAAACATTAGAAAAATGGAAAGAACTTTAATATTATATTTATATTTTAGACACATTGCTCAAAAATGCGAATATGAATATAAATATTGAAATGACAAAAATAATGATTACACAGGTCGGCATGATTTTTGTAACATTGATGAAAATGCTCTTTATGCATTTCATTTAGGTAGTTAAACACATTTTCACAGAAATGGCCTAGCACATCCCATTTTCAAGTATCTGCTTCTCTTTTATAGCATGGGTTATTGAAATTATTTCTGCCTGACTTTGGAGTGGACAATGTAGGAATTATCACAACACCGTAGAGGGGGTATCTCCACAGTATTCTACGAACTTTTAACGGCAGATTTATTGTTTTCTATAGTTTAGTTTGTTTCTGTCTCATTTACAGTACAGTCTAGTGTCTACAGTCAAGACTACAGTCTTGTCTAAGTGCAAGTGTCTAAGTCGATTTTATATAAAATGGCAAGTTCTAGTCGTCGATTTTCCAAAATCCAGCGGAAAAGTTTTGTTATATATCTGGACGATTTATTTTAAAGTCACAAGCTAGATCTATATCCAAGGAGGTCAAAAAAGCCTATTTTTTACATTTTAAGTGCCAAATTGGAGATCAAGATATAAGTTGGGCTCCCCATGCTTGCTGTGTGAATTGTCACGTAAATTTAGTGCAGTGGATGCATCGCAAGAAAAATTCTATGGCATTTGCTGTTTCTATAGTGTGCAGAAGGGCTTTCAAAAAAGAAAAGGAACAAAATTCAGCATCCAAATTTGCCTTCTGCACTTCAAGTCAGTTCCTCATAACCAGGAACTACCGGTACCAATTGAGCCTGTTAAATCTGGACCACTTGTTTTCCTTTGATTCAAATTCTTCATTAGGATCTGATCCACTACTTCCTGAGAACAACAGTTGTGATCCAACATTTTTTTAACAACTACGAGTGGACCTCAACGAATAACTCAGAATGAATTAAATGATTTGGTACGTGACCTCGGATTGTCAAAAGAAAAATCGGAATTTTTTGCTCCCATACTTCAACAGAGGAATTTGTTAGATAAAAATACAACTGTTTCACTTTACTGAAAGCGGAATGTAACATTTTCAAGTTTTTATTAAACGGAATTTTCGCTATGTGTCTGTTGTGATATTGATGGTTTAATGAATGAGCTTAATATGGACCATGTATCCTCCGAGTGGCGTATTTTCACTGATTCGTTGAAATAGAGCCTAAAAGCAGTCTTGCCTCATAATGAAAACAAGGACCCATCCATTCCTTTAGCCCATTCAATGACAACCAAAGAAACCTATGACAACTTAGCAGTCATGCTAAATCGCGTCAAATGTAAACAGTATCAGTGGAATATTTGTGTGGATTTAAAAGCAATATGTATATTGCTAGGACTTCAAGAAAGTTTTACACAGTATTGCTGTTTTCTGTGTCTATGGAACAGTAGAGCAACAAAAAAATATTACAGTAAGAAAGACTGGCCTCATAGAACTTTTTTTGGACCTGGTATTTCTGACAAAAGATTTACCCGCTTGGTTAACCCCAAAAAGGTGCTTCTTGTACCTTTCCATATTATTTGGGCTAATAAAAAACTTTGTCAAAGCCATGGCGAAATAAGGTAATGGTTTCAAGTACCTAAAATAAATATTTCCTCAATTAGGTGATGCAAAACTAAAAGAAGGCATATTTATTGGACCTCAAATAAGGAAGCTTCCACGTGATTTCCTTTTTCATGAAAAATTAAACGAAAAGGAATTAGCAGCTTGGAAGTGTTTTGTAAATGTAGTGAAAGTTATCAATGTTATATTAAAAAAGTTTAAATTTGTTGATCAGTGTAATAGAAGATGAAGCTGCAAAGCAAAATATCATGATGGAATGAAAAAAAATTGGAACAAGTACAAACATTTAACTATCCAGAAGCACTGATAAGCATAATACGAAGTTAGTGGAAGAACAGAGAATAATCAAAACAGGACATATAATCAACAGCAAAAGTAAAGACGAATATATAATAAAACGTACGTTAATCTTCATATTAGAAATATGGATAACAAACAATAACAAATAAATAAAGTATTCAGTATTGAAATGAGATTCATATGAACAAAGAACATACAGAACAGAACAGAACAGAACAGAAACATACCCGGAAGAGAACTTATGGATAATATACGAAATGGGGCATTCCCATAACAATTAAAACCAGATCCAATTGAAACAATAAGGTGGTTGAAATATATAAAGAGAATGGGTGAACAAAGAATAGCAAAAATAATATATAAAGTGGGAGAATCTGGTAGAAAAAATAGAAAGGCCAACAAAAATCTGGAGGGGGAAGAAACAGGAAACGACAAACAAGTCAGAGAAATTATATGGAGGGAAATTAATAGTTTAGGAACTTGTGTAAGAAGAACAACTCAGCTTGAGTACAGCTTTAAACCGAAAGATAGAAAGGCCTGTCTTAAAACAGTTAAAACAGTTTAAACAGTTAAAACGTCTTAAAACATTATTAGAACTAGTCGTTTTGGCCTGTTTAGCTTTGCGTTGCATAGTTCTGTACCCTACAGCATTTATTTGCGTCATCTATTTGCCTTTTTAAATTTAAACTTCTTTCCAGTAACAGTAATTTTGACGTTATGTAATGAATATTTCCCCATTAACGTACTGGATGAACCATCAAGCCTTTGAATACAATTTATTTGCTTTGTCTTTTATTATTCGATCATTTTATGAAATGCTTGTTTTGTATCCATAGTTTATAAACTTTTGGATTCTTGTTTGCTTTTACTTATTTATATGGCCCAATCTTTTAAACTTTTTAAATTTTTTACTTTTTTATTTTAATTTTTTTAATTTTTTTTAAAATATGTTACAGACGATTCAGAACATCTTATTTTGTACTCTGAATTTTTAATCGAGCTAACGGTAGACTCGTTTATTTCGTAAGTACAAGCAAGCGAAGACAACACTTTTCGTCACGTATTTTATTAAAGGTTTCTAACTTTATTTTTATAAGCATTACCTTTTTAAGACCTTTAATTGATTTATATTTTATAAAATAATAAACATGTATTCATTCAATAACTTATACCGTTTCATTATATATTCATTTATTCAAATATATTTGTTTATAAAGAATATACCTCCCAAATCTCAAATGTTGCTAACAATATCATTGTTAGGGTACTGGGGAAAGAAAATCTTAACACATATGATATTTGTGGACAAGAAAAACAAAAGAAAAACCGTTGAAGAAAATTTTAAGCGTCACAGAGAGTCAAACATATCTAGTTTTATTAAATAATGCAGATTACAATGGGTGGTACATGCAGATGTGCTAGTTAAAATTATATAATAATATTATAATAATATAATATATGGCATGGTTAAGGTAAAGGGAGGAAGGGCTGGAATCACTAAACGAAAATTTTGTGGAATTAAGGGCGAGGAACTGGAAAGAAATAGTAACTGGTGAAGAAATAGCAATAGAGAGGCGTGAAAATTCCTTATCTTAGAGAAGCTCTGAGGGATATCATCCATGGAAAATAAAAAATACCAGCTAAAGTAAGTTATATAAATACCTACATAGTAGTTGCAGAAATACGACTGACGAAAAGTTGTGTGTATTACCTGATGATTTATGTGTAATAATATTTACCCAAATTACCAACGTTTTGTCATGTAATAAAATAAGAATATGTTTTTTCTTTATCTATTCCAATCGAACCTCGTAATAGAGCACTGAAGCCTTCTGACTGCCCCGAATTATACCCCATAAAATTCATGACAATAGCGGTTCTTTTTTATTAGCACCCTACCTTTTTGCACATTCTCCCCTTAATAAAAGTTAATATCCTAAATCCTTTCTCATTCGATAAAAAAATATAGTAACGGCCCTTTAGAATGAAACTCTCGTGTTCTTTTGACCAATACTTAATTTCTTCCTTTTTTCATAGGGGGTATCACAGAGATATTTCAGAGGCGTAGGTTAAAACCCTACAGACCTGTGTAAGTTTTTCATATATCTTGTTTCCTATATTTACCTCGACTATGTGACATAACTGAATATGTAATAGGTGTTTCGATTAATAATGTCGATTTTTCTAAGAGATGGCGTTACTTATGCGTTTGTGGTATAGGCTAATGACGTCTATGGCCTTTTGAAGGTTAAACATACGCCATTACAACACACTTTGTTATTAATTGCCATTGTGCAAAAACATAGTTTTTCATAGCTTTGAATATGTCGAATTATGTACCAGAAAAACACGTCTTGTGGGGAATTTTAATAACCTTCTTTCATTGGAAGCAAAGGGCTGCTGAAAGTTATCGATTGTTGGTTGGAGCTTTGATGAATATGCTCTAACCCAAAGCAACTTGTGAACGATAGTTTAAAAGCTTTAAAATTGGTGATTTTGATATAAAAGACAAGAAGCGCCCAGGACAGCTGAAAAAGTTTGCCGATGCAGATTTGCAAGCATTATTGGACGAAGACTCAACTTATACATTGAAACAATTGGAAGCAGAACAGAACCACTCGACCACTTTCGATTTGGCTTTTAGTACCATGACCAGGATAAGACTCTTTTTTAATTATTTATTTTTGAATGAACTTTTCAAAACATTTACAAAAATATATTTAAATTTATTTTCTCTAAAATTTTCGAGTTTTGGAAAAATCATTAATTTTTCAAATCTGGTTTTAATTATTTTTTTTTATTTAATAAATGGGAGTTTTTTTGGAGTTTATTCAATTCAGTTTTTTTTGCTCAATTTTTGGAAGAATTATAACTATTTTAAAAAAAATCGCCGGTTTTTTCAAAGGTTTACTTTTTTTCGGTTGTGCAAAAAAAATTGAAAATATCACAGAAAAGTCTTTGGTGGGGTACAACATATAATATATTGAATATATATATATATATATATATATATATATATATATATATATATATATATATATATATATATATATATATATATAAATATATATATTTATATATGTTTATATATATATATATATATATATATATATATATATATATATATATATATATATATATATATATATATATATATATACACACAAATAGAATTAGAATGAAAGAGTAAGGGAACTGAAATGAAGATGGACAGGCCATATAGCAAAGCAATGTGACCTCAGATCTACAACCAAATTAGTCCTAGAGTGGATATCGCTGAATCATAAATAACCAGGGAGAAGACTGACAGCTTAATGGTCTGATGATATTATCAAATGTATTGAACCCATATTGCAAATACAAGCTAAGGGCCGCGCTAATTGAACATATGCAAAAGAGGCCTTCATTCTGCAGTATCCTTATTTATTATATAGATTTAAGTTTTTTAGTTACCTATTGAAATGTGACAGCAATGTGACGACAGATCTACAACCAAATTAGTCCTAGAGTGTATATCGCTGAATCATAAATAATCAGGGAGAAGACTGACAGCGTAATGGTCTGATGATATTATCAAATATATTGAACCGATATTGCAAATGAAAGCTAAGGGCCGCGCTAGTTGGACACATGCAAAAGAGGCCTTCATTCTGCAGTATCCTTATTTATTATATAGATTTAATTTTTTTTAGTTACCTATTGAAATCTTTGGCGTGAAACACTAAACTGAAGGCGACTTATCTCTAAACACCAAATCACCAAATACTAAATAATATATCAAAACTAAATCACTAAATACATAGAAAAAAATGACTGTTTCCCCTGATGATAACTACCATGGTTAGCGAAACGTACGTCGAGAGTTTAAAAACAAGTGATTTGCTGTTTGATCGCAAATTTCTTATAGTTTAATAAAACATATGTTAAGCGGTCTTATATGAAATGATTAACCAAACAGAACAGAGAAAGGTAAAAAGAAAATGGCGAGGGAATAAGTATACAAGAGATGAAGATATGAAAACAGAAGCGAACAAATTTACCGCTTCAAGTTGTGTGACGCCCCTGGAGATAGGAAATGTAGATATTAAAAAAAATTAGAGGGATAGAAAATTGCGTTCCGCCCAGTTTTCTTCTGTCTTTCAGGTTGATTGTCACCGTGGAAAAGAAACCGGGAAAAAAGGGAAAAAATGAGAATTTTCCAAATGAGGATCCGCTCTTCTGTTGGGAAATGCGACATTTTAGTGTCTGGGGACAGCCATTATTGTGTCGAGTTAACTTTATACGTGTTTTAGTTTTGGCTAAGATTAAAGCTTTTTCCCACATTTTTGTACCTTATATTATAAATTATCTTTTACCTTCTTTTCAGGTTTTTAGCCTTGTATAAAGTTTACATAAGCTAATCAAAATTTTTCTAGTCTGACATAGAGAGCACTTTTTTTTTAGAAAAATAATGTTTTGGTCTTTTATAAACGATTGTGAAATTAAATTATGTTCTGTCTTAATTCATGTTATGGGTTTTTAAGTAAATATTTTAAAAAATCGTTCTGTAATCGAGTGTTTATTTTAAAAAAGATAAAGTGGGCGAAAAAGTATTTGAATAAACTGGATGTTTTTCAGTTTTCTGTTTTTTTACTGTATTGTATTTTATAACGTTAATTAACACAAACTACAGAGCCTTTATTTAATCCTATAACCTATAGGATTAAATAAAGGCTAGTGATTTATTTAATCTTAAGAACTCAAATATTTTATGTTAAATTATTTAAAGGTGGTATCTCTTGTCACCAAAAATATTACTAAAATTTTTCCGAGAACGAGAACTACGTGTAAGATTTTTATTAGGTTCTATGTTTCCTGAGATACACATATGATTATTATATTAAACGCATATGATTATTGACAAGATATAATTTTCGTTGTTTGCTCACCATCAATAATATTTTCCATAAAAAATGCGCTTCTCTTCTTTCCTTCCATGGTATCTGCTCTTATAGAGTAATTTTAACATTTTTTTACTCTAAGTTCAAAATAATATAGTACTGATTAAATGTTATGTTTATTTTCGTTAGTATTAGTTAGAAGAAAATGCAATAAAATTATGTTGTAGGTTAAGAAAATTAGTGACTTCGTGTTAATCATTACCAACTTGTCGTCGTCAGTTCCGTTTTTTCCATAAGGCCACGGAGGGTACAAGCCCTCCGCAGGAGCCGGATGGGCATCTCGAAATGCCGTCATCGTCAGTTAACTTGTACGTAAACATTTTTGAAGTCATCTTGACGTCAGGTTGCTGTTGCATGCGGCAATAGATTTAGGTCGACTTGGTTATCACGGCTGATGTGAAACTATGCCATCTAATACTCACCTACGTTAGAGCTGCCTATAGCAAAACTACAGTAGCAAACCTACTGCACGAGTTGATAGAGGATTATATTCCCAATATAGTGCACAGGTCGTTTATTGCAAGAATGTACTTAAAAGAAATGTCGCAGTTGCAAAATTTTTGACTTCAAGGGGACTTGGGTTTCATGGTAAGAATAAAATTTTGAGGTCTCAAAATAACGGGAATTATTTGAGATGTTTAGAACTAACAAGTGAATTTGACCCTTTTCTTACTGATCGTATGCAAAACTGCGGAAATGGTGGAAAATAATGTACATCATATTTGTCTGCAAATATTTGTAATGAATTTATTAATATAATGAAATAGTACTAAAAGGTGGAAGAAGCGAAATACTAACCAATAAATCTGCCATATTGATCAACTGGCTCATCGATCGGTACGTAAAAACGGAGAGCCTATTCAGATCTTTTTGCAATTTTTACCTATGAAGGACCATAAGGCTCAATTAAATGGGTGTAGTTTTAACCTTTCTGGAAAGCCTTGATATTCCAATAAAAGATTATCGCGGGCAGAGCAACAATAATGCAGTCAATATGCCTGGAAAGTATTATGGTCTTTAGGCAAGAATACAAGAAACATGTGAATTTGCTATTTTTGTCCGATGTGCCCAGATTAACTGAATTTAGAGCAGTAGTATACTTCCAATTCATGCACAAATTATTTAATTTTTCTCGGGTTCGAACAATCGATGGAACATTTTGACAGAATGTTTAGGTGGAAATAAAGTTTTAAAGACCTTTTCTAAAACCTCGTAACACTTTGCGTAATGGTTACAATCATATTTTTAAAGTTTCAACTTCAATCGCCGGAAACATCGATCAACCAGAAGAAACAAGAAACGAGGCTCAAAGCCTTGCCAAAAAATGAAAAAACTGGAGACGATTACCCTAACGGAGATATGGAATAGCCTTTTTGGAATTATAAGTAAAACCAGCATAAGCGTACAGAATTATACCATGATAATGGACGTTGCAACAAAACATTTCGCATTTTTTGCCGATTATATTAGTAACGCACGCAATAATAAAAATTCAAATGCTGACTATAAATATAATTGTCAAAGAAAAATAATTCGCAGCACATGCATCACTTTTTTGGAGAAGACCATCAGAGGCTGTGTATGTAAATGGCAAAGAAAAATTTCGTATAGAAACATCTTTTTTGTAATCGACACATTGGATGCTCATTTAAAGCAACGTTCAGAATTATAAAAGGAAGTTACCAAACGTTTCAGTTTTCTTTCGCGGATAAAAACAATCGATTGTGACAAGTTGACAAATAATAAATGCAAATAATGTGCAAAATTCTTTCACGCAGACATTGTTTCACGCTAATGAGCTCAAATCAGAATTTTTTCATTTAAGAAAGTTTTTGAAAAACCTTGCAAATGAATCAGCGGACTTGAGTAACTCAGCCGCTAATAAAGGCAGATCAATTAGAAGAAACTTTCCCGTATGTAGAAATTGCTACAAGGATATTCCTTTGCCTTGCGTTTATTTTCACAAATAAAAAGAATAAAACATTAATTACGAAGTACTACAAAAAAAGACTTACTTATTAGTCAGTCATATGCATAGAAAGTGATATCCTTCAAAAATTGGACTTTGAGGACATAACAGAAGATTGTGCACAACAGAAATTTCGAAAGAAACCATTAATATCAACATTAATCCAATTCTCAAAACAGTAATCACTTCACATATATTTGATTTGTATAAAGTCACTGGACAAAAGTATATTGTATGTTATTAAAAATATTCTCATATTTTCATTCAGTTTTTTCTTTTGGCTTTAACAAAGGGCCCCAAACTGTGTGCCCAAGAGACCCTGTATGATGTAAAACGGCTCTGGTGGTTCACATTTATAGGTCACGTGGGTAGCGGCATTAAAAGAAGGCTCCGTACAGTAAATTTGCCCATAAAACTATAGTAATTCCAAAAGTTTTCCAATAAAAAAGTGTAGTTAATAAAGTGCCGATTTTTCACGGAAAAAAAAGTATTTGAACAGTTGGGTTTGCTGATTTCATTCGCTTTATAAAGTAGTACATATAAAGTAAAGTAATATAATATATTCGCTTATTTATAAAGTGAGTGTTGCATGTTAATTTCCTAATGATGATGGCTAGAAAACATCGAGTGGACGATAAGTAACCAATAGATTTGAATATAGAATATTTATATAATGATATAACCTTCTAGGTGGTTAAAATTATGTCCGGTGAAAAATTTTGGAATAAGTCCACTCAAAGAAAACTTTAACTTGCAGACATGCTGGTCTGCATTAATTCTTCGCATATTGGGGATGACTCTCGAAAATTAATCTTTGACTTCTCAATTCTCTTCTCAATCACTTTTTATGCACTTTCGCTAGCTTTCAGGCAAGTGGTGAATTCCAGTCCGAAAAAAACTTAGTAGATCTGATGTGATAAAAGCATCGAGGCTAAAAGCTCCGAGGATAAAAGCTCCGATCTCCAGACGAACGCAAGGAAAACAGTTGGGAGAGACGATCGGGGCCAGGCCAAGTCAACTGGCCATTTTGATGACGTTTGTTATCACGACCTATGATAACATGATGGCGTGAGTTGGGTGCTATCACGACCTGTCAGACACCGGTCCCGAGAGATACGTGACGTCGTATGGTGGACAGTTGGGTGAAGGCCATCGGTGGCACCACGTGGAGAAAGGGTGAAAGATTTCTGTACATTTGTGGCTTGGATATATGGTTTTGCGGTACTGGTTGAAGATTCATCAGGATTAATTTACGATTTTAGGTATGTTTTTTTCTCGAATCTTGAGAACAATTACTCAACAATATTAAAATGTCTATTCTTATTTCATAGAGGTTCCTCTATGAGAGTTCATAGAGGACCCGACGGTCCTTTTTAAGTGTTATTAGCTTGTGTGAACGTTTGGAAAATACTTGCGATATTTCCGAGTTTTAGTCCGAAGTCTAGCAGCGTACTACAAAAATTTTCTACCAGTAGTGCTTCCAATTCTTTATTATCCACTTATTTTTAGCTGTTCCAGACGTTCTCCATCATTTAAGCCAACATTTTAAGTTCAGAATTGCTGGAACCACTTCTTGTAAGTACTAATATGTATTTCGGTTAATAATGTCGATTTTGTTAAGATATGGCGTTACTAATACATTTGTTGGTATAGACTAATGACGTCTATGGCGTTTTGGAGAGTCCACATACGCCATCAAATGCCAGTTCGTTATTAATTGTCATTGTACAAAAAAACATAGGTTTTTCATAGCTTTGAATATGTCAAATTATGTACCAGAAAAAGACGTTTTTAGGCGACGCTTAATAACCTTCTTTTATTTAATGAAACGGCTGTTGAAAGTTATCGATTGTTGGTTGAAGCTAGTTGTAGACATGGATGAAGACTCAACTTATACGTTTGAATAATTGCCAGAAGAATTGAATGTTGGCCAATCCACCATTTCCGAACGTCTACACGCCTTGGGAAATATTCAGAAGGTAGTAAATGGGTTCCATATGAATTGAAAAAAAGATACCTTGAAAGGTGAAAAACCACTTATGAAATTTTCCTTGCCAGACAAAAAAGAAAAAATGATTTGCATCCAGTTGTGATAGGTAATGAAAAGTGGATCTATTTTGACAACCCAAAGCGCAAAAAGTAATGGGTAGACCCAGGCCAACCTTCAACATTACAACCACTGCGCAATATACATGGAAGTAGGCTTTGCTGTGTATTTGGTGGGATAATAGGGGAGCTGTGTATTACGAACTACTGACACTTGGTGTATTAATTACTGGCGATCGATACCAACAGCAATTGATAGCATTGAACCGAGCATTGAACGAAAAACGATGAGAATATGCCTAAAGACACTATAAAGTCATTTTTCAACATGGCAATGCACGGCCACATGGTTGTAAAAACTGTTTGGAAAATGTTAAATGGCACGTCCTACCCCTCCCATCGTATTCATCAGACTTAGCTGCTTCGGACTACAACTTTTTTCGATCGATGCAGGACGGACTTTCAAAATAACATTTACATTCTTACGAAGAATTGATTTTTTGGCGCGGAATCTATTCTTTGGCGGAAGGATGGGAAAAAAGCAATAGCTTTATTTGGTTATGGAAATAACGAACGAACGAAGCGAAAATGTCGACATTATTAACCGAAACACATATTAATATACATAGAAACAGCATCATCTTTCAAAGCCGCACCAATTATATCTTGAGCATATCCGAACTAATCTTCCAGGTAATATTCACAATGGATTCCTGAAAGATGGCGCTTTAAAACAACTGTCTGGCGAGAAAAAATCTGATTCAAATAGGTTCTGCAGTCGATGAAACGTGCTAGTCAAGAATTAAGTTGAGGATCTAATAAATGAGTGACTTACGTAATATTCACCCTGTATAAGTAAATTAAAAATATACGCGAATAAATACAGGTTTCTCCGGAAGAAATTCCGCCTGTAACACCATGAGGTGCATTTAGTAGCTTGATGGTGCTGTAGCCGGTTCCTAAGCCCGGATAAAGGAGGCGAGAATTCTTTGAGTCACGTTAGCACCTTACTTATAGACTGTAAATGTACAACGACCGCAAAATCTAGCTTTTTTTAACAGAATAATTTAAAAATTTGATAATTTCTATAATTTATTTATACTTAGTTATATGTTCTCATTTCGTGTTCTCTTTGTTAATAAATTTTGAATTATAAAATGACACCGAATTATTTATAACATCTAAAGAAAATCCCTTTATTACATTAACAACTATAATAGATGCGCTCTACAAAAATGAGAGCTCCTTAAAGCATTATTTGATCTTTTAATAAAAAACATTTTATGTGAAATATGGAGAAAATAACACAAAATGTTTTGAAAATTATTAGTAGAAAACTGTGTTGCCCGTTTCCCGGTTATTCAAACTTTAATCTTATTCATATATTTTACCTCTTAATCCTTTTAATAAGGATATAAAGAATTCTAAATGCTCATTTTCCCCAACGACGTGGAAAGAGAATTAAATAGTGAGCTCTCTTTAAAAGGACATTATTCCGAACAAAGAACATTTTAATGCTGTGAATGTTAATTCTGTAATGTATTCTTGGATTTTTTTTCCAGCAGTAATAAGTCAGAATTATAATCTAAATTATATAATGTGATAAATTAATATTTTGATGCAGATTTATAGCAAAGAGTTGTCCAATAAGGGTTTAAAATGAGGAAGAATGATAATTAGATAATTATTATTTTATATTGTAAAAAAAATAATGGCATGTATTTTGGAGACACAATTTCCGATGACTTTTTCACACATATCGCGTGGTATATTTTCAATAATGGCCTAAATATTTCGTATAAGGTCAAGAATGATTCGGTTTTTGTCCTTTGGTTTTAATCCTGGTTTAGTTCTGCAAATCAGAGATTTAATATAGCACCACAAAAAAAAATCCAAAGGCGTATGGAAAACATTTCAGGAATGGCAAGTCTTGTTAAAAGGAAACATTGTTAAATCCACTCTTATCAGATCAGTTCAGGCCAATATATTCTATTAACATATTCCTATAGCGTCTACCATTAACAGCAACACCATCATTGTCTTCAAAAAAATAGGCTTCTATCATTCCTTCAACCCAAAAGCCGCACCGAACAGTGTTTTTTTTAAGCTTGCAGATGTAACCAGTGTCTCGGAATGTTTTTCGTTTTTGGTTTGACTGTTACGCTCCGAGAAGAGTGATATCAAACGTTTGACGGGCTTTTTAAATTTAGTAGCGATGTATCGTTTCATGGGATCACAGCACGCATTTTGCGTGTGAGTGTTTTATAAAAACAATGATTCCTACACTATTACTCGACGTCTGTACAGGACACATTTTAATTTAGGTACCATGAAAAATGTGAATTTATTCATGTATTGGATGTAAGTTTGAAGAAACTGGAAACACAATGCCTGATAAATCAACTCGACGCAAAAGAACATTAAGAACGAGCACGAATGTTGACCGCTTTTGCCAGTCTGTTAAAGATGATCCACGACAGTTTCTACGAGTCCGCGCAGCTTTTCTACATTTACACAAATCCACGATTCATCGCATTATTCGCAAAAAATTACATTTCCATCTCTACAAAATTGTTATTGTGCGAGAGATAATGCCCGATTATCCATCTAAATGAGTTGAATTCTGCAGGACATTGAAAAATCGTTTTAGGAGCTTCAATAATATATGGTTTTCTGACGAATCAAATTTCTATATCAAAGGCCACGTGAATAAACAAAATTGCATATGTTGGGCTCCCGACAATCCGTTGGAACTGCACCAGAAACCATTACATTCGCCTAAGGTTGTCGTTTGTTGTTTGAGAAGCCATATCAAGCGAAGGAATTATCAACCCCTATTTTTTTGAGGATAACCGTGGTCGCGCTCAGACTGATAATTCCGAGCGTTATTGCCATATAATCTGGATTTTTTGGCTCCAGAAATGCAAAACTCGATTGGCTACAACAGCAACACATTTTTCCAACAAGATGGAGCAACTTCCCACGTCACGAATGATTTTTTAGCAGCTTTTGATGATTTATTCCCGGAAATACTGATTAGTCGCCTGGGGTACTGGACATCGAGAAATCCAGATTAGATGTTAACCTGCTGATTTTTAACTAAGGGGCTACTTTAAAAATAAGATTTTCAACACATTTCCACTCAACTTAATTGTTTTAAAGTACAGAATAACAGTCGAAATTCACGCGATTCCAAGAGCGATGCTCCAACGAGTGATTGAAAATTTCCTTTCGGGGCTAAATTAGTGTGAAGAAGCGGATGGTGTGTATTTACGAATGATTGTTTTTTATACATTAAAATTCAAAAACTACTCTGTAATTTAACAGCAATTAAGTAAGTTTTAATTAATTCAGATGTTTTATTTTTTTAAGTAACCAAAAACATTTTGAGACACCCTTTATTTCTTGGATAACTCGATGGATTGAATGGATTATATCGGCGCAATAGATTTGATTTTATATATGGATCTTATCGGCCCAAATCCTGCAGTTATGTTAGTTCACAACAGTGCGCTTCGTTGGAAATTATTTATTTTCTTTAAAATTGAGCCTCCAGAATGCATTCCACCTGACAAAGCCGAAGGGAATATTTGAATGATATTATTTTCAAAATATGACGGTATCTGTTCTTTAAGATTAAATTAAAGTTACTGGATTGTCGCTTATAGTTATCATTGTGGTTCGTTTTAAAGTTCTGACACTTTTGTTGGACAACTCTTTATACTAAATAAAATAAAAAGATGAAATGATCCAATAGTAATCAGCTAGCACGTATGTACAGCATCTCTTCAAGCAACATCTATAGGAAAAAAAAATATACGATACAATCTAAGAAAAAAATACCAAAATACACTGCCAAAAATGAGAAAGGTATAAAATATGCAGTGGTCCAAAAATATCGCTACTTTAAAAAAAAAGGAAACATTGAAGAGGGAAAGCTCATATTGAATTTGCGTGGTATTTATTCAAGTTTTAATATCATTTTAAAGTAGATTATTTTATGATAATGTCAGAAGATGATGTTAATCTGAATGATGAAATTTTAATGGAGATTTTATCTCATTATATTTTTAAGATGGGTTTCTTAAAAAGATACGTTACTTATTTATTATTTAGTAAGGAATTTTCCAAGTTCTTCTATGAACCATGTTTTTTAATAAATAACACACATATATGCTAAAGTTTTTGAGGCTATTTTTGAAATTGAAAATATTGAAATATTGAAACAATTGAAAATATTGTTCTTGAAATTACACAATATCATTTGAATGGTTCCGTTTAGTGCCATCTTGTAGCTCTTTCTTCTATTCTTTTTCTTTTGTAAATAGTGCATACACTCTTCATTAACAGTGTATGTACCAATTTATCATTAATAGTGTATGTACCAATACCAAAAAACACACACAAATATCCATGCCCGCACCAGGATTTGAACCCGGGACACTTTGTTTGCCCAACGAGCAACTAACCCACCAAACCACCGCGGTTGGCTGATATAGATGTGCTCTTTCCTCTCAGTTTCTTATGAAACTCAACCAAAAATTATCTAAGGGTGTTAAGTCGCACGAGTCTGAAAGTTAATTAAAATCCGCAAATTTTAAATAATATTTAAGAAATGTCCATAGAACATTTCACGTAATAGATCTAGTGTTTCACGAACTGTAACATCCTATTGAAACATCGTATGGTAATGGTATTTTGTCTATGACGTCTCCAGTTGAAAATCCGCTTCAAACAGAAGCTTTCGCAGCATATAAAGGCCCCTCTTGAATCACTTCTGAGCTTTCCTTGTCCTAAGTATGGTAGTTTAGCTTGTCAACATCAATGAAAATGATTTCTTTTGAAAGGGTCCAATCGACAAATCTGTTATACGTGCCCTAGCCTATTTCCTTTAGCTCTTGCGTGAGTTGTATTTCATATGGGTATAGACGAAGATCTTTATGCAAAATATGCCATAAACAGACATACAACGGACCATGTTGCTGTGATCTTTTTGGAATCGGCTTTTCTGGCTTTTCGGTTAAGTTTTTGCGTATAGTGGTCGGTTGCGTTTTCATGTGAACGAATTGAATGAGGCTGTGCAGGTGTCAAAAGATCTCAAGCACTCCATTCTATATAAAATTACGTTAAATTTGGCAGTATGGTCGTTGGTTATTTACCATATTTGTGGTACTATTTTTCAATTTATGCACATTGTACGTTAAATAATTGCACCATTTTATTAACTTGTATACTTTCAACTAACGATATGTCAAAAGGAGGGATTTTTTGAATGTTGGAACCTTTAAGTTATATTAAAATATATCGGAACTGATTGAATAGAATGGAACCCATAAATTATAAAATAAAATTTTATTTTAACAAAGTTGTGGCTCCATCAAAATAATTTTACATCAAAATTCATCTTTTAGCTACCTTATAGTTAAGTGAACATTTTTAAATGTTTCTCATTTAACATAGCATCAAAGAAAAGAGTACAAACGTATAAAATTGCAAGATCTGGCTAGCTAATCACTATTGACATTTAAGGAGATTATTAATTAAAAAAAAAAATTGACTATGGGGTATACCGTAATTTTGCTAAAGCTACATATCATTTCCATACGTTTTGTGATATCATCATCGCACAAGGCGATATTATGCATAAGGCGATAACCAACATAAGTCAAAAATTCCTTAGTGGAAGATTCATTATAAATCGGTCTAGCGTAGATACGAGAGTTCGTATTGATTCAGTAAGTATGCACAGTAAAAGAAAATATCAAAAAAAGATGCTAAAATTAATGTTAGATACAATAATTCGTAACTCTCCACCCCTTAATGTTCATTACTTTATTGAACACAATGCTTTTTTAAAACAAATAAAACTGTTATACATAAATATACAAAAAGCAAGGAAAATTGATTATAATGCAACTTTTCATAAATGAGTCTATTACAGTATTAATTCCAAGGTTATTTCGTTCAGATGAACTACTTCGAAACTTGGAATTAGTTGTAAATTGGTAAAGCACCATTCTGGCACTAAATCATTTCATATTGATTTCTGAAGGGTAACTTCTCGGCTATATCCGCAATATAACCTGGCAATAGATTATTTCAGTTGCTATCTCCCTCTCACTTGAAAATCATAAATTATTTGTAATATAAGGACCGATGCTAAGTTTCGTATATGAGAAATTGATGTATTCATCTCTCTAACTAAATATGTAAATTTCTGTCTAGTATAATGAAAACAACATTTAAGTCGTTTTGACACTGCACATTCTGATTTTGATGCTCTTGGTCAAGACCATCGGCCAAATTTCCTATTCGTTATTAATGCTTTTTTTTTCAAATTTTTATGTTTTTTATATATTTTTTGTTGGTTTCTCATTAAGTTATTCTTCTTAATAATTTCTATATTATTGGTGGATATTTTATCTGTTTTTATCTCTCTATTTTGATTATGCAATATTTTCTCTATTGTGATTTGATTTAATCTTCTCTCACATTTTTTTTATACTAGATTTACCACTTACTGTAGACTTTATTCGATATACTTGTTCTATTCGCTGTACAATTTAACTTTCAATTATATTTTCTTCTAAATATGTCTATATACCGCCATTAATATTTCTAATTCCAATTTTATCAATATGTTCTCAAAATTAGTTAAATTAGTCTACTATTAACTTTACCGTTCTAATTTAAAAAATTATTCTACCTAACATAGTTTTTAACGTAAAGCACCCACCTTTTCTTAAGGGATGCAAGTTCAATAATTCTCTGCACTGAAATTGCAACCCACCACTCTAACATAATATCTACGAAGAACTATTTCATGAGTCAATTATAAATTTTCTATGCCTCAGTTGAATTTTGTTTATTAACAAATCAATTTAATAATAAACGTGGGTTACTCATTTTTTGACCAATTTCTCATGTGCTTATGCAAAGATTTGTAGAGGAAGAAAAAATGAGTGTAAATGCTGCAGCTAAACAATTTATTATTAACAGGATGACTTTAAAGAGATATGTTTGTATTAATTGTGATAGAGACAAAGATGATTAATAATTTGTGATTATTGATCATCTAGCAATGGAGCCACGTTGGCTGTGGTGTTTAAGGCGTCAACCTGACCATACAGCAGTTAACGTGGAGCGGGTTTGATCCCCGTACTAGGCAAAACAGTTTTTCTAAAATTCTTGTGAATGTTTCTAGGTAAGAGTGGAAAATCTGCCAAGGAATCACCCCCCAGTCACACCAGTTCGAGGCTGGGTAAGGCCGGATGCCTTCTGAGAGGTTTTCTACGTTGGTCACTCGCCTGCCGGCAGGGTTCTCGAGATACTTTCGGTTAACAAATCCAGGGGTTGATAGTCCTAGGGGGCGTGCTGACCGGGGTTTTCGGTAGCTGATGACCGTGGTTCGGAACCCACGTGAAGCTGTGGGCCCAGTCGCTAAATAGCCTTCTCATTTGCAGAGGCGCCTCTAACCCCAAAACTTTACTTTTACATCTGGCAATATTATTGATCTCATAATTAGTTACTACTTTAATTTAATATTTATTTGCGTTATAATTATTCTTAAATATATAATTTTAAATATAAAAAGTGCAATAATAATCCAAAGATTATAAAGATTTAATTTTATTTGATTTTAATTTTATTTTTCCAGAGATAGAATAAAAATATGGGTATGTAATAATCATAATAAATAAATATTTGCTTGTTGACTACAATTATTTTGTATTCAGATCATTCTGTATAGTCATCAAGTCCATTTTAACCATTGCTCAACTAGCCCCATATCCATGCTTAACTAGCCCCACTAGTGAGGCACGCTGAAAAGCTTGGAGCGCTCTCGCATTTCCCACAATAACTTTTAAACTTGTTCTCGGATCGTTTTTACACCGCTAGAAGTTTTGGAGAAGAGTGAATTACAATCATAACAGAGTAGGAATCAATGAAATCCGATGCGTATTCTTAAAGTTATGGGTTATTATATCCAGCGGAAAGTTGGTCAACTAGCCCCGCTCTATCCTATTTATTGCGTGGAAAAACCATCGTGCAAACAGACAAAAAGTTGAAAAAGAATTTCCGGGACATTTCGTGATTCACAAGTGGTTTACTGAGTTTCGATGTTGTCCAACCAGTACGAGTGATTTCACGGTCCAGACGCCCTCTTTCAGTCACTATCAGTCACAGTCACAATCACTATCCTGTTGGTTCATCGCAGAGTAAAGTTAAGAAAGATTATTAAGATGAAAGAAGATGAGAAAACATCCTACATAAACATTTGAACATGAGAAAACTGTTACTGCGATGCGTGTCGCGTTTGCTCATAGTGAACCATAAATGGAATCGAGTATCACTTCGCAGCGGTATTTAGACATGTAAAAGGTGATCAAATAAGAGCTATATATTTATTATTTGGAATAGAAACAAAACTGTATAAGACATCAACGTGATTTTTTTTTCATGTAAATGACCGCTTCTGGATTGTTTTAAAAACTCTATTCTTGAATACTAATAGTTGATCATTTTGCCACATAAATTGGCGATTATTTCACCAATGACATGAATAATGTTAGTTTTAACGCCATTGAGTGTTTGTGATTTATTGGTGGTCCAGTGGGTCCAGTGGAGTTATATTGCATGATCTTAGTGGCCAGGTAACATCGATTTTTTCTTTCTCAATTTCTTGAGATTACACGGTCATCGAATTTTTCTTTTGATAAATTGATTGTGTCTCGAGATGAATGACATGTTGCAACATCTTGTTGAAACCACATGTCGTCCAGATCAAAGTCATTCAATTCATGTCATAAAAAATCAGTAATCATGTTTCTGTAGCATTCTCCATTGACTTTAATTATATATCCATTTTTGTTTTGAAATAAGTACGGTCCAATTACACCTCCAGACCATAAACTACACCAAATTGTTAATTATTGTGGAAATATAGGTGTTTCAAGAACAGCATGTGGAGTCAAATCAGGAATTTGCTATAGATAAATAATTCAACATAAATAGAAATGTGGATTTATTAGATTAGGTACTTAAATAATTAAGTATTTATTTCAAAAGCAATCTTCGTTGATCTTCTGCAAGGCGGCTTAAAACAGCTTCTGTCAAAGAATCACCCAAACTATTTACAAGTTTTCTATGTACACTAAGCCCGTTTAATCTTTCTTCAATCATTGTTGGTCTCAGCCAGGTTTTTACGCGTTTTTGAGTACCAAATGACTTTTCAATGGTAGCTGTAGAATAAGACATTGCCAATAAAATATGTACGGCTGTTTTAACATTTGGATAGAAAGTTTCTGCGTGTCGAATAACACCTGTTATCTGCAAAGTTTCGAGATTCTCCTCCTAGTTTGTCCAAAAAATCCAACCCAGCTTGGCTGCTGGCGCAATCCCCTCTAATTCATAAAATTTAGAGATTTTTATACGAATTTTTAATTCTGAAGCTATAATTGGCTGTAAATGTCGGCGATTGATTTTGGCTAAACCTCGGTTCCAATAAGGATAATATTGAGTTCAAATAGGGCACATATAGCGAACGGCGAAAATACTCGCTTAATAAAGCAGCTGGATGATTTACCCTGTAGTTTTGGCGATCTGCAGCCCATGAAAGACGCAGCTCTGAGTTCAAATATTCAGCTATTTTATTACCTGACTTTAATGGTTCCAGCACGGAATTTTACTTGTCTATAATACATAAAGCCAATATGAATGTGGTTTGTCCAACTGCAGATAATAATTGAAAAGCCATTTTTTTTGTCCTGGAATTCCCTTCTTTTCAATCAAACCTTTCACAATTTCAATGAAATAATTCCAAAAAAAAATCTTATCTTTGACAGTTCCGATCCAGTTGCGGATCTCAGGAACATTGGTTGAGTCGCTTACAACAAAGGTTTAGTTTGTGGCAGGCGCAGTGAAAATATAAACCCTTCTTATATGTTTCTCTCAATATTTTTTGTACACTACCATCTTCTCCCGTCATCGTAGCCCATCCGTCATAACCCTGCCCCACGCATTTGTTAACATCAATATTCATGCATTAATGAATCTATTAATTTCAGCAAGTATAGTTTGGGCATCCAATTTTTCTAACTCGACAAAATCCATAAATTCTTCCCTTACATTTTTTTCATTAGGGTCGTAAAATTTGATAACTATTGATAGTTGCTCCTTTCCCGATATATCAGCTGAGTCATCAGCCAAAATGCTGCTTTAACATCGTCGACTAAATTTTCTCTGATTAGGATTCCACATATACTTAAAATCCCATTTTGTATTTTGTGTACTGAGCATTTTTATAATCCTTTTTCTAAATGATTTTTTAAAATTGTATCACCAGAATCAATTTTAAATTTAAGCAAATCTGGAAAAAGCCTGTGATTTTTTTCTTTTGCTCTCAATGGCAAATCATGTGTTCCGCAAAATAAAAAGGGTAGTATTGATAAGTTTTGATGCATATATACACTTCTTCTTCAAGGATTTTTGGGTAGCCTATTTGCATAGCTACCAGTACATTTGTTTTTTGGGTTGCTAAAAGTTTTGGCAGGCGCACTCGACTCTTTGTGCAATTGACTACTTACATGTGCTTACAATAAGTATGTATTTCCTTATACTTAGTGAATGGTCGGATAATAAGAGAACCCTGCACACAACGTACACGTTTTGGCGAAAATAAAACGCAAAACAAAGATAACGCACCTTTTAATAGTTTTGAATAAGCAAGCTAAGGCTAGTACATTTCTAACCAAGTGTGGTTAAATTTACAAGTGCGTAGCATCGCCAGTAAAATCATATTTTTCTGGAGGCATTCAACATTGCCTTAACATGTCCATTTACTTTTCGGCAAAAAAGGCGAGACGCTTCCATCGACTGGAGAGGTCATGGTCCCTTTTTTCTGGAATTTGCAAGGTATTATATGCAGGCGAAACACTAGACTATTTTACAGAGTTTAACAGTCGTAATTTTTAACTCGTATTTTTTTTGGAAAAGTTTAAGATGAAAAATCTTCGGATCAAAAAACAATATTTCATTTAAAAAGTATTTGACTTTTCATACCCTCGAATACTATATAAAATACCAATCGTTTCAATAATTTCCGGTTATTCAAGTAATTTTTTACTAAATATTCCCTTCAATTCGTCTATTGGAACCTTCTGTGCGAAATACTAAACTTGAAGAGATTTACCACTAAACACTAACTCACTTTTTCAAACTTTTCGACGCACATTCTGCTAGCCATTTTAACATTATCAGGTCAGAAAGTTGGTGTTTGATAGTAAATCTCTTCGAGTTTAAATATTTCTTTATTAGTGAGTTTATCATAATTTGGATTTTGTTGCTTAGAAATATAATTCAGTTGTTTTTGTCATGGAAAAAATGCTTTTATTAAACTATTGAATATCTAGCTCGTTTTCGCTCTGAAATCCATTATCAGCGGTTAGCTATCTCGTTTCCCATAAGAAAACCCACTAACGTCCAAATCACCATTCAGTTCCTATTTCCGACCTTTTTTTTTCTCACACACACACACTGACACTCTCGTACACCTAAAGACGGAGCAAGAGTTCCGAAAAATGAACAAAAACCCTTACGTCATACGTCGTCGATACGTAGCCGAGATGCCGGAAATCCCGCTCCAATTAGGAATCGACCCCTGGTGGCGTAACGCGAAACCAGGTCGACACGTCTCCCCGAATGACAAATGTCCAACGCGCTACGGTCCACAGCCGCTGTAGATATGTGTCGCGGACTTCTGGTGCCGCTCCAGAAAATTGCCAAAATTATTCCGGTGGGAAAAATTGGTTGGCTTCCTAAAGCGGGTCTAGTTACCTGGAGAATAATTTGCATAGAAATTAGTTCTTGATATTTGCTTTGAAGAAATATTTATTTGAAGTAAATTTAAGAATTTTTAAGGCTGAAAGGAAATTTCGGGAGCATTTGATATATTCAAATTTTCATCATGACGAAGTACTGTTCTGTATGTTTGAAATATTAGTGTGTAGAAAACGTATTTGTGTTTTCCCTTTCTTTATAAATAAAGGATTATACTTCACCCCTCAGAGGTTTAATTCCATTTCAACTTAAGTTTCAAAGTGATTCCATTGCGAAATATTCAGTGGATGATTTTTATCAAGAATATCAAAATGACTTAAATCCGAGATGTAACTCTTAAATAACGAGACTGACGCTGTAAAACATTTAATTTTGATAATACATGTTTACTTATTATCATCTTCAATATACACCCCTCCTCTATCCTTACAACGCTCCATGCAAATTTTATATTGTTCGAAACGGTGCTGGACGGGGAAACGGTCTTCTTCTGTCAGCTCCTTCAGAACGCGTGCCGCTTTCTCTTACACAGCTTCAACGGACTCAAATCTTGTTCTTTTTAATGAAAAATCGCACGGCGCAAGATCCGGCAAATAAGGCAGATGGTCTAATACTGGGATGCTGTATTTGGCTAGAAACATCTTCACAGACAATGCGGAATGAGCCGGCACATTGTCTTAGTGGAGAACGCATGACTTGTCCTTCCACAATTCTGGTCGTTTTTTCCTTATTCTTTCACGGAGTTCAGCAAGGACGTGAAGGTAGTAATGTTAATTAATAGTTTGATCTTCAAGAACCCAGTGAAGGTACACAATCCTTGCAAAAACAATCATTGCTTTGAATGTTGATTTGCTCATTCAAACTTTTTTGGCTATCGATGAATTTGGGCTCTTCCAGTGCATGGATTGGCGCTTCGTTTCAGGATCAAAACTAAAAAACCACGTGTGACGAATCGTGGTTTTTGTTATTATCCTCAAGTTTGGGTCATTTTCAATGGCATTCAAAGTGTCAGTACAAACATTTTTGCAAGCTTCTTGTTGGTCAAACGTGAGAATTTTAGGTACTATTGTGGCACACACTTTTGCATGTTAAAATTGTTGTGTAAAATTTGCCGTACGCATTCTTTGTCAATTCCTACAGTTTCAGTAATCGCACGAATACTTACCCGACGGACAGGTCAAATTATATTAACGATTTTTTCGATATTGTTATCCGTTCTTTACGTGTAAGGGCGCCCTGGACGTGGATCATCTTCAACGCCTTTTCGGCCATCTTGAAAATACCTAAACCACTCAAAAATATATGCACACGATAAACATTCATTGCCATACACTTCTTTCAATAAATTATAAGTTTCAGTAGCGGTTTTTCCAAGTTTAAAGTAAAATTTCACAATAATTCGTTGCTCTATTGCTACACATAACATTTTTCCGGCGAAACAAAAAATAACTCTAATGAGAACGGAGATTGGGGTTATACGGATATGTTTACAGAAACTAGAGGTACTATATTCGAAAGAGAAGGCTTTACGCTAAATAGCTATTGGTCGCTGGCGTTTGATATATGCGTACTTCTTATGTAGCAGCGTCAGTCTCGTTATTTAATAGCCACACCTCGTAAGTCACAATATTAAGGCAGCTTTAAGACATTAATTTAAAAAAGGCTTCAAAACAACATACACCGTTCGAGAGAGTTGCGAAATAGAAGAGTACCGGGAGGCGACATGAGTTATGAAGCATTATCTCGAATAATTGTTCTTATTCTCCATATTTCTTATGCTTGATAAGACATCGGATTCTGTACTTAACATTAATTTACCCATTTCTAAATCAAATTTTTCTTGATCTACTTCTCCTTCTTTATTCTATATCTTTTTCCTATTTCGATTAACTTTTGGAGTTTCATGATCTTATTTTCAGTTTTAAAGTGATTGTTTTGTCATGTGTCTTTTATTAAATCCAGTCCACTTTAAGCTGCGGATCCAGTCGCTAAATACTCTAATTTTCTGATACGTCTCTATTCTTAAATGCTTACTTTCTTTCTTATTTGTGCTCTCAGGTGTTTATATATAAATTCATTTTAATTTTCATATACTTTAAGCCTTCTTAGATAATGTGTTTTTTTATAGCGGGGTGGCTAATTTGTGCTTTTATACAGGGTGGTCTAAAGAGTAGTTAATGTTCGGCTAAGCTGTAGAAAATTTGGTAGGAGGGGTAGAAAGGTGGAGTCGGTTTTAAACTATAGTTCGGCTGATGGAAATTTAGTCACCATGCAGCGCTACACGAAAGAGAAGCGCTCGTTTTGTAAATTTTGACAACATTCCAATTTGCACGATATTTAGCAATGTTCAAGCCTTCCGTTGATTAAGCAATGGGTTCGTAAGTTTGAGGAAACTGGTTCAACTTGAAATAAACGCGTTCCCAACCATCGAAGGTCTTCAAAAGATTGAGGCAGTGGAAGCGTATCAGAAAGAGTGAGCCAGTGAAATCGTATGTCAACGAAACTTGAAAGTGCGCGGTTGATTTAAATGTGACTTCGCATCCTTCACAAAGATTTACGCATGCAGCTATGCAAGATACAGTTAGTGCAAGAATTAAAGCTGGCGGAACTTGCTGATAGATTTGTATTCGCTAACGAAATGATTCACCGATTTCCACTAGTCGACAACATCTTATTCTACGATGAGGCTCATTTCCACCTTAATGGCCATGTCAATAATCCAGACTGTCGATACTGGTGTGGAGAAAACCCTAAAAATAAACATGAACTGCCTCTGCATAGCCCGAAGGTCATAGTTTGGGCTGCAATGTCGGCATTAGGAATAATCGCCCCGTTTTTTTTAGAAGGCCACTACGGTCGCCTAGTAACTCTCAGCGTTATGTCAACATGCTTCAAACTTTTTTCACTCCTGCTTTTCAAGAAATTGAAGGATACATTCAGGACATTTGGTTTCAATAGGACGAAGCCACCCGCCATACTTCCAATCTCTCTTTGCCCGTCGTGCAGGCGCTTTTTTCGGGAAAATTGAATTCTCGAAGAGGAGACATTCAGTGGTCCCTCAAAGCCCGGACCTGACTCCCTGTGATTTTTTATGTGTACCGCAACCGCCTCACCACTCTGGAAGATTGAAAGAATATTTGGAAAGAAATCGAAATCATAATTGTAAACATTTGCCACTGCTTTATGGCAAATTTTAGAGGTCGGCTTCAGGAGTGCCAGGATAGTTGTGGAGCACGTTTAGACAATGTAATCTTCAAAACATAAATTTCCAACAATTTTTGTAAATTTTAATAATAAATTTGATAAAATTGACCAACTTGTTTATTTCTTTATTTCATCTCAAACAGTTAATAACATTATATGAAATATGTAGTTTGTCTAATGGAAAAGGATCCTGTCTGATTTAAAGATCTATGACTTATGTATCTTTATAGATGCATGATATATTATTATCTGAGTAGTATTACTTTTTAAGCGTTGATCGAGTAAGTTGAACGTGTTAAAAAAGCTTATGTTTTAAATTTAGTAAAAGTGCCATGGACATTTTTTTCGCAGTAAAGAACCGAACTGTACAAACTTTACTAAATGCTTTGCAAAACTTTATATTGGAGGAGTCTTCAAGGCAATCTGTGAAGGTGCTAAACTATTCCTTTGTCAGATTTTGCTCCATGAGATTTCTAACAATTGCCAAAAAAAAATTCCCAAAACAACGCACCCAAGTTTAGAAAGTAATCTATAACCAAGTTGGACACACTTAGGATATCGCCCTTAAAATTTCTATCAGGAGATTTTTAACATATTTTTTAATTATTCGAACTGTTAAATCAAGTCACACTTTATTTTTTATATAATATAATACAAATCCTAAATTCCTAACATTTTGGATCTCACTTCGCATAAGTCATATTTTTCATTAAATGTATTATGTATACTTAATATTAACTTATACAAGCATATATGATACTAGCTTGCAAAATAGAAAACTATTTGATACGAGACTTTTCAGCTCTACTTAGAAAATCTCACGAGCGATGTCAGTCGCTTTGAAATCTTTTTTTTTCACTCCTTTTAACGTTTTTGTTAAAAACCATGTATTTGTCAGACTAAAAAGTTGTAATCGGATTAAACCTCTGAAGAGTGAACTTAATTTTTAATTTATAAAGGAAAAATAAACTCAAATACTTTTGTTACAGCCTATTAATATTCCTCATTCTTGTTAACTGAACATCAGTAGCGCCTGCCGTAGAGTAGACAGGGTACGGTTATGCCAGGGTACGGTTGTGGTAGTCGTCGTATTAGCGAAACTATAAGAAATACTGGTGATGCTGCAAGGGGAGAGAGGAGCGGCGTGCTCATCTGAACGTTTTTCACAGTATTGCGTCAGCCATCCACCGACATTAACGCTAGCAGAGGCCTATAATACTTTTTAACAGTCAAAACTAAGTATTTTTATTGGATTTCTTTTAATAATAGCTGTTATGTGTGTACAGATAGAGTAATGACTGTTTTTCCTCGTTATAAGTTAAACATGTAGAATGTAATCTGTATCATTGCTCTGACAGTTTTGGGCCGAGAATTTTCCTCATAATTTTGCGTTTTTCCTTTAGTATGTTTTCTATGCCGCTTTTTGTATGGACTGTAAGTGTCTCGCTTGCGTATAGTACCTCTGGTTTGATTACTGTGTTGTAGTGTTTTATTTTTGCGTGTGTGGATAGGCATTTCTTATTGTAGATATTGTGTGTCTTGCCGTATGACGTCTTCATCTTCTGCAATCGAGTCTTCTGTGCTATCTTCTCTCCTCCTGTGGGTTCGAGGATCTCAGTGAGTGACTGATAGCGAGTGACCCTATTTATTTTGCCGTATTTGGTGTTCAAATTTTGGACATTTAATTTTGAGCAGAAGAATATAGAAAAAATATAGAAAGGATATTTGTAGGCCAACTTTCTCTGCATATTCCTTGAGGACTTCGATCTGTTTGGTTGCCCTTTTTTCATTGTCTGCGAGTATGGCTAGATCGTCCGCGAAGGCAAGGCATGATATTTCTATGTTATTTTTGGTTCGTCCGAGTCGTATTGGTTTCCAGTGTCCTTGATTTTTTAGTTCCTTTTCCCATTCCCTTATGACTTTGTCCAGGACCAGGTTGAAAAGGTGTGGGGATAACCCATCTCCTTGGCGTACTCCGGTTTTAATCAGGAAGGGTTCGGAAATTTCTCCCATAAATTTCACTTTAGAAATTGTGTCGGCCTGTGTCTGCTTGATCAATCGTAGTGTTTTGGGGTCGAGTCCTTGTTCTTCTAGGATGTTGAATAGAGATTTCTCCTTTATTTATATTTCCATGGGTTCGTTATTACGATTATTTTGTTAGGGACGGGCCAGTAGGATTGATTGGTACTGCAAATCTTTCAGGTTGGATGTAAGATGCATCGTTCCTAGTATTTCTCGAACATTTTAAGAAATTCTCTAATGCTTCTCCAACGCATTGCATTAAAACAAATTTTAAAGCATTTTTCTAAAGAAAATAGAATCACATTGCTTTCATTTCCTCCACACTGCTTGCACAGACTGCCGCCCTTGGATCTATCTGTCTTCGGACCTTTAAAAAAAACTATAAATACTGCTTCTAATGGATGGATGCGAAGTCACCTTGAAAAAACAATGACAATCTATGATGTACCAGGTATTATCAAAACTGCTATGTCTGATTTTCACACAAGCGGCTGGTTTTTGTAAAATTGGTATTTATCCGTATAATCGTAATCTATTCCAAGAAATTGACTGTGCACCATCTTTTGTAACGGATAGACCAAACACTGGCTGTGAACAGAACAATTCTGCAGCACCATCCTTTCTAACGGACAGACCAAACCCTGACACTGGAGAAAACAACCCTGAGGCTGAAAATGAAATACCGCCGCTTCTATCACAAGAATTTGACTTTTTACCATCATTTGAACCAGACGGACCAAACTCTGATGCTAGAGAGAATAATCCTGGACCTAACGATGAAATACTGCCACTTACAGCTTCCTTATTGGCTGAATCTTCAATGCCAAATCCAAGCAATGTTCAGCTAACTGCATCATGCTCAAACCACCTGCTTTTTCACCTGAAATTGTTCGGCCTTTTCTGAAGGTTCCCCAAAGAAAAACAAAAAGTTCCAGAATAAAAAAGTCGACTATTTATACAGACTATATAAGCAGGTAAAGAAAAATCTTACTGAACCAAAAGAATAAAACAAACAACAAGGAAAAAATCAAAGCAAAGCAAATGAAGACATTACCATCGTCATCGGTTGAAGAAGAGTATTTCTGTCTGGTTTGTGTAGGTCCATGTTCTGAAAGTAAGGCTGGAGAAAAATGGATCAAATACCAAGAAAAATGTGAGCTCTCGTCCCACTTAGGGACATACATTTGTTATAACTGTGATGAGTCTGACTATATCTCAGTATCTTACTTTTCAGTTTTTAGGACTAAGAATCAACCTTAGATTTTTCTTGTTTTTTGAAGTTCTATGTTGATACTTACACAAATGTTTATTTTTTCTTGAAGAAAACATTTGCAGGTCGGTTGTGATATTTTTTCCTTTTTTTCTAATTTGTTCCTATGTACCATTGTTAACCATTGTACTTAGGGATAAAATTTTAGTATTTATACGTAGACAAATGTATACTTTACTATAAAAAACATGACTAATCCATCTTCGTCCAAGTTAGTCTTATTTTTGTCTATAGTTCCTCTGACAATCACGAGACGTGGTCTGCCCATTGTTTGTCGATGTCTGCCGTCGTTTATATATATATATATATATATATATATATATATATATATATATATATATAACTGAGAAATAACGGAACTTTTTGACATGAAAAAAACGAAACTTTTTCCGCATCAATGCAATGCTTTTATGTCGGTTTTCAGAATTGCTTTAATGACCCAAATCATGGTTCCTTGGACCTGTGTAGGTCAAAGGTAAAGAAAAATCGATAAAACCTTAAAGCAAATGGAAAATAACATACCAAAACCAGATTTTTCTCCATGAGAAATGAAAGAATAGATCAGCGACATATCGAGCTACTCAAACGATCTATGAGACGGACATACTAATATGTAGTATCAAGATATGAGATGACAGAAAAAGTGAGTAATTATTAATACTCACAGTACAGCAAGGGATATATTATCCCCAATACCCGTTACGTTGGTAATGGTAATGGAGGATATATTTAAAGAACTGATATGGGAGCAAAATGGAATGAACAAACAATGTGAAAGACACAAATTTACAAAGCTAGAATAAATAATGAGCGAACTCTACATGAAAAACCAACAAAAAAACCAAAACTTTATATATTAAGTCAAGTTATAGAAAGTTCTATGTATATCTGGGAGAACTAACCTCACTTAACAAATATTATCAGGAAGTGAAAGTCAATAGGATGGTAACTGGCATACTAATAAAATTATGGGCGATCAAATGAATATTGTCACAACCGTACCCAGTCTACCCTACAGTAAGCAGATTCTTCATGTTTCCCTTGATAATGCTCTTGAAACATTTCTAAATAATATTTTTTATTTAAGTAATGTCTGAATGATTGTGGCGTGTTCATATATTCTTTTCTTTTTTTTGGGTTTTTCGCCACGATCTAAAACTCAAAAAATATCAAAAATATCTGTTATTATTTAAATAAAGAATAAAAAAATAAAAACCTAATGGAGACAAATTTCTCAGTGATTCTTTTCTGTAATAAATTTGCCTAACGACCAAAATTTTAAAAATATAAAAATGTCGAAAAAAATACAAACTTTTAACGTTAACGTTTTGGAAGGTGCTCTCCCCCCGTTTTCAAAACTAATCTAAAAAATAAATTTTATTAATTTGTAATATATAAAGTAAAGAGTGGACGTAAATATATTTTTTTGTATATGTCAACGATACTTACATTGACAACAATAGATTTTTAATATATATATATATATATATATATATATATATATATATATATATATATATATATATATATATATATATATATATATATATATATATATATGGTTTACTGTGTTTGTTTACTGTACTGATTGTGTATTGCAATACTTAAATATGTTTAATTGTATTCTTTAGAATCGGGAACCATATTGAATTTAAATCTACCGAAGGCATAGCAATACAGTTATTTTTATTTAAATTAATTATAGCGGTTTCTTTTAATCTTCTGTATTTTGTTACCGATTCTTTTAATACCGTTTTGGAATTATTCCAATTGATTTTATGTCCCGATTCCCATGCGTATTGACAAATTCTAGATTTATTAAAATCGCCCTTTCTAAGAAGGTTTTTATGTTCTTTTATTCTAACATCTAACGGTCTAGATCATATAGAATTTGCCATATTCGCAGGAAATTTAGTTTAAATAAGAACAGATATTTTTGATATTTTTTGAGTTTTAGATCCTGGCGAAAACCCTGAAAAAAAAGAAAAAAAACGTATTTACTCCAATTAACAAGAGACAAATGATTTTTTAATTTCCTCGGTGGTTTCTTTCATTAAACAGTCCGTAAATATCAGAACAATATAACGATATTCTGACGAGCCTATCTGCCTTTAATATTAGACGAAACAACTAAATCTTATCGTGATGAACCTAAACAATTCCTTCCTTAATTTGCTGCGATGGCAATCAAACGAAAATTATTATTTAGCCCTCGCTGGTCTTCACCCCTCGATTTACTTTTCGTTCCCTAACCATTTTCGCCCACTGTTCCTGCTGCTGCTGGCTGCCGTTGTTGCTACTGTACCGGCGCTTGTGTCAGTTGCAGAACTTTCGGTAATGTTTAACTTTTCGTACAGTGAATGGTTGGCACTTTGAGATCAGCAGGAGGGGACTAGGGGAACTTGATATCGGTGGACTGAGAAGCATTTTTCTCTTGTTTCAGAGCGTGAATGTGGCAAAACGGACTTTTTTAAGAATAGGGCCCGCTGTTTGAAAACGCCGCAATAAGGTTTTTGTCTCATTTTTCCATTGGCTTTGTTTGGGTTTTTTAAATTTTCTGTTTGTATTTGCACGGTTTGTGTATTTTAGAGAAACTGTAAAGAGGAGAAATAATTTTAATGCATCTTTTCAATGATACAAATTAACTGAGGGTTTTTAATAAACATGTTACGGTTATTTACCAAATTTAAATTATTCAGACTTTCTATATTTTGGTATTTTGGCGAAGGTACTCAAATAAAAATGTAGTACATTTTGCGTCGAGTCATTAAGAATAAATTAACGCATGGCCAAACTATTTACAATGTCCGTGGTCATTCTGTCTATCCCGTATTGCGTGTTGAGTCGGGATACAGGGCCATACTTTGTTCCAACAGTATCGAGAATTTGTAAGAATTGTTTAAAAAAAAAGTACGTGTTTTCTTGATCAATCTTTTGCTCATATTTAAATACGCTTTAACAGAAGGTCGGTACAATATTTCTTTAGTTTATATCTATTTTAGTCCTGGAATTAACGCATCAAGTTTATTTCGTCCCTTTTCATTCACGTTAGTCCGATACTGGTACCTTGGTTGATTGGCAGTACTCAAACGGAGAGCTACTGAATTACTTCGTGGGCTTGATTTTTCGAAGGAACCATTTTTGATTCCTTTTCGATCACCTTCGAGAGCAGTCGACTGTGCAGCAATAGGAATAAAAGAAACAAGATACTGGTACCTTGGTTGATTGGCAGTACTCAAACGGAGAGCTACTGAATTACTTCGTGGGCTTGATTTTTCGAAGGAACCATTTTTGATTCCTTTTCGATCACCTTCGAGAGCAGTCGACTGTGCAGCAATAGGAATAAAAGAAACAGCAGAAAAGGTAGGACTCCAAATTTTATTTGAAAAGACACAATACATGACCTGCAACAGACTAAAAACACCATTTCTAAAAACAAAATATGGTAACATCAGACGAGTCTCTCAATTGAAATATTTGGGTGAAATAATCATGGAAAATGGGTTGGAAAAAGCGGTCAATAAGGGTAGATGTCAAAAAATGAAAACGGTATTGAGACTTACACAAAATATTTACAACATAAAATGCCTCTCTAAAAACACAAAACTGAGACATTACAACATAGTTATTAAGCCAGAATGTCTATATGCGGCAGAAACGCTCATTTACAATAGAAAGAGAGACATCGAGGACATTGAAAAGAAGGAAAGAAAAATTATAAGAAAAATCCTAGGCCCCAAATAAATAAATAGCACAACATACTGACTTCGAGAAAACCAAGAAATCAAAGAATACACAGATATACATAGCGACTTTAGTTTTACGGACACATAAAAGACTTTAGTTTTACAGACACATAAAACGGATGAATCCGAGTAGGCTAACTAGACAAATAGTCGAATTTTATGAAAATAGGAGTAGAGCTAAAGTAGAAATAATTAAATGGATTGCTGCAATTAGAGAGGACACAAGATCAGCAAATATTACACAAAGTGAAATTCAGGATAGAGGCTGTTTCAGACACAAGGTTGACGTTTGGAAGGTTGGCCAGAGAGAAAAATGTAGGAAGACTGGTACAACTTGGTCTGACGAAAGGAAAAAAGCTCATAGCGAAAGAATGAAATTAGTATGGGCACGGGAAGGCTAAAAACAACAAACGCCTCTAATTGTACTTCGCGTGGTCCACCAGGGTCCATACGTGAATAATAATATATATAATATATATATATATATATATATATATATATATATATATATATATATATATATATATATATATATATATATATATATAGTTTTTGGATTTCTTTGGACTGCACCCAATATTTTATTTTGGAGGGTTTAACCTTGATTGACATACATAAAGATTTAAATTCTATTACACATGATTCCCTGTTTTTATTTTCGATGGTCAACAAGTGAGCTGCATTTAAACGGGGGTTACAGCGATGAAGATGCATGTTCTAGACCTCCAAAAACCATCCCGACTAAGGAAATCGACACAAAAATCCATGATATCGGATTAAAACCTCACTGATTGAAGGTATGCGAGTTGACTAACATTATCAACATTTGATAAACCTTATTCAGCTGAGTTTCTTCGATGTTTTATAATAGTAGATTAACAGTAGATTATAACAGTAGAATAACATGGATTAACCATTATAGGCAAGTGTGATAAAGGAACGACAATGGTCTCATTAGCAGGAAAAGTCGAGAATGCAGATTTTTGGAATCCTCGAGGGTAGTGCTCATTTAAAAGATAGAACCATAATGTTCACGCATCTACAATGGGGCGTATTCACAGCAATTGATTTCGAGCGATTCGCTCCTTTTGAAAAACTAAAGGAACTGGCTGGCTGGATGAAGATTCATTTCAAATGATGAGGTCAGTGCTTATTTGCGCAAGTCGCCTAGGTTCTTAAAGAGCAATTATAAGACATTAATAAGACCAATTCTTATATATGCCCTGGAGTCAACCAACATAAATAAGAACAAATATAACAGATTGAGAAAGGAGACTTAAAAGAAATTAGAACAAATAGAGGGAGAATTAGGAGGAGAGAATATAGCCAGATATAAAAAAGCAAGAAGGCTGGAATGGGTAGGTCACACACACAAAAATAATTAAAAGATTAACAAAATTGTCCCATTGGAAAGAAGAGCAAAAGGAAGGCCGAGAGGGAGATGATTAGTCGAGGTAGACAAGGATGCAAAATACTGGGCATTGCAGACTGAACAATAGAATGTAGAGACAGGAAGGAATGGAAGTTATGCCCTGGAGCACCACTCATCTCTGCATATGTCGGTGCCCTGATGAGTCTAACCACCAACAGACGAAACATGTGCCCTTCAATATAAGCGATGAGCGGGGCTCGCTTCCGGTCAAGCAACTTACAGAATATATATATATATATATATATATATATATATATATATATATATATATATATATATATATATATATATAACTGCTAAAGGTAAAGAAAAATCGATAAAACCTTAAAGCAAATGTTAGTATTTTGTTAATACTCACAGTACAACAAGGGATATATTTTCCCCAATACCCTTTCTGTTGGTAATGGTAATGGAGGATATATTTAAATAACGGATATGGCAGCAAAATGGAATGAACAAGCAATGTGAAAGACAAATTTACAGAGCTAGAACAAATGATGAGCGAACTCTTAAAGGAAACAGGAAAGAAAGGCTTAAATATGAATTTGACGAAGGCGAAGTACATGAAAAAAGAACATAAAAACCAAAACTTTATATATTAAGTCAAGTTATAGAAAGAGTAGTTTTATGTATATCTAGGGCAACTAACCTCACTTAACAAATATTATCAGAATGGGAAAATCAATAGGATAATAAAACTGGGATGGGAGGCACATAGCAAACTAAGGAATATATTGAATACGAGAATTCGTATGAAACATAAAATCCAAATATAAAACGAATGTGTTCCCCCTCTAATAAGATATAGTGCAGAAACATGTACGCTCAATAAAAAGATAATAAATAAACTTCAAGTACACCAGAGAGCTATTGGGAGATAACTACTGCGAATAATGGATCGAAAAATTAATAAAAAATATGAAAGCGCAAATGTAGCAAACTAAGGTGGAAGATATGGTAAAACGTATATGCACATTCAAATGAAGTTCGTCCGAACATATTGCACGATATAGAGAACTGTGAAGCAGAGACCTTGGGGAGAGGAAAGAAGCTTAGTAACTTCGCCACAACGCTGGTACTGGCAGGTTTACATTGGTTTCAAGTCGTGAAGAATGGATAATATGAGGGAGTCTTTACAATGGGGAAAAGGTAATAGAAGAATATATATATATATATATATATATATATATATATATATATATATATATATATATATATATATATATATTATATATATTATTATTCACGTATATATATATATATATATTCATATATATATATATATATATATATATATATATATATATATATATATATATATATATATATATATATATATTCATATATATATATATATATATATATATATATATATATATATATATATATATATATATATATATATATATATATATATATATATTATTACTCACGTATGGGCACCGGCGGACCACGCGAAACTCAGTCAGAGGCGTTTGTTGGAGTTAGCCTTCCTTTGCCCCCATACTGATTTCATTCTTTCACTATGAGCTTTTTTCCTTTCGTCAGTCCACGTTGTTTCAGTTTTCCTACATTTTTTCTCTAGCCAACCTCCCAAACGTTAACCTTTTGTCTGAAAGAGTTTCCATCCTGAATTTAATTTTGTGTAATATTTGCATATCTTAGGTCCTCTTTAATTCGATTTAATTATTTCTACTTTAGCTCTACTCCTATTTTCATAAAATTCGACTAATGTCTAGTTAGCCTACTCGGATTCATCCGTTTTATGTGTCCGACCTTAAGTCTTATTTTTCTCATATCGTTGTATATCTGTGTATTGTTTAATTTCTTGGTTTTCTCGAACTTTGTTGTGGTATTTATTTGTATGGGACCTAAGATTTTTCTTATGATTTTTCTTTTCTTCTTTTCAATCTCCTCGCTGTCTCTCGTTCTATTCAAAATGAGCGTTTCTGCCCATATAGTCATTCTGGCTTAATAACTGTGTTATAATGCCTTAGTTTTGTGTTTTAAGATATGCATTTTTTGTTGTAAGTATTTTGTGTAAGTCTCACTACAGTTTCCATTTTTTGACATCTACTCTTATTGGCCGCTTTTTCCAACCCGTTTTGCATGATTATTTCACCCAAATATTTGAATTGAGAGACTGGTCTAATGTTACCATAATTTGTTTTTAGAATGTGTTCTTAGTCTGTTGCAGGTCATATATTGTGTCTTTTCAAAGAGTCCTGCCTTTTCTGCTGTTTCTTTTAGGATTTCAATCTGTTTCTGTGTCGTTTATATATCTTGAGACAAAATCGATAGATCATCAGCAAACGCAAGACAATCAATTTTGATGTTGATTCTCCCCAGCTTAATGGGCTGGTCAGTATTCAGGGCCGACTTTTTTTCACGCCACTCCTGTCTTACTTTTTCTAGAACACAGATAAATAAGAGTGGCGAGAGTCCATCCCTTTGTCTCACTCCAGTTTTAATTTCGAAGGGCTCTGATATGTCACCCATGAATTTAACTTTTGACCTTGTGTTAGTTAATGTTGCTTTAATAATTGCCAGCGTTTTCAGATCTAGTCCTTGTTCTTTCAAGATTCGGAATAAAGATTCGCGGTCAATATGAATAGAATCATATGCTTTTTTGAAATCCACAAAGATACAGACGAGATTTTTATTGTACAGTTTTTGATGTTTTATGATCAACTTTAGATTCAGGATCTGTTCAAGACAGGATCTGCCCGGTCGAAAACCTGCTTGATATTTACCAATTTTAAGTTCTAACTGTGCCTGTGCTCTGCCTAGTAGACATTGAGATAGAATCTTGTAACAAACTGGGAGAAAAGATATCCCTCTGTTGTTGTTTACATCCGTTCTATCTCCTTTCGTATGTAGTGGATGGATTAGAGCATTTTTTCCAATCTTCTGGAATCCGTTTGGTTCGCCAAACTTCTTGTAGAATTTTGGTTATTTCCTTGATTGTACCTGGACCAGCAAGTATCAATAGTTCAGCAGTGATTCCATCTTCACCAGAAGCTTTGTTATTTTTAAGTCACTTGATTTGCCTAATTATTTCATCTTCATTCGGTGGTAATGAATCTGGGTTTGTTTGTTGGTTTAGTGTTGGTAATCTGTTTAAGCGGTCAGGACAGTTTAGTAGTTGTTCAAAATATTTTGCAAGTTTTTTGCAATTGTCTTGGTTATTTAGAGCTAAATGTCCGTTTTCGTTTTGAAATCAAAGATTTTGCGGTTGATAGCGTGTTAATTTAGTTTTAAATGTTTTTTAAAAATTTCGGCTGTTATTTTTTTGGATTTTTTTTTCTATTTCATTAAGTTGATTGTTTTCATATTTTCTTTTAGTTTGTCTAATTAGCTTCGATGATGGAAGCCCAAGAATACCCATTTTTGCTTTGTGACAAGACAAGATACATTTGTTTGTAATATTAAGAAAGAAAAAGTTAACCAGTAATTATCTAATTTTATTATTTGTGTTAACTTTTTTTTTGGTTTTAATGAATTTCATCCAAATATTAGACAACCAAATTTTGTGCCAATCGAGTTTGCAACTTTTAATTTTAACTCACTTAGAATTTTTACTATTGCCCAATCCATTTACCATTTTTCAAAACTATCCATACCGACTGCTGTAACAATTTCAATTTTCAACGCCATTTACTTTCGTTACGTTCTGGAGATGCAATTAGCTTAATGAAATGATATTTTCTTTGGATCCTTCGATGCGGTGCGGATAACTAACCAATTTTTCAACTGACAAACAGCGGAGGTATAGGTTTTTTTTTTCGCTCTGATTTTTTGTTACAAAAATTCAATTATTACTTTATTGGATGCATCAGCTCAGATTTGACGAAAACAAACGAGAGTCCCGGAAAAAAGTTCGCCTTTTTTCCTGCGTTGGCTTTTAAAAAAGATAATATTTCATAAGAAAAAAAAATGCTCTTTTTGGTGCGGATGGAGGATAATGATATTAAATCTTCTAACTAAATTTTTGTTAATTGATTGTCGATTAAAATTCGGAAACCTATTAAAGTAAATTTAGTTCGGGTATTATAAATGTGCAAATTAACTTTAATTCATATGTTATTCCACATATAACAATTTTACTCCATTATTGTAAACATTGTTAGAATTGCGTAGCACCATACTGGGGCTAGGAACAGATGAAAGTGCAATAGAGAAAGGAGAAAATCGTTTTCTCTACTAACGACTACGGTTTTCTAGGCTTTTTAAAGTATTTGGCAAAAGGTTTATCAACAGGAACTGCGTTGTATTACTCATTACTATTTGAAGAGTACTATTTCGGTTAAATATCTACATTTAAGTAAAAAATGTACTCTTTCACCATGATAGTATACCTGCCACATTGAGTAAACTACTAAATTTTATAACCTACGCTTTGATCGGCTTAAACTTATTCGCTGTATTTTGCTGTCAACGATTTATTCCTAGTCTCAAACATGAAGAAATGGCTCGCTAAGTTTTTTGCTTGCAAAAATTCTCAATATTTTTTGACTTTTTTATTAGCTTCACCTGTATCTATCTATGTAACGGAATCTTTAAACATCTTTTTCATCGACTTCAAAACGTCAGATTAAGTTGAAGGATTTTATCAAGGACCGATGACAATACAATAATTTAATAAGTTCGTCCCTTTATCCTCAACAGGATCGTCACGATCAAGGATTTGCTTTCGGGGAGGGAGCCTGAGGCACGGTTATAAGGCCCAAGGAAGGCAGTAGGAGCGCAAACTACCCATTCCCACCATGGTTTTATAGCAGATCAAACCAAAAAATTAGTTTAAAAACTGAAAAAAACACGCTTTAATGGTAAACCGAACTAAAAAGTAAAAATTATTTTTAGAATAAGAATAAAGTGATGAACGAGAACATTAATCTGTCATTGTAAAAAAGCGTGAGGTGTTTTGTACCATATTTTTATACTAACTTTACTTATAGAAACGGAATGATGGAATGGAACAACTGACATCGAGCACCCCACGTTTTTTTCACAATGACACATTAATTTTCTCGTTCATCACTTTATACTATTAATAAAAATTATTTTTTACATTTTAGTTCGGTTTACCATTAAAGCAAGTTCTTTTAGTTTTTTATAAACTATAATTTATTTCTTCTTCACTTCCAACACTACACTTTTTGGTTTTTAAAACGGTTTTATATATCTATTTAATCATAAAATCTTTTAAATACTATCTAGTTTCTCAACAACCTATCAAGGAACATATACTACCATTTTCTGTTATCAACTCTTCAATTTAAATTCCTCAACAATTTCAATTCTTTTTTTAATGTCCAGCTTTCAATTAGCTACGGTATTATGTTATGGAAATTTCTCTACTTCCACGAATGTATACGTTGGACGAGTTTCTGTTTTTTTTAGCGTAAAGAAATGCACCTAACGTCTTTAGATTGTAAAAAGATATATGGCAGTATTAAGAGAACTGAATAATTGTAAACCACACAGTTGGATATGTTGATAGTAGTTGATATACTGTGTTGTAAAACAGTCCAGGAAGCGAATCCTATGAAAAGCATAAATATTTTAAATTAATTTTCTTTAACAGATGACTTGATATACCTTTTCTCTTTTTACCTGGCTTAAAGGATATTATTTATAACTGGTTACAGTAAAGATTACAGATTTAAACTGAGATAAATCTGAAAAGGAAATAAAAGGGAGAACGTCGATTTTTTTCGAAGGACGGATTACGTTAAGGATATTTTCTGTCTACCGTATTCTTTTATTTGTTATTGGAAAAGGCAATCAAAGATTCCAACATAGATAGATCAGGATTATTTTCGATAAAGGCATCAATGCTTAGAACTGTAGAGACAGGATGGTAAAAGCAGGCGAACATCCGAATGAAATCAGTGAAGGTGGAGAAGAATATATATATATATATATATATATATATATATATATATATATATATATATATATATATATATATATATATATATAGAGGCTAATTGAAAAGTTCGCAAAAATTACTATATTCTTACGTATTTTTTTTAAATTCAACGCATTTTTTCCAGCGGTTCTCCAGTTTACTTATTCTATCGTTGAAGCGATTTTCTGGAAGTCCTCAAAAGTCCTTTAGAGGCTAATTGAAAAGTTTCCGAAAACATTTCTATATTTTTCCGTATATTTTCCCTTAAGGTCAACGCATTTTTTCCTGCGGTTCTCCAATTTACCTATTCTATCTTTGAAGCGATTTTCTGGAAGTCCTTCAAATTACTCATCTACATCTTCTATGAGTTTTTCATTTGATGAAAAATGCTTGCTAGGTAGGAATTTAGTAGAGGGGGCTAGATTTGTCAAATATGGTGGATGCTTCAAAAATTCGTATTACAAATCCTTCAATTTAGCCATAGCAAGAACACCAAGTCCCAACCAGGACTTTTCTTACGAATTTTTGCATCCAATTGATCCAAAAGGTTTGAGTAATACTGTTCTGTTATTGTTTTATCGGTTTGAAGGTAATCAATTAATAAAATGCCTTTTGCATTCCAAAAAATTGATGCCATAACTTTTTGGTCGATTTTGACCACTTGGCTGCTTCGGAGCTAAACAACTGAGCTCCGTATACTCTGGGGTTTGTTGTCGCAGTTCGGGATCATAGTGGTAAATTCAAATCTAATTCATAGTTACAAAACGACGTTTAAAATCAATTTTATTCTTTCAAAAAATATCCAAATCTTAGTTAGAACGTTTTACTTAAAGTCGTTTTTGATCATAGTTTATCAAATACGCAGTAGGCGCGCAAATTACCCACTTTCGCCAGGGTTTTATAGCAGATCGAACTAAAAAAATGAAAAATAAAATATAGTTTAAAAAACCGTTTAGTTTTACTCGAAGTCGTTTTTGATCATAATTAAACAAATGCACCCATATCGCACATAGCTTTCTCAAGTCCAATTTTTCAATTTTCCAAGTCCAATTTTCAGAATGTGAAACACCCGTTTAGTTGCGATGTCCATGGCCTTAGCAACTTCGCTCAAAGTCAATCGACTGTTATTCATAACCATATCATGTATATAATTAATTATTTATTCAGTAGTTGCACTTATTGGATGTCCAGAACGAGGACATCATCCAGGCTTGTACGGCGACGTTGAAACTCACCTACTCACTTACAAATTATTGTTTTTGAAGGAGCAGACTCCCTTAATACGTTTGCCATTTCACTATAAATTTCTATTGCCTTTAAACCTTCTTTTTATCAAATTTAATCACTACACGATTTTCGATATTTTCCATTTTAAAAAATGACAGTGATATGTTTAATTTAAGCTGCTGTTTTTGTACGAATGAATTGACAGATCGACTTGAAACTTCGCATATGTTCATATGAAACTTCAAAATGTAGTACTTTTACTGCTCTATAGATGAACTTTTTAATTACCCTAGTATATATATTAAAGGGCTAACCATTTATAATTCTTCTGTATTAAAACAAGTTGTTGCACTGATATTTTCAATTTTGTACTTGTAGTCAATGTAAGATAATTCTCCTTTGCTTCTAAATAAACCACTTTTGCTTTTCAATAAAAGCCAGACAATGGTGACGTTTTTCTTGAAAATTTTGTCATCCCAATTCTTTAATATTTAATGTATGCGCTTTGTGTTTAATTTATGACAACCTTTTTTAGTAGGCTCCTGCAGAATATTAAAAATATAAAAAAAACGCACCGACACCTCCGGGTACTTTACCTCGACACCTTCTGGTATTAAGAGGAAGGATTAAGTAAGTAAGTAAAACAAAAAAACACATTAGATTGATATACTAACGATTGATTAATTTTTACCTGGAATACGGGAAAAATATTCCTTGTTTCTAGAATATTTTCATAATTTCCTGCCTGAATTCAAATGCCTCATTGTTATTCTCCTACCGCATTCTCCATTATGCAAACTAATTTATTCTTAATTCTTAATGCACTTTATTTTATAAGCGATATTTAGAAATGCTACACAACTGTAGCTTCTATATTCCTTTTTATAACCCTTCTTATTAAAAAGGTGTATTACTATTTTCTTACAGTTTTTGCCAATTTTACGCCAACTTATATTCATACATCACTAAAGATATTTGAGGTCGTATTATTTGAAACATCAAATAATCTCTAACATTCCAAAGCCATTATAATAATAAAACCTGCACATAAAAACGCATTACAACACCGATAATCATAGGATCTTTTGATAATAATGTAAAAAATATTATTAAATATATAATATGAAATCTAAAAGAGCATAGATAAATTGGGTAGAACGGCAATTAAGATTTATAAAATCTCGACGATTCGGTTTCCACTTTGAACTCGTGACTTCTGGGGAGTAAGCAGATCCCGGAGCAAAGCAATTAAATTTTCCTGATAAGGGCTGAGAATCTCCTGAAACGTCGAGATTTTACAAATCTAAAATGAGGTCCTATCCTATTATATATATATATATATATATATATATATATATATATATATATATATATATATATATATATATATATATATATATATAATTTTTTTTATTTATTGGGAATTTTGGGTCAGTTAATAATGGTATTCTGAAGATCGTTCGTTATTGAACCGAAACGTCAATAAAACAATAAAAAATTTAAAACTAATTAACTGACCCAAAGTACCAATAAATAAAAAAAAAAATAATAATATTAAACGGTCATATATATATATATATATATATATATATATATATATATATATATATATATATATATATATATATATCATCACCATCATCAGCCCGTATCGATCCACTGCAGGATGAAGGCCTCTTCAGCATGCTTTCAACCTTCACGGTCCTGGGCTTTCCTCTGCCACTCGGGTCCAATATACTTAACGATGTCATCAATCCATCGTGCTTTCGGTCTTCTTCGCGGACGTTTGCGATCAAGCGGTATCCACTCCAGGATTGCCTTGGTCCATCTGTCGTCCCATCGCCTCGCTATATGGCCTGCCCATCTCCATTTCAACTGTTTTACTCTTCCAATGATGTCACAGACTTTTGTTTGTTCCCTGATCCATGCGCAGGACTTTCTGTCTCGTCTTGTAATGCCAAGCATACATCTTTCCATTCCCCTCTGTGCCACCCGATTTTTTTGAATTGATTGCGATGTGAGTGTCCAGGTTTCACTTCCGTATGTCATAACGGGTAGAACGCACTGATCGAATACTTTTCTTTTCAGGCAAAGTGGGAGTCTGCTCTTAAACACTATGTTGAGCCTACCAAATGCCTGCCAGCCACATTTAACACGCCGTTCCACCTCCCGGGCGGTATTCCCCTCCATGGAAATCCTCTGCCCAAGATATACGAAGCTGTCCACAATCTCTAAATCCCTTCCTAAAACTGAAATTCTTCTGTCCTGAGCGAAGTTATTGAACATAACCTGACTCTTTTTCAGGTTTATTTTCAAGCCAAATGGTTCGCCAGCCCTTTGCAGTTCTTGTATGCGTCTTTGCAGCTCCTCTGGGTCTTGTGAAATGAGAATAATATCATCTGCAAATCTAAGATGGTTTAAGTTTGCACCATTGATCTTTACCCCATCCTGTTTCCAATCCAGTTTACGGAATACTTCTTCAAGGCCAGCCGAGAAAAGAATAGGCGATATTGCGTCACCCTGCCGTACACCTCGTTCTATATTAATTCCCACTTCAAGATCATCAAGGTGAATTGTGGCTGTAGCTCCATCATATATCGATTCTAATAGGTTTACATAGGCTCTCTCTACACCTTGGCTAAGCGGTGCATCCATTATCGCATGCTTTGAGATGGAATCAAATGCTTTTTCGTAGTCGATAAAAGCCAAGCACAGTAGCATGGTGTATTCGTTGTGCCTTTCTATGACCTGCTGTACAACCTGGATGTGATCCATTGTACTGAATCCACTTCTGAATCCTGCTTGTTCTCTTGGTTGTGCGTCATTCAGTTTTTTTAATATTCTTTTAGAAATTATCTTAGTGAAAACTTTGTACATCACTGATAGGAGGCTTATTGGACGGTAGTTCTTTAAATCTTCCTGTACTTCTTTTTTATGCAAAAGGATCACTTCTGCATTTTTCCATAAGTCAGGTACTTTTTGTTCTTTGAGGCATTTTGAGTATAATTTTGCCAGTGTTTTATGTAACGTCCGACCACCAGCTTTTAGCATTTCGACAGTTACACTATCCTTTCCTGGAGCCTTGCCGTTCTTCATCAATTCTATAGCATTTGTTACTTCTTCCACTAGGATATCTGGTATTATATATTGTTCTTCCGTAGGTATTGCTGTCCCTGACTGGCTCTGATCTTCATATAACTGAGAATAAAACCTTCTGACAATCTCTAACCTTTGGGTACGCGTCCTGCACACTGTGCCATCCTCACGCTTTAAAGCATATATTTGCGTTCTTTTGTTTCTCAGCTTCTGTTTAGCTTTGTTAATTCCTTTGTTTTCTTCCAGGGTTTTTTGCACCAGCTGCATATTGAATCGGCGCGTGTCCTCTCTGATACGTTTTCTTATAGTTTTGCAGAGCTCAATGTACTCGACCCTGCCAAAAGGACTACCTGCATTTCTCATTGCTCGCCGTTTCTTCATTAAATCAATGGTCTCACTGGAGATTTTTGTTTGTTTGAGACATTTTTCCTCTGGTGCTATTGAAGCAGCCATTTGAAGTACATTGTTGGCGATTTCTTCATATTGAACTGATATATTGAATAATATTAAACGGTTATATATATATATATATATATATATATATATATATATATATATATATATATATATATATGTATATATATATAAATATATATATATTTATATATATATATATATATATATATATATATATATATATATATATATATATATATATATATATATATATTTTGTTTTTTTTTGGGAATTTCGGTCAATTATTAATAAATTATTATTTTGTTTATGTTTCAGATTATTTATAAACCATCTTCAGAATAATTCTACAATATATAAATCGCTTTTAGAAACATTACAAATGAACACAAAATTAATTTAGACATTAACAGAGAAAAATTTTAATATTAAAATTTTATAAAATTTTATTAAATTTTTAAAAATAATTAAATTATTAAATTTTAAATTTTAAAAAACAATGTAAAAAGAGAAATATAAAAAACATATACTATTAATTTCAGAAACCATACAGATAACTTAAGTTGTGTATATAACGACATTATTAAATAGCACATAAATACACAAAAAATAAAAATGTAACAAATTTGTAAAATATGTCAAATTCAAAAATGTCTTGCAAAAAATTTTGGGAATTAATTTTTCAATAAGATATAGTTGTCAATATATATATTTCAATAAGATATAGTTGAATAAATGAACACTTTGTGTTTTATTTGGGAAGTTACCCTACTTTTTGACCACAATAATATTTCAAATATTGAAGATGGGTGATGTTTAATATAAAAAGCTCTGAGGAATGTAACGATGCACGAATTAACAATGCAGAGTATTAGATATAACGAACTGTAAAAATGTTTTTACTCATCTCCCTCTGATACCATATTCTGGCTGCAATTTAATGTACTGATTTAATATAATACAATTCATTATGAGTTTAAAGGCCAAATTTCAAATATATAAATAATAATATATAAATGAGATTTTGGCGAAACGTCGTGACTCTCCCTAGAATCAACGGATCGACACCGGGAATGATTTAGAAATATTATCTACCATCGTGAAAATATGTAAGATCATGGTAATATGTAGATGTAACATATATATATATATATATATATATATATATATATATATATATATATATATATATATATATATATATATATATATATATATATATATATATATATATATATATATATATATTAATTTATTAATGCCGGTCGCGTTGGTGCGGGTTGTAAGAGCAGGGGCCTGTCGCTCCTGTGCCGAAACCGCACTGGAGCGGTAGTTTGTTCGATTCCAGCGCTCGGATGGTTGTTTTTCTTTCTTTATTCTGTCTGTTCACTTCCTAAATGTTTGTGATTGTTTCTAGGCAAGAGTGTAAAATCCGATTACGAATTACACCTCAGTCACGCCAGTTAAAGGCTGGATGAGGCCGGATGCCTTTTGAGAAGTGTTCTACGTTGGTCACTCGCCAGTCGGTAGGTTTCCTGATAGACTTATGGGTAGGCACATAACCAAGGGTTTATAGTCCGAGGGGGGTGCTGCCCTGGGTTTGTCGGAAGCTGATGACCGTGGTTCGGAACCCACGTTAAGCTGTAGGTCCAGTCGCTATATAGCGTAGTTGCTGATGCGCCTCTAACCCTAACACTTTACCTTTAATTTATTAATAATTGACCGAAAATCCCAAAAAACAAAAAAATAATAATGTTAAAAACGGCCAGGAAAATATATATAGCTAGTCTTTTATTGATCATTCCAATACTCTTTATTATATTAAATTATAATGGATACTTACTATAATAATAATAATATTAAATAATTAATATATTAATATATTAAATATTAATACATTACAAATTAATATATTAAATATTAATATCTTATTTATGATACTCTATGATATTACATTAGTCCTGGAAATATTTTTGGAGAAAACTATAGGAATTTTTCTCAAAATTAGTTTATTTGAAATTATATCTGAAAATATCTCCCTGTTTCATTTAATATTCTGTAAAATCTTTTAACTATCTAACGTATGATAAGAAAAACAACAAATCCCTGAAATTAAACGAAATCACAAATAAAACACTCCTTCATTGAAGCATAAATTAGTTTTAGGAATTGTCTTGTCACAACACGCATTAATATTTTATTTTTTTTAGAAAGAAATGATTGCTTTGAAACCTACGATTAATGTATGTGAAAACATAATAACTATTGAAGACTGTCAAGCGATGTAATTGTTGCTTTCCAGGATACTGAACCAAGTTGCTAGGGAACAATTAATTTTAAATATAATTTTAGTTAATTCGTTTTTGATTTAATACTTTTGTCAAATTTTTAAGTCAAAATTTATCTTTTTTAAATCATTTTTATTAATTAATCCACTTGTTTATAAACTTAAATTTTGTTATTATTATTCATATATGCCTACTAACAATACATACTATTTTATATGAAATATAAAATGGCTGAAAATTTATTAACGCACTATCTAGGATAAAACAGAACAGGATCAGAAAAGAAGAAACATTTTTACACAAATACACATGCAAATAAACTCATGCAAACTGTATCAAACAATTCGAAAGGATGATGTGTAAAGTGGAAAAAATGAAATCGTGTATGTGTAAAAAAAGAACAGAAAAAATTAAAACAAAAAACATGAATGATGTTTATTTTTAAATATTTGTTTAAAAATATATCATGATATTGGAATTTGATAGATTAGTTTTTAGATTTTAGCATCGAATATATGATTTTATACCTTTCCCAAACTTGTGTACAGTATGTATATACAAAGAATATCGGTTTTGTCGAAATATGCTAAACAATTATTATGTTAATCAATCAATAAAAAATTCAGCATTATCAAATCTAAGTCGGCATTTGTGGTGTGATATTTAAAATTACGATATTTATTTATTAATAAATTACTGGATTAAAATCGAATGTTGTTATTAGAATAACGAATGGTTATATGGCTTACCTCAGTATATATCTATCTATATATATATATATATATATATATATATATATATATATATATATATATATATATATATATAGGCATCTAGCATTTGAAGAGATGATTCAGTTATTGAAATCAATAATTTGATTGATCCAGATGTAAATGTGTGTGTTTATATATATATATATATATATATATATATATATATATATATATATATATATATATATATATATATATATATATATATATATATATATATTGGTCACCGATGTTTGCAACCATCTAGCGTTTGAAGAGATGATTCAGTTATTGAAATCAATAATCTGATTGATCCAGATTCATGATAAACTAAGAAAGACAAGAGTATTGTAAAGCATATGTAAATATATCCAATCTATATTTAAAAAAATATATCTAATAGTAATATTTACATTTCACAATGAGAGAAAAAGTTGTATAGATAGTTATAAAATAATCTATATCAGCATGACGAAAAAGATCATGAGGTCAATTAACTGCCTGAGAAAATCTAAGTCTGCATCAATGAAAAGAAATACTGTTGACTGAAATATCTATAATGTAATAATGTAGGCCCATTGGATTGTATTTCTTTTTTAAGTTACTGATATTTAGATATAAACTGCTGTATAGAACTTTTAATTATAAATAAAACGTTTAAACCTATGAATTGCTCCCCTGTTATTTCTGTATATCTGATGTTTTAGTTCGAATTGATGATTGAATGGTGAATATAAATCATAATCTGTAAGGATTTTGGGATTTATTAAAAGAAGAATAAATCTGAAATAAGAACTCTCATTTTATGATTATACATAATAATCAACTAACTATATTTAGAACAGGAGCATATAGAATTTAAGTAGGTAGATTGACATTTTTTAGTAAACATTCATCGCTCAATATAAAAGCTCGGGTAAATTACCGCTGACTACTGAACTAGAGGCTACTACTAGGTCATCAACTTAATTTTCGGCTCTTGTGTTTCATCAACAGCAGAACTTATTCGAATAATTTCTGAACTCAAAAATGATTCAATGTCGAACATGTATTAGGTTTTTAAGAGAGTTATTGCGATTTTTGTTACATTAAATTTAAATGTATTATTTTCAAAGAAATTTCTGTTAAATTCCTTTATATCGCTTTGACAAAATTGCTTGCGCGTTTTTCGCTTTGTCTAACTGTGATATTAGTTTTGTTTTAAAACAATTTTGGATATTTTTTTCAGAGCATTAAATGCAATATGGGCAAAAAGCAAATTGTCACAGTTTTCTTGTTCCAGTTCAAACTAGGGCGAAAAGCTGCCGAAACAGCTCGCGATATCAACGATGCGTTTGGCCCAGAAACTTAGCGATGATGAGAGGCTTGAAGATGATGAGCGTAGTGGGTTGGCCATTATATGATAACAATGACCAAATGAGGGGCAAATCCGCGCACAACTGTTCGGGAGCTTGCCTCTGAATTAGCATAAGGCGTAAGTCATGACAATTTCTAACTATATTCGGGAGATTAGAAAGTAAAAAAAGTTCGATAAATAGGTGCCGCACGAATTGAAAAAAAATGAAAAACAAAATCGTCGTTTTGAAGTGTCGTGTGCCTTTCTTTTGCGCAATAAAAACGATCCGTTTCTTGCACAGATTGTGATGTCCGCCTAAAAGTGATTTTTTACAATCGTCGATGATTGGCTCGTTGGTTGGGCCGCGCCGAAGCTCTACAGAATTTCCAAAAACCGAAAATGCACCATAATAATGTCATGGCGACTGTATGTTGGTCTGCGGTCCGTCTGATTCATCACAGTTTCCTGAAGCCCGGTAAAAAGATTAGAGGGGAGAAGTACTGTCAGCAAATCGATGAAACGCACGGTCGACGGAAAGGGAATTCACCTTCATGACAACGCTTGGTCACAACAATCTCACTAATCTCGGCCATGGTGGTCTTAATGATCAAAAGCTGTATGAGTAAGGGCTACGAATCTCTCTACCATTCGCCATACTCGCTTGACCCTTTGCCTATAGATAACTTTTTCAAGCTTCTCCTTCAACTTTCAAGCAACCTACTGTGCGAGAAATGCTTTAAATATCGAGAGTGTGCAAAAACTGCATCAACGACTTTGTCGCCTTCAGGACTTCGGAATTTTACGTAACCGATATAAATCAACTTGTTTTTTGTTGGAAAGTATATTGATTGTAATGGTTTTTATTTCGATTAATAAAATTTTACATACAACCGAGAATCTTACCAATACACCGCAACAAACTAGATTAGAAACATTGGAAGATAGAAACGTCTATCTTTCAGACTCGTTTATACCAAGGGAGGTACTTTCCCAGGATACAAAGGGAAATGGATGATTGGAGATCCTTGACTAGATTACACTCAGGATTTGAATTGAAAGAAAACTGAAAAAAAAAACATTGATTGTAATGGTTTTTATTTCGATTAATAAAATTTTATCTGAGGTGAGATATGTGCGTTTCGCACGTAAATTCGCAATTACTTTCTTAACAACCTAAAATATAATGTAAAGGAGATGTATTTTTTAATTTTACTTTTTTTATATATATAATTGTCAAAAGTAGTAAAAAAAGCCTCCAATTAAGTAGACGACATAATAATTTGATTATTATTTAATATACATTGTTAAGAAGTTCCAAACGATAATATAAAAAAAATTAAGCTCTGTGAACAAAAAATTAATTGATAATCGAAATAGATTTTCTATATTGGTGATGGATGTTTGAAAGCGTAACCCGGACTGATCCTAGATCCACATGAAAACATTCGTTAATAATGAATAGAAGAAGAGTTCTTTTGGTGTATTAAAACACCAAACCGTTTACCTTCTAGATCTTCTGCTAGTGAACTTTGATCCATTTTGTTCAATTTAATATTTGGTTTATGTTTCAAAAAACGGACAAAGTTTTAACACGCTTTATATTTGTAGTATATTTATACAGCTGATATGAGAAAATTATAATAATGAGAACCAGATGAGATATAGTTATTCGTTATTCTAATTTTGGTAAGACATATATACATAATCACACCATCAATAAATACCACGAAAACAAAATAATCAAATCAAAAATTAACTTATTTTACGTAAATAACACATAAAAATATATATAGCACGTAAAATATCAACAAACAACAATTGTTTCAGTTTAAAACCCCCACCGACCGGTGAGGATTCGAACCTTGAACCCATCGTACGTCCAACTGCCCAACTTAAGGACGCACGTTTGGACGTCGTAGGGAAAAAATTCGACGTCGATTGCGCATGACGACTTGTAAACGGCGGGAGGCTGCCACACCACCAGTCCGCTGTTGTACACCGTGGCCTTGGTCATTAGGGTTACCTCATAGTTACCGTCGGCACTGCAAACAATACGTTTTCGAAATAATAACAATGGTAGATAATTTTCTGTTCGGTGTTGGTCCAGGGGGACCACCTGTTGAGGAAAACAACCTAGAAAATAAATCTGCAAGAAAGCAAATAACATAAAAGCAAAGTGTATTGTTTTTTTGGTGGATAATAATTTGAAATCTGTGCTTATATTGGATCATCCATGCATGGTTTCTTTGGGATTTCATTATATTATCTTAGCAATATTAAAATTCTCACTGATAGTTGTGTAAAAAATAGAACATAAATAAAATATAGAAAAGTAAACATTAAAATTTGGTTAGAAAATTTACCAAGTGTACAAACAATTTTTTAAAGCATATTTGTATTTTAATATTGATACAGCAATTGTGTGAAAGGTATGTATCGAAAAAGTTGCTATGAATCAACTTAAGATCTTTAAAATTATTTTTTAATTAGCTAATAACTGAGTTTCCTCGGCAGCAGTGTAATGTTCAGTGAATGAATGAATGAATAAATGAATTTGTACTACATTCAGAATAACCCCAGCCACAAAAACATTTTTATTCAGTAGGAATTTATTTTAAAAAAATGTTTATTTAGAAATTATCCGAAGTCCTTGACCAACTTACTGCCGACTATAAGGATAATCAACTCAAACCTAACCCCTCGAAGACTTAAACCTGCACCTTCCACGGAGCACTGTCCAACCCTAAAATACCTGAGTGTCACCTTAGATAGAGCTTTTAGAAACACTGCATGAAAACCAAGCACAAAGTGGCTATTAGAAACAACATCACATGCATACTAGCTGGCACTAAGGGGGGTGCAAAATTTAGAAAAATTAAGAACTATAGTTCTGGCCTTGTGTTATTCAGCCGCGGAGTACGCATGCCCAATGTGGTATAAGTTTAGCTACGCCAAACAAGTGGATATACTACTCAACGACTCTTGTCGTATCATCACGGGCTGTTTGAGACTAACACCGAATAATAAATTATACTGCCATGCCGGCATTGTACCTCTAGCATCAGACGCGAAGTGTTAGCCAGGAAGGAAAAAACTAAATCGTCTATGTCTCCGAGTCATCCCTTATCCGGACATCAACCTGTCTGTCACCGACTCAAATCAAAAAAGAGTTTCCCGCATACAACCGAGAATCCTACCAATACACCGCAACAAACGTCTATCTTTCAGACTCGTTTATATCAAAGGAGGAACTTTCCCAGGATACAAAGAGAAATGGGTGATATGGAGATCCTTGACTAGATTACACTCAGGATTTGCAAGGTCCAAAATTAATATGAACAGTTGGTGAACTTCAGACAAATTGGTGATGTGCGATTGTGGACATCAGCAGACTACCTTCTGCTCAGATCTTGCAATGCCAGTTATGCCTACACACCTACACCGTCTAGGAGATTATGAAAGCTACAACAAATGCGCTAAACGTGGCCAGCTTCTAATCTAAAACTTGTAAGTACGCATGTACTGTGTTACTTTGTATGTTATGTCTATACAATTTTATCTTTACAAATTTGAACTACGGAAAACTTATGCTATTCATATGATTTCGATGCTTCTGATAAGAGTGTATGTATAGCTCATTTAGGAAAATAATGGTTGCACGTCATTAATCTAGCGAAATCTATAGCCAATTTAAATCCATAAGAAAGAAAAATTCATTTAAAGTTGGAAGCACTCTTTTCTTCTTCCTCTAATCTTATTAGAATAGGATAAAAATATGGTGTGCCATTTTCATGTTCTGATCGTTTTTGAGTTTTTGAGTGTCTTCAAACGTTTTGAATTAGTTTTTAATTATTTTTTCAGTATTCTTTGCTGTTTTAGCTATTTTCTTTGCTATTTCCTGGTTTAGTTTCTGAGTTCTGTACTAAAAAATATGTGATTATAATTGCAAAAAATGCCAAAACCGTTATACAGTCGGTGTAAGTAACGTGTCTTATCACTTATCAGTTATTTTGAACAGGAACGAGTTTTTTTTTACATTAAACGCTGAGAGAGGCATGTATTAATAACTTAGTAGGTTGAAGTTTTTTTGTCGAGTTTCAGCTGCACTAAATATTAGTATTGATACAGTTAGTGCAATTTCGAAAATTTGAAAAATAATGAAATCTTAAAATCACCGAAGAAAAAGCGTCTACATCCAAAACGAATAACTAATCTAGATTATATTGATGTGGGCCCAATTTGCAATAAAATCTATCAAATATATGGAAAAAGTGAGCAGATTTATATGGTAATATTGTATTTTTATAAAGTTTTATTGAACAATTTCAGAACAAACGATTAATTTTGAAAGTATTCATAAAAAACTAAAGAACATGCAGTTATTTGATAGATGTAAAACTTCGCTTCATACACTTTTAAAAGAAATTGGTTTCAAATGGAGTAAGTATAATCCACGCAGGGGCCTGATGGAACTTCTAGATATTGCCTTTAATCAAATCCATTTTTTGAAGATATATCAAAATATCAAAGACGAATCTCTGCTTGATTTTGTTTATTTGGATGAAACATAGATATTTCAAAATGGGACCTTGAGTCACTCATGGCAAGATGATAAGAAGAGGAGTGTAAAGACTACAAAAGTTGATGGAAAAAGGTGAGTGCTATACCTAAGGCTTAGGGGCCATTAAAGTCATGTTGTCGTGAATAGTTGTTTTAATATATGTCAATAATAACATGTTATTACATATATATTATTCTTCATGCTGAAAACAACAATGGTTTTATTCCAGAGACGGAATTAGTCTTCTCTTCTAAAACAATAGGCAATTTTCATGGAGAAATGAATTAAGGTAACTTTCTGTTTTGATTTGAAAACCAGTTATTGAAAATCTTGGAGGAGCCATCAGTTATTGTCATCGATAATGCAATATATTATAGTACACTGATGAATAAACCTCCAACTAGTGCATAGACAAATTCAAAAATTGCAGAATGGCTGACAAAGCATAATTTTCCTTTTGATAACACTATGTTGAAAAGTGAACTGCTCGTTATAAAAGGACAAGTTTGTGTTTCATAATGTTCTTTTTAGGAATAGCTCCAAACTAGAATATATGGCAGATTATATGGCTAAAGAGTATGGCCACAAAGTGTTACGTTTTCTCCCTTATTATTGAATTGTGACCAAAAATTATTACAATCGTCATATTGGTCGAGATGGAAGAAGGATTGATTACTGTTTAGATGTGTGGAAAGAAGCTTTATCAACAGTTACACCAAAGATCTGGATGAACAGCATCAGACCTATAGAAGAAAAGATTGAATGATGGTCGAATCGCGTAAGGGTATTTGGTAGACTAGAAGTTAATCCCCTAATAATTTACTTGAACAGCGATTCAGATACTGAAAGTTGTTTTCATGAGAGTCAATAATTAAACTTTGTGTGAACTAAATGAAAAGCCTCTATGTTCACAAGCAGCAGTTTCGAAACAGATTTTTGATTAAAACTTTTAAAGAAAAAACTTTTCGTGTTACTTTTTCATATAGAGTTTTATCGATCATACAAAGCCAAAGTCCGGGTATTTTGGTGTTAATGGGGCAACATTGTAACGTGAGTGCATTATAGATTTTGATGACGTACAACCATTATTTCCCTCAATGAGCTAAATTATATGTATTCAGTAGAAAGTTTCATGAACGAAGGAATAGAATCACATTAATTTATGTTTTATATTAAATCTTGGCTATTTTTGGGTGAAGTAAAGTAGTTACAAATTTGTATGCATGGTATATAGCCATCCTACTATATTATCTAGCTTAAACCCTACCTTATATAGTAACCACTATTTAAATAGAAATGCTTGAACAACTCTTCCGTATTACACAGAGTTCTTATTCAATCGTATAACACACATGACTAGTGATTTATTTAAACTTAGGGACTTTAATTCTTTTATGTCGAATTCTTTAAAGGTGGTATCATTTGTCACCAAAAATATTACTATAATTTTCCCTAGGCCTGTCATCGAGAATTGTTCGCTGTGATTTTTAATTAATTTCTATACTTCTTGAGCAACAAAAAATATTTTAAAAGCACTTCTTAAACACATTTAATTATTGAAAAGAAATAATTTTCGTTATTTGCGTTTCATCAAGAATATTTTTTATAAAAAAATCTACGACATGCGCTTCTCGTCTTCTCCTTTCCTTCCTTGGCATCTACTCTGACAGATTTTTTTTTATTTTAGGTTTAAAATAATGTTAAAATAATAGGTTAAAAAAATTGGCTAAATATTATGTTTATTTTTGTTAATAGTGCCAAACTGTCTATAGAATTCAAAGAAAAAGTTTATATTAAAATTATGTTAAATTTAAAAGCTTATATTTAAAAACTGTAAAAACCCAATAAACGTATGTCGTAGATTAAGAAAATTAGTGATTTCGTGTTGATCATTACCAAATTGTCGTGGTGGTTGTCCACATTTATAGGTCAAGTGTGTTTCGGGATAAAATGTAGGCTCTGTATAATTATAATTTATTTATTATTCATAATTATATTTTATAGGAAACTGCAGGTGAAAAACATCATGTAATATATGAAGCTAATTGTTAGCAGCCTTTGTGATAAAAAACAAACCTGTAGAGAGTGATTTCAATGATTTATTTGTTATAATTTTTGTGTAAAAAATCAGGAAGATTTGGACAAGTGAATAAGTTTGAAGTTGCCATACTAAGAGCACTATTGAATTAAAGTTCAGGTTAAACAGCCGAAGAAATGCTAAAAGCCTTAAATTACTAATATGATTTTGCATTGAGAGAATATTTCTGAACAACAATACACAACCACATACATGATAACTTGTAAAATAAGCAATTCCGGAACTCAAATCGGAAGTTCACCCATTCTCGGTTGGAATTCCATTGGATGTTTCCCAATCGATACAATGCGATAATTTTTCCAATGACGAATACGTTCGGAAATGGGTCGAACGTATAGTGTCTCTAGATTCCCATTAAAAAAAAAAGATGAGGAAAAGTTATGGAAAAATATGAAAAATGTTTAAGTAATAAATTAAATCATATTTTGACAAATCAATGTAACATTTTAAGCAAAATAAATAGCGGATTTTAACTATAGGACCAAACATATATTTGAGTAACTTAGAGAGTTTGATAGTAGTTGTTCTCATAATTTTGCGTTGGTATATTACTTTCTTCAATTATTCCGACTAGATTCAAGAAATAACCGTTATATTCCTAAAATCAAATGACAGAAAAACAGATAACGAAATAACAGAGAGAAGAAGAAAAGTTGGAAGAATACACAACTTATTCAAAAACACTTTTTTGGAAAAAATGTAAATACTAATACAGATAAAATAAAGATTGTAAGAGGTACAAAGTAACTATTGAAGCGAACTGAGGAGATTATGGTTGTATCTTGGTTGTATGGTTGGGTGCGTTAGAAGCAGTCAAGTATCAATTTTGTCGTAACTACATAATGATTATACATAATATATACATATGATTAATTCTATATTCCCTCCGATCTCTCTTGAGTGCACTACTCAACTACGACCGAGATTTTGTTGTACTCGTGGCGGAAGTGAAAGGTTACTTTTCCCGTTGAGTTTCGTGATGAAGGACCTCCATGCTGTAATAATTTAGTTCAAGTATTTTTAGGGATAGCGACCTCGAGGTCCCAACCATAAGACCGAGTGCCTTTAGTTTTGTTTTGGTCTGATTAATGATCTTATGGGTAATTCTTTTGGGAGAATTTGAAACATCCAACTCACGGGAGGGTCTCTGTCACCCCATTAGAGTGACCACTACACCGGGCAGAGTTAAAACTTTTTTACAGATAATTTTCTTTTTTTTTTGTTATGTTATTTCATAACTCAGTGTTTGGTTTGGTAAGCTAAGCTACCACGTACGTGGTCCTCGTCAACGAGCATCTACGTCTACCGGAGCAAGCCACAAAATTGTATTCCTTGTTTGAATATCTTTTTTTTTTATTTAGGTTCCTTAGACGGAGCCGAATTCAAGTGGGCCATACCGCCCCTCTTCCCAACCACTCTTGTGGGCAGACTGGCTCCGATATCCACGTTTTTTTTTCTCTCCCCCATTATTATATTACCTTTTCTTTACCTTTATGTTAGACCGTGAAAAGGCCGATCTTTCCGCTGTTAAATACGTTTTTTTGAGCATTTTTATTTTACTTTAACTTTAACTTTTTTTTTCATTTTATTTTGGGGGTCGAGAGGGCGAAGTAGTTGCACCACGAAGTAGAAACACCAATATTATTGTTGATATATTAGTTATATTGTTAGTATGAATTACTTAGGTAGTACCATGGTTAGTATACTTAATGTAAATTTCGTCGCTATAGCTGTGTGCTAGGTGAACTAAAGCGAACTACTAGAACATCGTGGGGATTTCCTGGTCTATTCTGTGTGAGGCCAGTAGCACTCATAACCGATCCCTACTCTCCGGTTGATCTGGACTAAGGGGGGCATAATTTGTACGCACGTTTGACAGTCCTAGTCGGTTAAGGCTAGGCTCATCGACTGAACATAGTTGGAAACGTCATTATAAATCACAACCCCTTTTAAATCACAATAAATTCTTTTAATTTCTTTCTCTCTTTTTTTTCTTTTCTTAATAAACTATTTTACTATATTTATTTAGCAACTAACTTATTTTCCAACAACAACTAATACAGCGTCGCAAAATGTACAAAAAAATTGTAAGACTTTCATTAATATTTGGCAGCGAAACATGGACGATGTCAAAGAGAAACAAAAACTGAATTATGTCCGTAGAAGTAAGATTTCTCAGAAAAGTCGAAGGAATAACGAGATTAAACAAAATCCGAAATAAAATAATATCAAAAGAAAGAAATATTAAACTGTTAAGAAGAATAATGGAAGACAAATTTGTTGGTTAAGTTGGTTAAGGAAACTGCGAGATTTTAGACCTGGTTCCTCTGAAAGTGTATAGATAAAACTATAAATACTAGTTCATTCAAACAAACGCAATAATAGCGTAGCTTATTGTTTGCTGACTAGTAAGGACTAGAAGCTCAAAATGTTAATGTTCATATTTACCAATTTCTTTAAATTGTCTTATTGTAAAAAATAAATTATCAATTACTTTGTGTAAGCTCCATTTATTTGTTTGAGTTTTCCCTTTTGGTTTAATTAAAATATTACGTGAAAGATTCTAGCTACTATCGAAGGGAGCTCCCATTTATTTTAAATCAATATAAGTGTTGCTTCTGTTACATACTTCAAAAGATTTCACAAAGTTCGAAAATAACTTTAAGTTAACAAAGTAAAAATTAGTGAACTTATCTCATAAAGGAAAATATTTACTTGTTCTTTTTAATAAAAATACAATATACTTTAATCTGTAAACATATATGATGCTTACTTATTAGTACACTTAGTAATAAACGAATGATAACATAAATGGACTTAGATCTGGTTAAGAATGATCAGATAAATTATGAATCTTCCAATGCATTGTATTTTATATTCCCCTAATTCTAATATTTCCAAGGTTTAAAAGTTATTTAATTTATATATACATATATATATATATATATATATATATATATATATATATATATATATATATATATATATATATAAATATATATATATATATATATATATATATATATATATATATATATATATATATATATATATATATATATATGCCCACAAGGTAGAGTCTGGCCCCGATTGCTTCTCCGAACTGCTTTCCTTGCGTTCGTCTAGAGCTCGGCTGATGACGGCTGAAAGGCTAGAAACCGGTCCCGAGAGACGCGTGACGTCGCATGGTTGACAGTTCGGGGAAGGCGATCGGTGGCACCACGTGGAGAATGGGTGAAAGATTTCTGTAATATATATATATATATATATATATATATATATATATATATATATATATATATATATATATATATATATATATATATATATAATAGTTGGTTGTAAAACGTTGTTTTTAAACTTTATTTCGATCTATGTCCATAACTTAGTAAAAAAAATGGAGTATTGCTAAAAGTATATAAGATATTTCCCAATGGTATTTTTCTGAAACAATTCAGTAAAACGTTTTTGTTTTTTACATTTATGTTAATCTACTAAATGAAATGTAAAACTCTAGGGGTAAATTTTGAAGTGAGCTACCTTTATTTTATTAGGACATGTATTTTTAATGCAAATGCTTATATTCAATTAATATTATTGTTTTTATAATCCTAATAAATCAGTTGTGTGTATTCAAGTTTTACCCCCAAATATATCTGGTAAAAAAAATTATCACGTTCAATTTTGGCAATAAAAAAACATTTCTCAAATTAAATTTTAATAAACCAATGAACAAACTGAATTAAACACTATCAATTCAACTCAGGTTTTTTTAACTCGTGCCCTAAATTCCAACACAAAAATATGTAAATTGTGTTTTAGACACCATTTTTACCCTGTCATTTAATTAGGGTTTAATAAAACAATATCAAATTTAATTATTTGTGTATCGAGGATTCCGTTGTCCGTTCCGGAGAGATATATATGCGAAAAATTCTATTGATCAGTTAATAGGAATCAAATTATTTGTTTAGTTTACTTGTATGTTGATGTGGTAAATTTCAAATGATATTAAAATAGCATTATATTGGGATAACACATAATTAACGCTAAAATAACTATGCAAAATTATATAAATATAAACACAATGAAATTGTTACTAAATTTTAAATATATTTTACGATTCAAAAACAAAGAAAATACATAAATACAACAAGTAATAATTGCTCATTTCTTCAGCTGCCGCCAAACGCCAGCAAGTATCTACCCAGACCGGTTTCTGCTCTTAAGGGGCCATCAGTCGAGCTCGAACTGAACGTTCAGAATGCAGCTGAATAAATGACCAAGGGTACGACAATGTACTACGGCCTTGTCGGATGTAGGTTGCAATAGAATATAGCTCACGCAGTCTGTGGTGAAAGTTCGTAACAGATAAATTAGTAGGTATCAGATAAATTGAAAGATTGCATAGTGGCCCATGGAAAATATTAAATTATTCAAAAACAAGGAAACTCATCAGTGCTCCACGTGATAATTGTTCATTACCGATAGATGGCATGAGCTCCATTGTATTACAGCCTACATTCGACAAGGTCGATATATATGGTCGTACCTTCGGTCATTCCTTAAACTGCTATTCCGACGATCAGCATGAACCCAATTGGTAACAGCTTAAAGCTAGAAATCGGTTTCGGGAGACACTTGCTGACGTTTGGAAGTGACTAAAAAACTGAGCAATTATTACGTGCAGCATGGATGAATTTTCGTTGTTTTTGAATATATTAATCATTTTTCACGGGCTCATTTTCAATAACATATCAACAATTACTGATTCATTATATACTCATTGGCTCCTCTAAATATTGTTTCAAAGAGATGTTTAATTTGGTGTTATTTTATAATATGATACTTAAATGATGTCTTAAGGCTTTTAGTGTTTAAAGAGAACTGGCTAGATTTAAAAGTCTAGATTAACATTCGATCAACAGCTATAGACTAACATTCTTGTTATATCATTAACCTTTAGTTTTGTTCAAAAGTTTGCCGAATGACGAGTGGTTATCGAAAAATATATTTCATATGGCCTTACTCAACTTCGAACTAGTATGGCTGAGGGAATTCACATGGAGTGCAGTATTTTAATTCAAAAGAGTGTCAGTAATGCGAAGATATAGATATCAATAACGTTATTTAAAATAATAATTTAGTCCCACAGTTGTTTTTTACTATATGTATTTTCCAGACTATTTAATAATATTTTTTTGTTTTTTCTTGGTCCATTGTAATAATAGTTCTTTTATTTTGGCAATTTTGGCATTTTTCGAAATTTAAAAGAGATAATTAAAAGTAAAAAACAAGTTTTTTTTGTTAACATTTCGGTTTCGTTTATTAAACCATCATCAGAACAGTTAAAATTTTCTTTATATCTTAATATACAATATTAACATTACAATATCAATCAAAAATTAATATTTGAGTATTTTTTGTAAAATATCATAATTTTTGATTAGTTTTGTGAAGAAGCAACTGAAACGCTAATAAAACTTTTTTTTTACTTTTAATAAACTGTTTAAAATTTTGAATTGCCAAAAGTGACTCGTTTTTTTCTGAGGTGAACTCGAGGTGAAGTTGAGGACACTCCTTGTAACAAGCTTTAAGAATAAATGTAAGTCTAGAGAAGCTGATTTTGGTTAATTTTATGTTTTTTTTTTCTATAGAGTATCAGTGTCTCTGTTAAGTGTTAGGATATCTTTAATGGCTTGGTTTATTCAGTTGTCTCTATTACGGTCAGCCAACGTTGCTTAACTTCAATTATCGAGAAATGATGCTCGATGCAGTGCTGATGTTCCGTATATATATATATATATATATATATATATATATATATATATATATATATATATATATATATATATATATATATATATATATTTGAACTAATTTGACCTACTCTGAATATTTTTATAATTTTTAAATTTATTTTTAATTTTTGCAGTCATATAGGTTGATGGGTCACATTTATTAAGATACTCAACTAAAATCTGAACTTTAAACTCAGCTTAGTACGAATTCACAAACAGGGTCAATTCTCAATATTTTGCTTCGCGTTTGAGATATCGAAAAGTTATTATAAAAAGTTGTATAGACTATTATTTTAACTGCACATGCCGAGTCTCATGACAAAATCCAGATTTTCAATTTTGTCATTATTTTGGTCAATATACAATGTTATTACAAGTTTATTTTTTAAATTGAAAATTAGGTTGCCATAGAAAGTAATAATTTGAAAGTAGTGTTAAATGTCAGTCAGATTAAACTTTGAGTTTATTGCGTTCTAGTCAGTGATCATAGAATTAAAATAATATCGACTTTAAGAGAAAAGATCGAAATAATCCGGTTGTTGAGTAATTTTGGTCGTAGTAGTAGAGAAGTTGGTGCAGAGTTTAACGTGACACACCCCAACATGCTCCCATTACTTATGGAAAAGCACCCACTGTAAATGTTCTTTTTAATGAAACTGGCAGTGTTATTAAAATCCATCAAATAGGCCAACCTTATCGAATACATCCGGACCCTGAATATGACAATATATTGGCGGCATATCGAGCAAATCCATGTATCAACCTTCAAGATTTATCGTCTCCACTGAAAATTAGCAAGGACAATATCAGAAGATGTTTCGTTCGTTACAAAATCAAGCCCTTCAAACCGAAGTTGAAACATACATTGAAAGAACGTGATTAGATTAGATTCACTACTAATTAATTAGGCTACTGATGAGCCTAGATTCACCAATAACGGAGTTATATCGTGTCAAAACTGTAGATACTGGGCCAGAGGTAATTGTAAAGGCTAATATTTCAAGAAAGTCAACGTCTGGTGTGGAACCGAATAATTGTCCCTTTTTACTTTAATAAATCATTTAATGCTGGCCGTTTAGTTAACTTCTGCGATTGGGAATTTTGGGATGCAACTGAAAAATCTTCTTCATGTGCGACATGATATGTATTTATAGCTAGATGGTGCATTCATCCACAATTCAAAGATTGTTCGGTAATGGTTGGATCAAAAATTGCCTATACGCTGGATAGGAAGAAACAGTCCTGTTGAAATGTGGCTTCAGAAGTCTCCCGATATTACACCCCTCGATTTTTATTTTTAGGGAATGGTCAAAAAAAAAGTTTATAGAACAGAGAATAAGGAAAGCCTGTCAAGAAATCAGCATCCCGGAACTTAGACGAGTAGCTAAATATAATGGTAAAATAATCAAAAAATGTATTCAAATAGATGGAGGACTAGTTGAGGGAGATCACATTTGATAGTTAATTATTTGTATTATAAAAATTATTGTTGTATACTTGTTCCTTAATTTAATCAATTACCAAAAATTGTTTTCCCATAAGAATAAAGTAATTATTCCTTTATAAGTGATATTTATTTTACTGTACTTTAAGTTTTTACTTTCCATAGCGCACTGATTATCAGATTAAAAAGAAAACCTGTAATAATTTTGTGCACAGACCAAAAAAATGAAAAAAATTAAAAATACGAATTTTATCATGAAATCAGTACTCGGAATCGTAAAATAATAATCCGGACAACTTTTTCTCATAACTTTTTTTGAAATCTATTGCGTGAAACAAAATATCGAGAATTGACCCTGTTGAAATTCCTACTAAACTGAGTTTAAAGTTCAGATTTCAGTTGAGTATCTTAAAAAATGTGACCCATTAACCTATTAATGACCATGAAAAAATTCAAATATGTATTCTTTCAAATTGGTGCAAATATGGGGGTGTCTTCATCTTAAATACGACACACTGTATATATATATATATATATATATATATATATATATATATATATATATATATATATATATATATATATATATATATATATATTATATATATATTCAGTGCTGTCATTTCAAAAGTAGGCACCCCAGTTTCAGGTAGAACTAATTATTTTCATACGAAACGTCGAAATACGCCAACTTTTGTGTTAGGGGGAAAACATTTTAATTTTTTTTTAGTTATACAGCATGCCTGAGAAAAGCTGGAGATATGTCATCTTACATTTTCTCAATGGAAATCTCTATTTTTTATATTTCTATATTCCTCTTGATCTAACGGTTTCTAAAATATCGCCACATTTTATCATTTTATTAGATAAATTAAAAAAACGACTTTCATGTTCAACATTCACTTTATTAAATTTTCATAATGTGCTTCGTTATTGGCTAGACAATAATAGAGCCTATTTTTAAATTCTTCGCGAACATTTCCAAGTCTGTCGGTTAATTTGCCGACATCCTTCAATAATTTTATTTCTCAATTCAGAAATATTTTCGGGCGGAATTTGATAAACAGGGATCTTCAAATATACCCAAGAAAAAAATCAAGAGGTGTGAGGTCTGGGAATCTCGCCGGGTTCCACAATCATGTGGAACATACAGCAACCTGCGTCTCTGCCCAAATGAACATTTTTGTTAGGGGCTTGACTCAGCGGTTGGGTGTATTTGACACTCAACTTCTGTTATCTCATTGGACGTTGTCCAAAGAAATTTAACATTACATATATACGCCACCCGACGGGAAGTTGGCGAGACTATAGGTTGCTGACTGTGGATGGGATCTCTCAATTCTTGACGGGAGAGCATGTGCCGGTACCCTGATGAGCCTGAACATCGAGAGGCGAAACATGTGCCCTCCAATTGCAGGGATGGGTGGGGCTCTTTCCTGGTCAAACACCTAACATATATATATATATATATATATATATATATATATATATATATATATATATATATATATATATATATATATATATATATATATACATATATATATATATATATATATATATATATATATATATATATATATATATATATATATATATATATATATATATATATATATGTTAGTTCGTAGTGTTTCGCGGATGGAAGAATACGCTAGGACTATTAGTCCGGGAGTACATCCGATCGTTTGTGTCCCGTTTGTTGGGAACGTGTAGACGTTTCGCCAAGGTCACACTTGGCATTCTTAAAGCTTGTCTGCTGTCTTTTTTCAGTCTTCATGTGTGTGACCCTAGTAGTATATATATATATATATATATATATATATATATATATATATATATATATATATATATATATATATATACATATATATATATATATATATATATATATATATATATATATATATATATATATATATATATATATATATATATATTACTAGGGTCTCGGGTGGAATCGCGTTTAAGATTTATAAAATCTCGACGTTTATCAAACCAATACAGTTGCTTATCCTAATTATTACGGTGTGCATATATAATTGTTATGTTTGAGTACATATATAAGTGTTATGTTTGTTTTGCGACAAATCACGAATTGTTTGCCACAAACAGCATTAAACACGAATTATTTTGCAACAAATCTGGACTATTTTTCTGTTATACTTAATGGGCTTAATTACTCTTCATCACCTTACTTACTTACCAATTTTAATAGATCAGCACAAGAAATTTAGATTTTTAGACAATATTGAATGCAAATTCTTTGCTTAATAGATTTATGTATTGAGAAAATGGCCAACATTTTTTTTTCTAATTTAACAAGAGAAATTATATGAAACTTAAGACGTCAAGGGCAGTAATGCTAACTTTATAATAAAATGGTTGTAATGATATCTAAAGCACGCGAACTTGTATTTAATTGTTATCAATATTTAAATAATTACTCTCATAATATTTGTATTGCTTAAACCTAATAATTTGTATTCAAAGTTTAAAGATATAGTTTGAATGTCAAGACATTTTTTCGTTTCTCTAAGACTTAAAAAGCAAAAGACGATGCTAAAAGGCAATTAAATATTGATGTTATAGATCTGGCAACAGCAGAATCGTTTCTGGCGGTTGTTTGCCATTCAATTAATGAAAATTAGGAATGGGAGAAGTTTTTTGTGTGGGGGAAAAATATACTTCGATGAAAAATCCTATCTAAATTTCTTCGAAATTTTTTTTATTAAGAAAAAGTTTTCTATTTTGGTGACAGGGTAAATTTTAAATATTTGTCTTTGCGTTTTGAAATTAAAAGTAATTTAGAAATATTTTTTAGGTAAGGAGGTGATTTATATTTCCTAGGCTTTAAATATAGGCAAATTAAAACTAACATGGAAAGCGTTAAGTACTATTAAAATGAAAAAGTAATGTGAATTTTGATTTAAAAATTCGTGCGTTTTACGTGTGGATTAAACCATTTGTTTCTTAATAGGTGTTTCGGTTAATAATGTCGATTTTGCAAAGAGATGGCGTTACTAATACATTTGTCGGAATATACCAAAGGCGTTTTGGAGGGTAAACACGCGATTAAAAGCCAGTTCGTTATTAATCGTGATTGTGCAAAAATCGTGATTGTGCAAAAATCGTGATTGTGCTAGTTTTTCATAGCTTTGAATATGTCAAATTCTGTACCAGAAAAAAAATTGTGTGGGAAACTTTAATAACTTTCTTTCATTTTAAGAAAACGGCTGCTGGACGTTATCCGTTGTTGGTTGAAGCTTATGGTGAATATGATCTAACCCAAAAAAAAATGGTGAACGATGGTTTAAACGCTTTAAAAGTGGAGATTTTGATATAAAAGACAAGGAGCGTCCAGAATAGTCGAAAAAATTTTAAAATGGAGATTTGCAAGCATCATTAGATGAAGAATCAACTCATATGTTCAAACAGTTGGCAGAAGCATTGAATTCAATCCACTATTTCCAAATGTCTGCATGCATTGGGAAAGGTCCAGAAAGAAGGAAAACGGGTTTCACATGAATTGAAGGAAAGAGACATTGAAAGGCGAAAACCCTTGTGAAATTTTGCTTGCCAGATAGAAAAGAAAATATTTAATGCACCGGGTTGTAAGAGGTGATGAAAAGTGGATTTATTTTGACAACCCACAGCTCAAAATATCATGGGTAGCATCAAAAATCAATACAGAAGGCTTTGCTGTACAATCCAAAGTGTAAAAAAGTTATGTGTAGACCCAGGCCAGCCTTCAATATCACAATCTGTGCGTAATATACATGGAAAGAAGGTTTTGCCTATGTATTTGGTGGGATAGTAGAGGAACTATGTATTCGAACTATTGAAATCTGGTGAAACGATTACTGGCTATCGAATCAAGCATTAAAAAAAACGACCAGAACACGTTTAAATATACGATTAAGTTATTTTTCAAAATGACAATGTTCGGCCCCATGTTGCAAAATCAAATTTTGCGAAAAAAATGGCATTAACCGAAGCACCTATTAAGTTGGCTGAATGTTATAACTGTTCTTGACATCTGAAAAAAGTTTCAGATCATTTCGATTGTTAAATTATAAACTATTGCGTCTTTTGTAAAAAAAAATCTAAAAAACGAAATAAATTTGGCTGATGCATTAACACTGTTACGGCGATGAATCTATGTAAAAAACAATAATTAAAAGGGGTACATGAAGTTTAGTGATGGTAGAGAAGCAATTGAGCATTAACTATGCCTAGGTAGATTTTCTGTATCAACCAATGAAGAAAATATTACCAAAATCAACGGATCGACACTGGGAATGATTTAGAAACATTATCTACCATCGTGAGAATATTAGATGTAACACATATATATATATATATATATATATATATATATATATATATATATATATATATATATATATATATATATATATATATATATATATATATATATATATATATATATATATACCCCATATTTTCTCTATTTAAAGGAATTCAAATTTGAACTTCTGCACAGTCATAGAGATTAATGGGTCACATTTTTTTGAGATTCTCAACTGAAATCTGAACTTAACTCAGAATCAGTTTAAATCAGAATAACATCTGAATTAAACTCAGCTTTCTACGAATTCACAAAGTCAATTCTCGATATTTTGCTTGAAGTTAGAGATATCGAAAAAGGTTATTAGAAAAAGTTGTTCAGAATGTTATTTTAACCCCACATACCGAATTTAATGACAACATTCGCATTTTTAATATATTCATTATGTTGGTCTATGTACAAAATTATTACGTTTATTTTTGAATTTAATAATTAGTGTGCTATGGAAAATAAAAACTTGACATATTGTCAATTTAGTAGTGTTATGTATTCAATTATTTCAGTAAATTAAGTAGCACTTACAAATGAATAATTATTTTATTCTTATGGGAAAACAATTTTTGGTAATTGATTAAATTTAGGAGTATATATTAAATTTAAAAGTATGCAACAATAATTTTCCTAATACAAATAATTAACTATCAAATGTGATCTCTCTCAACTAGTCCTTAGTCTATTCGAATACATTTTTCGACTCTTTTACGATTCTGTTTAGCTACTCGACTAAATTCCGGGATACTGATTTCTTGATAGGCTTGTCTTATTCTGACACAAACTTCATCTCGATTTCTGGTCCTTGTTTCATAAACTTTATTTTTGACCATTCTCCAAAAATAAAAATCGAGGGGTGTAATATCGGGAGACCTCGGAGGCCACAGTTCAAAAGGAATGTTTCTTCCTATCCAGCTAATAGGAAATTTAGTTCAACCATTGATGAACAATCCTTGAGTTGTAAATGGATGCACCACGTAACTGCAAATACTTATCCTGTCGCACATTAAGAGGAAGAGTTTCAAGCGCAAAATTCCCCATCGAAGTTAACTAAACGACCATCATTCAATAATTCATTATAGAAAAAAGGACCAATTATTCGGTTTCCTAAAATTCCACACCAGATATTGACTTTCTGGAAATTTTTATTATCATTACCTTTTTTCAATATATATATATATATATATATATATATATATATATATATATATATATATATATATATATATATATATATATATATATTTGATTTTGTCTTGACTTGATTTTGTGACGAGTGAAACATCTTCTTATTTTATCCTTGCTAATATTTAGTTGAGACGATAAATTTCGAAAGCTTATGCAGCAATTTTCGGCCAATATATCGTTATCCTCAGTATGCGGGTGTATTCCACGAGGTTTGATTTTTTCTTTAAAGTCAAGGGCATTTTAACTAGAACATGATACAATAAATTCAAAGTTTAATCTGACTGACATCATACAGTAGTGTCAAATTATTACTTTCCATGGCACACTAATTTTGTCATGAAACTGGATATGGGGTTAAAATAATATTCTGAATAACTTTTTCTAATAACTTCTCTTCGATATGTCTAACGCGAAACAAAATATCGAGAATTGACCATGAATTCATAGTGGGTTAAGTTTATTGTTCAAATTTCAGTTGAGTATCTTAAAAAATGTGACCCATCTACCTATATGACTGTACAAAAATCAAATCTGTATTCCTTCAAATAGCGAAAATATGGAGGTGTCTTCATCTTAAATGCGACACACTGTATATAATAAATATTAAAAGAAATATTCGGAATGAATGATTTCTGAAAAAAAATCATGGATTTTTCACAAGAATTTAACTTTCGATCATCCTTATCTTCTCCGTGTTTGTTAAATTTTTAAATAATATTTTAAACGACTTTTTCTAATAATATTTTTCGATATCACAATGCGAAGCAAAATGTCGAGAATTGACCCTGTTTGTGAATTCGTAGTAGGCTGAGTTTAAAAAATGTGACCCATCAACCTGCATGACTGCAAAAATTTAAATCTGTATTCCTTCAAATAGCGAAAATATGGGGTGTCTTTATCTTAAATGCGACACACTGTATATAATAATGATTAAAAAATATTCGGAATAGGTCAGATTGGTCCTAAAAAAAGAATATAACGATTCTGAAAAAAAAATCATATATTTTCCACTAGAATTTAATTTTCGTTCACCCTTCTCGGTGTTTGTTAAATTTTAAATAATAATTATTTCACAGGGCCCATACTTGCCTGACATAGCATCATGTTATATTTTCGTAAAATCTTGACAAAGATGAATGCTTGGTGTATAGTAATTTAAAAAAATGAAAAAGATTAAAGACTGCGAGTCCTGAAAGCTAAAATAGGGTTATTTTAAATATTAATGATGTAGGTTTAATTTTGTTAGATTTTCAGTTATACTTATGTTTTTATTCAAATTGGAACAGTAAGTATTTTATAAATATATAATCTCGTGCTATCGATCCAGACGTCTTTATCTTGTCTATCAAGGTAGTTAATTTCGGCAACTTTGAGGATGTTTGATGCTATTCAAGACGAACGATTAGAAGATAATTAAATAGGAAAACAGGGGTGAACTCAAGAAAGTTGCTTTAATTAAATAGAAAATAACAGTTTTATCATAATTAATATATTGTGTTATTGACTGAAGCTTAAGATGTTAAATTAATTGGCAGGCTTTTAACTGCAGGAAACTGCTGCTCGAAAACAGGGTAGATTAAATATTGAACAGTAATTTTAAACTTTTGCTTTACCTAATCCTAATCCTTTCTTACGTTAAGTGATATGCTATAAGTTTGTGTGAGTTGAGTTTATCTTTGCAGATCTGTTGTTGTTTTCTGTGATGTACTAATTTTTTTACTGTTTTCAATTTTATTCCTCTATTCTCGATCTCTTCCATTATATTATAGTTCCAAATTGTTCTTGGTTTTTCTATTTATTTTCTTCTCTATTTTTGCTTCGAATATTTCTATAGAAAGTCTTTTAATATCCCAAATATCCCATTTCTATTTCTTTCTATGCTTTCTATTTAAAATGCTATGATTTTAAAAAGGGACTTTCAAATTGAGCGGTTTTTTTAATTCTTGAATAAACCGCAGATTTTGTTTTTTTTTTAACTTTTTATTGATAATTGAAGCATAGTGTATGATATTTAACTACAAAAGACAATATCTGCCAAATAACCACATCTCACAGACATTTTAGCTGTAGCACCATCCTGTTGAAACCACATATCGTCCAGATTAATATTAATCAATTCAGCTCACAAAAATGCAGTTATCATCTCACGATATCGAACACCATTTACACTTACAGCTTCACCAGCAGCATTCTGAAAGAAATACGGCCCAATTACACCTCCTGGCCATAAAACACACCAAACAGTAACTCGTTTAGGATTTAAAGGTTTCTCATGAATCAAATGTGGATTTTTCTCACCCCAAATGCGACCATTTTGTTTATTAACATAACCGCCAATTTCAAAATGTGGTTCATTTGGAAATGATGCTTTTTTGAAAAAAATTCTCTTCATTTACTTATCAATATTATGCTCGTGCCATTTATTCTTGAATTATGTTTTTATGTTGGTGCCTAGTCATTGGTTTTTTTTTCACAACGTTTCATAATATATAATATCTTTCCTGTTTTTCTTATTTTCATTCTTAATTTATTATTTCCTTTTGTTGATCTGAGGTATTACTAACTATTAGCTTGTTGTATTTCTTTTTTTTCCTATTAAATACCATTAATTAATGTATTGCTATAATTATTATTATTTTCGTTTTATGGATGTTAATGGTCATATTTATATCTTCTGGTTTTCTGTCAGGAACTTTCACTTATTGTAGATTTTTCTAGATGCATCAATTTACTCAGTTTAATTTCTTTCACTTTACAGTATCCCATTTTTAGTATCTTCATATATTTCTTAGCTTTTTTGGTTACTTGATTCAAAACCACAAAAAAATAATAGACTTATTCTTCTATAATCATTATTGTTTGTTTTCTCTATGTTAATTTTATTATTATAGATTAGTTTTAATATTTCTATTATTTGTTCTATCTTTCTATCTTCTTTGTTTCTTTCCTTTTTATCTTTTTCAAAAATTCAATATCAAATATCTTATACACATATGGATATGTTTGTTTCCTTAATGCTGTATTGATTGTCTTTTCTCCTCTCAGCAATATTTTTTTTTATTTTTCTCCTGGGACACTTGAGAAAGTTTTATACCTTTTATAATTTTTTCTGTCTTTTTATACAGGGTGTTCGCTAATTAATGGTATACAGCAAAACTGCAGAATTTATGGATAAAAATATTGCGATTTAACCCAACTTACTTTAGTAAAAAAGTTAATAGTAACCAATATACAGGGTGTTAAAGCTATAATTTTATTTTCAATTTTCGTCAATAAATTTCTTAAAACGTAACTTTCTTGAACGAAATTTGGTAGTGGGGGGTCTTTTAAAATAAGAAATTTAAATGTCTTCAAAATTTTTATGTAGATTGTAGAGGGGCCTGTCTGCGACACTTTTCTACGTTTGAAAGGTTACAACTACTTGCGCCTTAGTGTACTCGCATTTTTAATGAAAATATTATTTTGTTCATCTTTTTTACGTATATAAGGTATACTTTGCAAATATCGCTCCGAGTTACCGTTTTCTAGATATCTTCCTTTAAATTATTCATTGCATTCTTTTAAATTGCCGTTTTGAAATGTAATACTTTTCTTAAAGTAGGTAGACTATGATTAAAACAAATACATCAAGGCGACTTTTGCATTGATTGTTAATATTTAATATTGTGAGTATTTAAATAATTAAAATAGTTGAAACTAATAGTAATAATAATAATTTTAATACAGTACAGTAAAATAGTTTTTGAAAGATTTTCACTTAAGGCAAGAACAAAATGTCCAGACATAAATTGTTTTCTAATGAAGAGATGCAAGATATAATCGGCATATACGCGCAGGAGAATTCTAATAAACGCCGGTCTCATCGAAGATATTTGGAAACGTATTCATGACAAAGACAGCCGGATTTAAAGATTTCCAAAGATCTCTACGACAGACTGGGTGAAACAGTTTCTTTTCCTAGTCTGAAAACTCTCACCACCGACCAGCAAGAATAAATTGTGGTTCGAAAACCCTGAAGTAAGCATTGCTCTGGGAATTGGGGTAGGCAAGTCCATCGTTTGCAAAATTGTTCACGGGGAGGGACTATATCCATTTCACTTCACGACTGTACAAAATCTATTGGAAGTTGATTTGCTAACCAGACTTTAATTTGCTCGTTTCTGTCGTACCCAGCAATATGTTGAATCCATGTTTAAAAAAAATATATTTTTTACAGACAAAGCAACGTTTACACGTATAGGGTATTCAATCTTAAAAATAAACATGCGTGAGATTTAGAAAATTCACACTTATTAGTATCCGATCGCCATTTTCAACATGGATTTAAAATCAACGTTTAAAATTAACGATTTAAAATCAGTGATTACGTAATGATTATGGTGATTATGTAATAACCCAATGGTCCATTCGAATTACCACCTAATTTAAACGGCGAACTATATATTAATTTTCTTCAAACTCACTTACCCGAATATTTTGATAACATTCCTCTAGAACTAAGACAAAAAAAGGGAAAGCAAACACAAATGTTATGTTTCATAGGCGCAATTTAAAACGATGCAATGGACAATTTATACGCAGATATCTAAAAAACGGTAACTCGGAGCGACATTTATAAAGTATACCTTTTTTACGTAAAAAAGGTGGATAAATAATATTTGTATTAAAACCCGACTACACGAAGGCGCAAAATAGTTGTGACCTTTCAAATGAAGAAAACTGTCGCAGACAGTACCCTCTACAATTGACATACGAATTTTCAAGAAATTTAAATGTCTTATCTTAAAAAAAACCCACTACAAAATTTCATTGAAGAAAAATACTATTTAAGAAAGTTATTGACAAAAATTGAAAATAAAATTATAACTTTAACACCCTGTATCTTGGCTACTTTTAACTTTTGAACTAAGGTAAGTTGAATTAAATCGCAATATGTTTAGTCAACAGATTTGGAGTTATGCTGTGTACCATTAATTAGCGGACACCTTATATATTGAAAAACGACTCTTATATTCAATTCTTTTGGCATTCCCTTCATAACTATTTCATTCATGATTTTTGTGTATTACTCTAGTTCTTCTCCAATATGTTTAATCATTTGACTCTTTGACTTTAGTCTTAAATTAAATTATTAGCTCTTAGACTTGTTCGCCTAACTGATGAGACCCAGAAATGCCGAAAGCTTCATATTGGGATTATAACTACCAAATGATATTAGGCCCTCTTCGATAATACCTCTTCGATATACCCAGTTTTACTATACAAAGATAATTGAGTTGCAAATGTAAAATGTAAAATCGTAGAATTTCGTCAAAGTTCGACGTTTGTAAGGGCGCTGCAAAATATTAGTTCTTCGACAAATGTGAAAAGAATTCTGTTTGTCCATGATGGACCATTAAGTTTGAAGCTTGTTTACCTTTAAATTATGTAATATATATATATATATATATATATATATATATATATATATATATATATATATATATATATATATATATATATATAATAAAATAGATTTCAAAACAATCCACTTAATGAAATAGGAAAAGATTTCCAAAAAAATAACACCCGAAACTTTTACAAAACATTTAAAACTAAATTAACAAGCTATCAACCGCAAAGTCTTTGCTTCCAAAAGGAAAACGGACAATTAGCTTTAAATAACCAAGACAATTGACAAGAACTTGCGAAATATTTTGAACAAATACTAAACTGTCCTGAGCCCTTAAACAAATTAGCAACACTAAAACCTAAACAAACAAACCCAGATTCATTACAACCGAATGAAGATGAAATAATTAGGCAAATCAAGCGGCTTAAAAATGACAAAGCTTCTGGTGAAGATGGAATCACTGCTGAACTTTTGAAATCCGCTGGTCCAGATACAATCAAGGAAATAACCAAAATTCTACAAGAAGTTTGGCGAACCGAACGGATTCCTGAAGATTGGAAAGATGCTCTAATCCATCCACTACATAAGAAAGGAGATAGAACGGATGTAAATAACTATAGAGGGATAACAGATATCCCTCTATAGCGGGATTTTTCTTCTTTTTCTCCCAGTTTGTTACAATATTCTATCTCAATGTCTACTAGACAGAGCACAGGAACAGTTAGAACCTAACATTGGTGAATATCAAGCAGGTTTTCGACCAGGTAGATCCTGCCCTGAACAGATCCTGAATCTGAAGTTGATTCTAAGACATCAAAAACTGTACAATAAAAATCTCGTCTGTAAATTTGTGGATTTCGAAAAAGCATATGATTCTATTGACCGCGAATCTTTATTCCGAATCTTGAAGGAACAAGGACTAGATCTGAAAACGCTGGCAATTATTAAAGCAACGTTAACTAACACAAGGTCAAAAGTTAAATTCATGGGTGAGATCTCAGAGTCCTTCGAAATTAAAACTGGAGTGAGACAAAGGGATGGGCTCTCGCCACTCTTATTTAACTGTGTTCTAGAAAAAGTAATACAGGAATGGTGTGAAAAAAAGTCGGCCCTGAATATTGACCAGCCCATTAAACTGGGGAGAACCAACATCAAAATTGATTGTCTGGCATTTGCTGATCATCTAGCAATTTTAGCTCAAGATGTATTAACGGCACAGAAACAGATTGAAATCCTAAAAGAAACAGCAGAAAATGTAGGACTCCAAATTTCCTTTGAAAAGACACAATACATGACCTGTAACAGACTAAGAACGCCATTTCTAAAAACAAAATATGGTAACATCAGACGAGTCTCTCAATTCAAATATTTGGGTGAAATAATCATGGAAAATGGGTTGGAAAAAGCGGCCAATAATGGTAGATGTCAAAAAATGGAAACGGCATTGAGACTTACACAAAATATTTACAACAATAAATGCCTATCTAAAAACACAAAACTGAGACATTACAACACAGTTATTAAGCCAGAATGTCTATATGCTGCAGAGACGTTCATTTTGAATAGAAAGAGGGACATCGAGGACATTGAAAAGAAGGAAAGAAAAATCCTAGGCCCTAAACAAATAAATAGCACAACATACCGACTTCGAGAAAATCAAGAAATCAAACAATACACAGATATACATAGCGATATGAGAAAAAGAAGACTTAAGTTTTACGGACACATAAAACGGATGAATCCGAGTAGGTTAACTAGACAAATAGTCGAATTTTATGAAAATAGGAGTAAAGCTAAAATATAAATAATTAAATGGATTGCTGCAATTAAAGAGGACCTAAGATCAGCAAATATTACACAAAGTGAAATTCAGGACAAGGTTAACGTTTGGAAGGTTGGCCAGAGAAAAAAATGTAGGAAGACTGGAACAACTTGGTCTGACGAAAGGAAAAAAGCTTATAGCGAAAGAATGAAATTAGTATGGGCGCAAAGGAAGGCTAACAACAACAAACGCCTCTAATTGTACTTCGCGTGGTCCACCAGGGCCCATACGTGAATAATAATAATAAAATAGATTTCCAAAAAATGAATACCCGAAATGTTAACAAAACATTTAAAACTAAATTAACAGGCTATCAACCCCAAAGTCTTTACTTCCGAAAGGAAAACTGACAATTAGCTCTAAATAACCAAAACAATTGCAAAGAACTTGCCAAATATTTTGAACAACTACTAAACTGTCCTGAGCCCTTAAACAGATTACCAACACTAAACCCTAAACAAACAAACCCAGATTAATTACCACCGAATGAAGATGAAATACTTAGTCAAATCAAACGGCTTAAAAATCACAAGGCTTCCTCTAAATTTTTAAAATCCGCTGGCCCAGGTACAATTACGGAAATAACCAAAATTCTACAAGCAGTTGAGCAAACGGATTCCGGACGATTGGAAAGATGCTCTAATCCACCCACTACACAACTAAGGAGATAAAATGGATGTAGGGATATATCTTCTCCCAATTTGTTACAAAATTCTATCTCAATGTCTACTATACAGAGCACAGGGACAGTTAGAACCTAAAATTGGTGAATATCAAGCAGGTTTTCGACCGGGCAGACTCTACTCTGAACAGATCCTGAATCTAAAGTTGATCCTAAGACATCAAAAACTGTACAATAAAAATCTCGTCTGTACATTTGTGGATTTCAAAAAAGTATATGATTCTATTGACCGCGAATCTGTATTCCAAATCTTGAAAGAACAAGGACTTGTCTTGGACTTCTTGAGACAAGAGGTTGGACTCTCGTCACTCTTATTTAATTGTGTTTTGGAAAAAATAATACAGTAGTGGCGTGAAAAAAAGTTGGCCCTGAATATTGACCAGCCCATTAAACTGGGGAGAACCAACATCAAAATTGATTGTCTGGCGTTTGCTGATGATCTAGCAATTTTGGTTCAAGATGTATTAACGGCACAGAAACAGATTGAAATCTTAAAAGAAACAGCAGAACAAGTAGGACTCCAAATTTCCTTTGAGAAGACACAATATATGACCACAGACTAAGAACACCATTTCTAAAAACAAAATATGTTAACATCAGAGGAGTCTCTCAATTTAAGTATTTGGGTGAAATAATCATGGAAAGCGGGTTGAAAAAAGCGGCTAATAAGGGTAGATGTCAAAATATGGAAACTGCATTGAGACTTACACAATATACTATACATTGAAACTATATATATATATATATATATATATATATATATATATATATATATATATATATATATATATATATATATATATATATATATATATATATATCCCAGCTCTCAGAGATTAAATCATCTCCTGATGATGCGAAACGTGCGTCGAGCAGTTCAAAAAAGCGTTTTGGTGTTTAGTGGTAAATCTCTTTAAGTTTAATATATATAAGTGCTTAACTTTTTGGTATTTTTGATATCAAATCTAGATAAAACATGAACTTTTGGATTTTGTAAATAATATTTTCGAATAGTACAAAATTGCCTCTATATTCTTATTGAAATAAGCCATCAACCAGTATTCAAGACAAAATACAATTGTCTATTTAGTCGATAGAAATAAATATTGTCCAAAATTGCAACCATCGGCAACTAACAATCGAAACTTTTCCTACTTTTCCAACTTATTTCTTAGCGAGCAAAAAAATCCCGACTTTTAAAATACAGCCAACGGTATTTTCTAATAGTTCTCGAAGTCAGGCAGTCTGAAGTACGAAGGCACGTAAATTTCAATAGGAGTTCACTTCGAATTCACCGCTCGAGAACTTTAGGATTTGTTCTTTATTTTTCTTTATAGGTCCGGTAAGACGCTGAAAATTATGGAAAGAATGTGAAAATGGTAAAAGGTTGAAGAACTGAAACCAATATTGAATGTTAAGAACGAAATGTCAGATAAGAATGTGCTTACTTAATATTACTGATGTTAGCGTTGTTGTTTTAGAAGAAGCTATACACCTTGGCGATAATGCCTTTAATATAATATTAAAGGTGCTGATAAAGACTGCAATAAATTTGCTTCTGTTTTTACCATGCAATGCTACATAATGGAAAAGCACACTCAAATCGATAAGTTTTATTTTGAAAGCGCTATTAAAAAGCCATAAAGTCTCAAACGAGAACACTGATCGCAACCTAATTAAAAATACAAAGAGCTCAGTTCAGTACAAGACACCAAACCTCATTCACTCATTCAAAACAAAATGTAGCGGCATTAAGAAATAGTGATTCAAATATTCCATTAATATCAATTAATTGATGTTTTCAACAATTTTTAAGACCCAACTAAAGCTGGCTGCCTATTAACAATGCTCTATGTTTGTAGATGGGGTTTTAGAAAATGAAGTTGAATTTATTGATGAAGCTCTTGGTGGTTATATCAACAAACTACTGGGTTGGGACTGTAAAATCCACCAATAATTGCAAGTTTCATTAGTTTATACTTTTCTAAAAATGACAATGGGCTAATTGTGAAGGTTATGAAGGTTATAGAAACAATCGATTTATATTTTCAATAAGACGGCGCTACATGTCATAGAATTGCAGAAACGTACAGTTTTCTTGTGCACATCAAACTCTTTTCGATTATTTTCTTTGGAGCTACCTACATTAATAAAAAGGTATGTGCCTATTATTATAAGAGAGCTTATAAGTTTAAAGATAAAATCAATAAACTGCTATTCACACTATATAGAGCGCCAGAATTGTGTAGATGCAAAATCATTCTAAGGCGAAACAAATGTGATGGAAAAGAGAATTGATCCAAGAAGAAAATAGAACTGGGGAACCGGCTATGAAAACATTGAAGGATGTGAAGGGTTAATATCACATCTTTAGGAAGCAAGCTTGAAGAAAACAACAGATGATATCAGAAATCGTATTTGAGAGGTAGATTAAAAACATGCTGGCAGAATAAAATAAGAAACGATGCTGAAGAACTACCGTTCCTCAAGAACTGAAAAGGTGCTTCTGGAAATCCATCCAGGACGTCGAGGCCCACTGAAGGGTTGTGACACCTCAGGAAGAAGACAAGAAGAAAATAATTCAAAAATTTGGCTCGTGGTTTATAGGGAAACTAATGATGTTTAAAAGTAAACTCAATACTTGGTTGGTTGAGCCAAAGAGGTTTGCAAAAACATGTTATGATAAAAGAGTTTTGATATGATTTGAAAGATCTGAAAAACGTCATCTTATCCCACAAACAGTATAGCTTTTGCAAAATACTTTAAATCTGTACATAGTCGCCCGTATGCGTTCTGGAACGATATACGCTTTCCAAATAAAACGTTAATATTAATTTTGGAGATTTAGTAAGTTGTAGAGATGTTTTTCTGTTAATATAGATAGAAGTAATATAGAAAAATAATATATAAATTAATAGAAGATATAAATAGAAAAGATCATAACTAAATCAATTAAAAAATACTTAGAATTCAAAATATCAGAAGTGGAGCTCCTGGTGAGGAAAAACTGTCAATATGGACTAGAATAAAAAAGTAATATACACAATTTATCATTATTTACTTATATCCTCATAATTTATTATTATTAATATTACAACAATGGATAACGCATACCTTATTACAGTGCTGTTATTGATTTAAATATTATAAATTGATGGGTGGGTTTCACTTTACGTAAATATATCGGATAATGAATATACTGTTTCATATGTTTCGATTTTCAGATTATAATAGATTCAGTTTAGATGGAAAAAGGGAACGTGCATAATATTTAACTAAAAACCATTAAGGGAATAATGGGTAAATATCAGATTATAATTATAATTATAATTGGAGGGATTATATTGGAAATCGTTAAATCAGGAATTTATAGAGCTCTGTGTGCCATTGTATGTGTGAGTCTCATATACATATATATATATATATATATATATATATATATATATATATATATATATATATATATATATATATGCCCAGAAGGTAGCGTAATGGGATCGTGGAATAAAATATTAGACATTTTTCACCCTTTCTCCGTGCCACCGATCGCCTTCGCCTAACCGTTACCATGCGCCGTCACTTATTTCTCGGGACCGGTTTCTAGCTTTTCAGTCGTCATCAATCGAGCTCCAGACGAATGAAAGGAAAGCAATTGGGAGAGACGATCGGGGCCAGGCCATGTCAACTGGCCATTTTGATGACGGGTCGTAATAGTACATAACTCACGCTATCATACGGCATATGTTCGTAGGAGTCAGGATTGCTCGTAACATCCTGCCTAAAACCTCGGGTATAGTACCAGGTCTGCCCACAAGGTAGCGTAGCGGGACCGTGGAGAGATATATTAAAAAAACGTACCCTTTCTCCACGTCGTGCTACGATTGCCAGTTGACATGGCCTGGCCCCAATCGTCTCTCACAACTGCTTTCCTTGCGCTCGTCTGGAGGTCGGTTAATGGCGGCTGAAAGGCTAGAAACCAGTCCCGAGAGATACGTGACGGCGCATGGTGACGGTTGGGCGAAGGCGATCGACGGCACTACGTGCAGAAAGGGTAAAAGATTTCTGTAATATTTCCCTCCACGATCCCGTTACGCTACCTTGTGGGTATACTTGGTACTATACCCGAGTTTTTAGGCAGGATGTTACCAGCATTCCTGACTGCTACCAGCATGTGCCGTATGATGTCGTGAGTTGTGTACTATTACGACCCGTCGTCAAAATGGCCAGCCGTGAAGAAAGGGTGAAATATTTCTGTAATGTGTACATATATATATATATATATATATATATATATATATATATATATATATATATATATATATATATATATATATATATATATATATATATATATATATATATATATATATATATATATATATATATATATATATATATATATATATATATATATCATCATCATCATCATCATCAGCCCGTATCGATCCACTGCAGGATGAAGGCCTCTTCAGCATGCTTCCAACCTTCACGGTCCTGGGCTTTCCTCTGCCACTCGGGTCCAATATACTTAACGATGTCATCAGTCCATCGTGCTTTCGGTCTTCTTCGCGGACGTTTGCGATCAAGCGGTATCCACTCCAGGATTGCCTTGGTCCATCTGTCGTCCCATCGCCTCGCTATATGGCCTACCCATCTCCATTTCAACTGTTTTACTCTTCCAATGATTTCACAGACTTTTGTTTGTTCCCTGATCCATGCGCAGGACTTTCTGTCTCGTCTTGTAATGCCAAGCATACATCTTTCCATTCCCCTCTGTGCCACCCGAAGTTTTTGAATTGATTGCGATGTGAGTGTCCAGGTTTCACTTCCGTATGTCATAACGGGTAGAACGCACTGATCGAATACTTTTCTTTTCAGGCAAAGTGGGAGTCTGCTCTTAAACACTATGTTGAGCCTACCAAATGCCTACCAAATATATATATATATATATATATATATATATATATATATATATATATATATATATATATATATATATATATACACTGAGGTCACTAAGGAAAATGGTCCGTTCGTGTTGGCCGATAGTAACAGTAAAGATTGTTGAGTTGATAAATATTTCAGATGAACATGTTCAAAACATTCTAGACGAATAGTTAAACCGGAAAATCATTGGCCGGAGAAGGTACAATCTTCATCGACTATTTACAAAAAAATGGTATTGTGCTGCATTATTGATCAAATTTTACGAAGCCTTGATAAAAAATGTTCTTATTTCACGAAGAAAAAAGCGCTTTTTAAACACAACAATGCACCCATCCATTCCAACAGCGAAATTGATCTATTTGCGCTACAAATTGATACCGCATCTTTCCTATTATTTGGACTTAACTCCCTTCTGACTTCTTTCATTAACAGTATAGAGGTATTTAATACCGATATATTTTGCAGAGTTTAATAAGTCGTACTATATGGAGAAAAACTTTGGGCAAATAGATAAAATAAGAGATAAAAGGAGGCTATGTTGAGAAATATATCGTTGTTCGATCTGAAAAACAATATTTTATCTAAAAGGCACCTGACTTTTTACTTTACCGTCGTATGTACAGGTGAGTTATTCATTCAAATCTATCGACACATTATTTTCATGAATCTTTTTGGCGTGAAATTAAATATTAATCCCTCATCTCATTTTGTAAGAGAGCTAATAGAAACTCTCTTTTAAAAAAGGCGATGAAACGTTAATGGTATTAATAAATGGTCAATGACTGAGTTGGTATCTCAATCAAAGTTGGATATCAAAAATTCAAAAACACTTGCTGATATATGAAAACCATATCACAACAGGTGTTGTGGCGGTTATTACTGCTACGGTATTTGGTTGTTTTTGGCGAAAAATTGATGATTGATTGATAGCTACTGCGGTGTGATAGTGCGTTATCGTAATGTAAAAACCATTAATTGCTTTGCGAAATCCGGTCTTTTTTCAAACGAACTCACGCCAAATGACACATTACTCTTAAATAATATTCTTTATTATGTTTTCTTGATATTAGTTGATATGATATATCTCCCTAAACGAGGTTTATATTCAACTGCTTCTTTGTTTGGTATTTTGGTATTTCGGTATTTCCTTTAAAGTGGCCAGCGAACTCACGTGAATGACTTCTATGACTCAAAACAGCTCCTCAAAGTAGCTTCTTTAATCACACCGTGTCATATCTGGTAAATATAGGGTTAGTGAAATGGTGTTTGATATCTCGCGAAAAATTCACGAAACATTATTGGGGTGTGCACTATGTGCACTGCTGTGATCACTAAAATCATTGTACCACTTTTAAATATCATTTTTGACATAGCTTCATCGTCAAACACTTTCTTAACATTTTCAATATATCAGCACAAAAAATTTCGTTTTAGACAGAACTTAATGCAAATTCTTTGCTAGATAGATTTAATAACTTTAGAAATCTACCATAAAAATTCTTAAAAATTGCAAAATATATTAAACTTTTTAAGTTAACAAGTAAAATGAAATGAAACTTGTATCGATGTCAAGGACAATCATACCAACTTAAAAAACAAATGGTTGTATCGATACGTAAAGGGCGCGAAGTTTTAAAATAAAACTCACTATATTTTTTGATCATAGTAGTTATTTCCCACTATATTAATTAAACAGCAAACTAAACACCCCTTTTATTATTACAACAGTTAACAAATTTGCTATTCTTGTTTTATTGATTTACATGTTCTGTATAGATGTGCCAGTTTCATCAATTCGTAAACATTATTGATAATGAACATTTTGTTTCATATGTTTCCATTTGTAGGTTATAATGGAATTAGTTTAGATCGTAAAAGGGATCAGAATATTTAACTTGAAACCATTAAGGGAATAATGAATAAATATTGGACTCTAATTATGATTGTAGTACATACTACCAAATAAATATTGGAAATTGTTTTACAAGGAATATGTAGAGTTATTTGAAAATTTCATTGAATTTTTAATAAAAAAAAACTCGCTCAATATGAAATATCATGATTTTTATAATAAATACATCCTGTTAAATAAATATGGGAAATGGTTTATTTATAACGTCTGCCTAGAATGTATGAATATTTTTTACTGATAGTATCAATGCACAAGACGTATCAATATACTTTACTGTCACGTTTGGCCTCCTTATACCGACCAGTTTGTTTGGTTGTTGGTTAGGGCAGTTGACATCAAGTATATTCTGTGATTCACATTACACAAAGAGTTTACCTAAAATTTTGTGTTGGCAATAAAATATCTTATGCTGAATTGTTGTAAATATTGATATTTAGATATAATATTGTTTTTATGATCAAAAATCGTTTTATTTCTCAACGTTGTCTCCTTTTATCTTAGTACACAAAATTTTCCAACTTTTTTATACCTTTCAACAAGTACGGCTTCTCATTCTGGTATTTCCCTCAAAGTGGTCACTGAACTCTACTAATTGACTTGTGTGGAGTCAAAATGGCTCCACAAAGTGGTTTCTTTATTCAAGGTATTTGTTTCATTTTTAGCGAGAATTTGACGAATAATTATTGGGTTGTGATATTGAGTCTTATCGTGATCTATAAATTGTTTTTCCACAAATCTGCATGTAATAACTACAATGTCTCTAACATTTAATAACCGATTATTCTGTACACGATCCTTGAGTTTGATATTGTTTTTTTATTGGCTAACTTGAATGGTCTTTTTAAGGGTTCATCCTCAATTGCTTCTCTACAATCACTAAAGTCCTTGTACCAGTTGTAAATATAATTTTTTGACATAGCTTCATCGTCAAACACTTTCTTAACATTTTCAATGTAACATCACAAGAAATTTCGGTTTAGACAGAACTTAATGTAAATTATTAGCTAGACAAATTTATTCAATTTAAGAAATCTGCAACAAAAATTCTTAAAAATTGCAAAATACCTGAAATTTTTAAGTTAACAAGTGAAATGATATAAAACTTTTGTCAACGTCAAGGACAATCATACCAACTTAAAAAACAAATGGTTGTAGCGATACGTAAAGGGCACGAAATTTTAAAACAAAAGAAGTTTAAAATATAGTTGTTTGTAATTGAAATTTTGAGCGAGTTTTTTTATACTCGCTCAAATATATATAAAATAAAATAATTCTTGTAATGAATATATTTTGTCAAATAGAGAATTGTTCATTTAAAAAGCTCGTCTCGAACCTATGAACATTTTTTGCTGTAAAATGGTATCAATATACTTATCTACAATGTAGAGTTTTGGCGTCTTCTATCGACCAGTTTGTCTGGCTGCTGACTAGGTTATTTGACCTCAGATATGCTATATGATTCACATCACACAAAGAGTTTACCTGAACTTTTGTACTGTCAATAAAATTTCTTGTGCTGAATTGTTATAATTATTGGAGAAAGCTTATGGTGCGTTAGCTTTATCGATAACATAAGCCTAAGAGTGGTATAAAGTACCAAAAGAAATGATTGATTCGTATCCATTCGGATCCAGTTTCAAGAGTTTCGATTGGCGAAAACATCAACAAGGAAAATGGTGGTGAAAAATCCCTTTTCAAGATTAAGGGAGATGGCTCACTGGTCTGGGCATTTCTCACAGATTTATTCGTAATGTTTGGGTGGACGTTTTCGACGTGGCACGCGGCTGGTATGGTTTGTTCCGAATGAGCTGAATTTTCGTCTAACAGACCATTGGAAACAGATTACTGAAAATATGTTTAAACCAGCCAGGTCTGCATTCATTAAACGCATCATGGATGGATTTATAAATCTAACATGCAAATAAGCCAACAAGCTTTGGAAAGGCGCTTCGATAACAAGAAAATCACATCACATCACATCAATCATCTGAAACGGAAAAATTGAACTCCAAACATTCTATTCGCCGGATTTGAAAGAAAGACGTTTCAAGTACACTGAAGTCATTACACCAAATTCACAGAAGGATCTGAATTACACATACCGGAAAGTGTCATAGTATTTGGTATTTGGACGACTGGATTACTTAGTGAAATAAGGGTACAGCGTTAAAAGGGGCCTATTTTGGAGAAGACAAAATACAATTGGATGATTTTATTGAGTTGTTTTTGGTATTTATTGGCCTACTAATCTAAATACCTTCCTATCTTATAAAGGGTTGTCCAATGAGAGTGTCAAAATTTTAAAATAAAATAAAATCAACCACAATGATAACTGTCAATCCGGTAATTTTTATTCTATTTTGAAGAGTAAATAATGGCACTATTTTTTGAAAATACTGTTCTTCAAATGTTCTCTGGTGGAATGCATTGTGGAGATCCCATTTTCGATGGTGGTCTGAATGTTTCGTTTAAGGCCAATAATTGTTCGGGATTTATTTCTGTAAACGAGAGATTTAACATAACCGCACAAAAAATAATTCAAGGCTGTGAGATAGCATGATCTTGATGGTTCCCATGACCATTTCGCGATATAACCCGTCTAGGAAACTTTTCTTGCAATAAATTGATTGTCTGGTGAGATATGTGACAACTTTTGTTCAAAGAAAATTTTATTTTTATACCGATATATCAGTTTAGGCCATAGATATTCTGTTGGCATATTTGTATAGCGTTCACCATTATTTAGGACTGTGTCAGTCCTAAACCGCATCAAACAAGGAAGACGAAGAGGTAAGTCCTTAATCACTAAAGAATTTTTATGGGCCCAAATCCTTCCGTTATGTTTGTTCACAAATCTATTAAACCAGTGCGCTTCGTCCGAAAATACTATATTTTCTCTAAAGTGGGGGTTTCCTTCCAACTTCGAATTTCTATGCCCTGTTGAATCGTGTATATTTCCATGGCGATTTGAGACAATGTACTGTATGTAGGAGTTTATAACTGACATTTATCTTTTAAAGAGCATTGCCAGTATTACGTTACAAAGTTGTTATTGGAAAACTCTTTATAACTCATTTTAGTACCAACACTTTAAATGAACCATTGGCAACTCCAAGTTATCCCATCGTACAACTAATTGTACGCAATTTAACTTCCATGCCACTGATACCCATAAAAATAGATCAAAATAAAACATTCGAGAAACTATTTTCGTTTATCGGATCCAAACAAAGCGTATAAGGGGCTAAAAAACTTTTAAAATTCCGATCGATTTAAACAATGATTGGAAACAGAAAAAATCAATTTAAAACTTCAATTACATTCGAGAGTAAAAGTTTTTCGTTTGGGGTTGAAATTCGTCGGTAAATTGCCCCCCTAAAAAAGTTCTATAAATGATGATTGCGTTGCCGGATTCGTCAATAATTTGCATTCAATTCTTCTGGTCGTTTTCAAGTTTTTAAATTTCGATTCATTCCAGAATTTAATATATATTTGTTGCTTGATTGTCTATTGCATAATCTTCGCTTTTAGACCTGTTTTTCGATCTTACGAATTTTCGAAATATATATATTTATATATATATATATATATATATATATATATATATATATATATATATATATATATATATATATATATATATATATATATATATATATATATATATATATATATATATATATATATATATATATATATATATATATATCATCATCATCATCATCATCATTAGCCCGTATCGATCCACTGCAGGATGAAGGCCTCTTCAGCATGCTTCCAACCTTCACGGTCCTGGGCTTTCCTCTGCCACTCGGGTCCAATATACTTAACGATGTCATTAATCCATCGTGCTTTCGGTCTTCTTCGCGGACGTTTGCGATCAAGCGGTATCCACTCCAGGATTGCCTTGGTCCATCTTTCGTCCCATCGCCTCGCCATATGGCCTGCCCATCTCCATTTCAACTGTTTTACTCTTCCAATGATGTCACAGACTTTTGTTTGTTCCCTGATCCATGCGCAGGGCTTTCTGTCTCGTCTTGTAATGCCAAGCATACATCTTTCCATTCCCCTCTGTGCCACCCGAAGTTTTTGAATTGATTGCGATGTGAGTGTCCAGGTTTCACTTCCGTATGTCATAACGGGTAGAACGCACTGATCGAATACTTTTCATTTCAGGCAAAGTGGGAGTCTGCTCTTAAACACTATGTGAGCCTACCAAATGCCTGCCAGGCACATTTAACACGCCGTTCCACCTCCCAGGCGGTATTCCCCTCCATGGAAATCCTCTGCCCAAGATATACAAAGCTGTCCACAATCTCTAAATCCCTTCCTAAAGCTGAAATTCTTCTGTCCTGAGCGAAGTTATTGAACATAACCTGACTCTTTTTCAGGTTTATTTTCAAGCCAAATGGTTCGCCAGCCCTTTGCAGTTCTTGTATGCGTCTTTGCAGCTCCTCTGGGTCTTGTGAAATGAGAATAATATCATCTGCAAATCTAAGATGGTTTAAGTTTACACCATTGATCTTTACCCCATCCTGTTCCCAATCCAGTTTACGGAATACTTCTTCAAGGCCAGCCGAGAAAAGAATAGGCGATATTGCGTCACCCTGCCGTACACGTCGTTCTATATTAATTCCCACTTCAAGATCATCAAGGTGAATTGTGGCTGTAGCTCCATCATATATCGATTCTAATAGGTTTACATAGGCTCTCTATAAACCTTGGCTAAGCAGTGCATCCATTATCGCATGCTTTGAGATGGAATCAAATGTTTTTTCGTAGTCCATAAAAGCCAAGCCCAGTGGCATGGTGTATTCGTTGTGCCTTTCTATGACCTGCTGTACAACCTGGATGTGATCCATTGTACTGAATCCACTTCTGAATCCTGCTTGTTCTCTTGGCTGTGCGTCATTCAGTTTTTTTAATATTCTTTTAGAAATTATCTTAGTGAAAACTTTGTACATCACTGATAGGAGGCTTATTGGACGGTAGTTCTTTAAATCTTCCTGTGCTCCTTTTTTATGTAAAAGGATCACTTCTGCATTTTTCCATAAGTCAGGTACTTTTTGTTCTTTGAGGCATTTTGAGTATAATTTTGCCAGTGTTTTATGTAACGTCCGACCACCAGCTTTTAGCATTTCGACAGTTACACTATCCTTTCCTGGAGCCTTGCCGTTCTTCATCAATTCTATAGCATTTGTTACTTCCTCCACTAGGATATCTGGTATTATATATTGTTCTTTCGTGGGTATTGCTGTCCCTGACTGGCTCTGATCTTCATATAACTGGGAATAAAACCTTCTGACAATCTCTAACATTTGGGTACGCGTCGTGCACACTGTGCCATCCTCACGCTTTAAAGCATATATTTACCTTCTTATATATATATATATATATATATATATATATATATATATATATATATATATATATATATATATATATATATATGCCCACAAGGTAGCGTAACGGAACCGTGGAGGGAAAATATTACAGAAATCTTTCACCCTTTCTCCACGTGGTACCACCGATCGCCTTCGCCGAACTGTCAACAATGCGACGTCACGTGTCTCTCGGGACCGGTTTCTAGCCTTTCAGCCGTCATCAGCCGAGCTCTAGACGAACGCAAGGAAAGCAGTTCGGAGAGGCAATCGGGGCCAGACCAGATCAACTGGCCATTTTAATGACGGGTCGTGATCGCATACAACTCACGCCATCATACGGCGAATGCTCGTATATATATATATATATATATATATATATATATATATATATATATATATATATATATATATATATATATATATATATCTATATATATATATATATATATATATATATATATATATATATATATATATATATATATATATATATATATATATATATATGTATATATATATATATATATATATATATATATATATATATATATATATATATCTATATATATATATATATATATATATATATATATATATATATATATATATATATATATATATATATATATATATATATATAAAACGTAAACCTCGAAAAGCAGCTCTAAAAGCGAAGATTATTGCTGGAAAGAGAGGAGAGAAAAAATTTAAGTATAAGAGTTGTATAACTAAATAGGCTGCATAATTTAAAATTAATTTTATTTATAGAGGTTGTCTCGCAAAACCGTAGCGGGGTATAGTTTTGTTTTTTTTTTCTTATCGAACATCCTATATGTTCATCTATTTTTGCATTCTGCTATTGATTATAAACATATTTTTTGAAACATGTCCCATATCTAAACCCAATGATTTTACCGATATTCACCATTTTGTAAAAAATATCGGTGTTGCAGACTATATTTTGCAGTGTCATATATCATTTATTTTTTGATGTAGGATTATCATTTAAAACATCATATCTCAGTTTTTTAAGTGGACTGCCTAATATTTTTTATTTTACAGTATTCCTAAGCAAAACCACTTCTATTCTTTTTAAAATGTTCTATCTGTCATAATTTTCGAGATTTTTACATTTTTGTTCTTAGTATTTCGTTTTTAATGGAATTCACCTATTACCACGCTTTAGTATAGCGTTATAAAATTCAAGTAAATATTGTTCTACTATAGATTCTAAACAGTTCCGTTTCATGTTTCATGTTTCTAAATCATTCCGGGTGTCGATCCGTTGATTCTGTTAAGAGTTACGACGTTTCGCCAAAATCACATTTGGCATTTTCAAGTGTGGTCCGCTTCGACTGACTGAAGAGTCCAACTGCTCTCTCTTCCAACAACTCTTAACAGAATCAACGGATCGACACCCAGAATGATTTAGAAACATTATCTACCATCCGTGAAAATATTAGATGCAATATATATATATATATATATATATATATATATATATATATATATATATATATATATATATATATATATCAGATATCAGACGAGTCTCTCAATTCAGATATTTGGGTGAAATAATCATGGAAAGTAGGTTGAAAAAAGCGGTCAGCTCTCCTCTCTTTCCAGCAATAATCTTCGCTTTTAGAGCTATATATATATATATATATATATATATATATATATTATATATATATATATATATATATATATATATATATATATCTATATATAGATATATATATATATATATATATATATATATATATATATATATATATATATATATATATATATATATATATATAGATATATATATAGATATATATATATATATATATATATATATATATATATATATATATATATATATATATATATATATTATATATATCTAATTACACGTAAATCAATACTAATAATCTAATTACAACGTAAATCACGTTGATGGCCTTGACGCCCTAGATAATTATGGCGTAGAAACAAATGAAAAGAATGAAAATGAATTTTTCTAGACAGAAATTGAGAAACATGATCTACGTTTTGAACGCAAGTGATCAAAACTCTTTTTTAGCAAGTAGAATTTATGCGCAAAGATTTCCTAATGACGAACGTCATTCTAATGCATTAGCGTTTAAACGACTAAAGAGCGATTTGGAAGGATGTGTCGATTACGAAAAAAACCTGAAAAGGCAAATAATAGCTACGAGTGATGAAAACGAATATTTAGTTCTTCAAGCTGTAATTAAAAAATCGGCATATTTCATACAGGCAGATACAAAACGTTGTAGGCGTTAAAAAATTCACAGCGAGCAAAATAACTAGGCAATATAAATTTCATCCGTATCATATATAACTGGTTCAAGAACTAAATCAAAATAATCTCGATCGAAGGCTTGAATTTTTTATTTGGAGAATAGAAAAAATTAGAGACGAACCTAGCGTACTTTTAAAAAAATGGGTACGTCAACATACATAACTTCCACTATTACAGCAGTGAAAATCCAAGATTCATTATCCCTTTGGATCATCAGGATATATGGTCTCTTAATGTGTGGGCTAGTATTATCGGAGATAGCGTCTTATGGCGATATTTTTTGGAAAATAAAATTAATAGTGATAGTTTTCTCATTTTTTTACAAAATAATTTTTTAAGAGTAGATTGAAGAATTCCCTTTAACTGTAGCGAGACGAATGTGGTTACAACTAGACGGCGCTTCTCCACATTTTAGCAGGCAGGTGAGACAATATTTGCACAAGAATTATGAAAATAAATGTATTAGCAGGAGAGATCCTGCACCGTGGTCAGCCAGATCCCTGGAATTAACTGAACTGGATTTTTTTTGTTGCGTTTTGTTAAAGAGCAAGATTATCTAATGTCATTCACTACAGTAGAGGGCCTGCAAATTAGAATAAGAAATGTGTTTATAATTATTAATGAGGCAATGCACATTTCAGTCAATAGTTCTTTTGAACATAGGCTTAGAGTTTGTATAGCACAAAATGGTAGACATATTGAACATTCAATTAAATGATTGTAGTGACTTCTTCTTTAAAAATGTTTGTACTTAGCCGTCTTACTAAAAACTAAATATTTATGACGTTTTATTGACTATAACAATACATTTCAATATTCTATAATAATTGTTTTCGAATAAAATATTAAAACATGTGATGACTTAAATTCTTAATATATCATGACATCATGAATTTATTCATTAGTTAAATAATAACATAAAGCCAAAGGTGAATTATATTAAAAAGGAATTATTAAAAACAAATACATAAAAATCACGGAAATTATGACAGTTAGGTATAGAACATGTTTAACAAGAATAGAAGTATTTTGTCTTAGGAATATTATAAAATACAAAAATATTAAACATTCCATTTAAAAAAAAAACAGATATATTTTTTTTTTCATTTATCTCAGTTATCCTGGACACCCTGAATAAAGTAGACAAAAGACAAAAATTGTTTCGTTAAAATAATTTCGTTAAATATATATATATATATATATATATATATATATATATATATATATATATATATATATATATATATATACATACATACATATAAACACACACACGCATACACACACCCACACACACACACATACACACATACACACACACACACACACACACACACACACACACACACATATATATATATATATATATATATATATATATATATATATATATATATATATATATATATATATATACTAAATCTATTAGTAGCCAATCGTGTTGAGGCAGATAGAGTTTCTAAAAATCTACTTCCGTTTCGAAACTAATCTCTTGAAATTGAAGTGAGGGTTGAAACAGCTAGCTTGAAAATACCGAAAAAAATTGTTGAACAAAGGGAAGCTATATAGCAAAGGCGGAGCAAAGTTTATATAATGGTGGAAGTCAGAAAGAGATCTCAAAATGTCAGCAAGCAAAACACCCTAATGCCAATTTTTGTAGCATCTAAATAATTATTTTTCAAGCAAAAGCCGATCTGAAATGTAGAATTAAATCTATTTTATTTTATGTAGAAATTTTCAAGATATTTAATTCGCTTTCATTTAAATATTCTTAATTATATTCTAGGCTTTTGAAAATTCATGTTAATAACCAACCTCACTATTTTAAATGGCTAAGCGCACAGTTTTGCAAAATACGCCGAAATAATAATATAAATAATTTATGAACAAAGAATTTCGGAATTATGAAAATAGGTTTTAAACGCATCGCTGGCGAGGAAACACATTCAAAATTAGTAAGTGAAAACGCCTATGGCTGCAGCTTAAATAAAGCTTTTATATATAATCCCGGATAAGAAGACAAAAGATACTTTCATCCACGTCGGGGAAAATTTCCATTCAATTATCATATTTTTGATGGTCGGGGAATAAAAAAATATTTATGGCCAGGATGATAAAGGCGGTTATAATGCCTAAATTTCGAAATTCGCCGATAAATTTTAAACTGTTTAGCATTTTGAGCTCAAAATCCAACTCCCAATACCCTTTCTGGTATCAATAATAATAATTTTAATAACGTATTCCAACCAGAAAGTTTCAAAAATGGTTTATTTTAACAACCCGATCTGTATTTAAAAGTATTTTGCTTTTTTGAGTTGGTCTAAAAGTTTTTAAAAAAGTTATGTTCGACAAAATAATAAACTGCAAAATAATCTTCCACTGCAGATACGCAAGCTTGCTGACATTGAAAACATCTCGATAGGTTATATTCCCTAACCATATTATCTGGAGACGACTTCATCTCATATTAAAGTCGAAAAGTTATTGGTGTTTAATGGTAAATCTTTTCAAGTTTAATGTTTCACACTGAAGATTCCAATAGAAGAATTGTTATATCCATTATATTTCACAAATCGTTTTGTATATGAAAAAGCTTTCCGCTCGATAGGTACCATGTTTATCAACACTCGGCCGAATATATACGAATGAATGCTTTTAAAGAATGTTTAAACTTATTTAAAAGCGATTCTTCTGAGTTTCTTCAACGTGTAAAACAGTAGATGAAATATGGATTCACTATTGGTAGGTATGGTAGAAGTAAATGAAAATACGCAAAAGAAAGCGAAAATGATTCCATCGGCAAAAAGTTATGGTCAACACCGGAGAGTATTACACTTGACGTTCAAGCTAAATGTTTACATCTAGCCAAAATGAAAGGAATTTTTTACCATAACTCGTCTCTTGATTGTTGCTACATAACTCCATGGCATGCTTCGAAGTACTCCTACATGCGCCGAATTTACCAGATCCATCCAGATATTTACCAGACCAGAGTAAATACGGTACATTAAAAAAGTAAAATAAAAAAATAATTGAGTTTTCTTTATCAAGCTGGCAACGTTTCGAACAGCCTTCGAAATATTAAGAAATCTTGCTACAAAACGTTCTAAAGTTCTAAATCGTACAAGCTCCGCTGGTCCAGAAAAACCTATAGGTACTGTAAACACAACTGCTTCAAATGCATTAACATAATTTCGTAGACATTCTTAACAATGGGCTCAATGCGTCGCCACATTACACCACATGGAATCTTAGGCCTACTCCCTACAAATCCAATTCACTCAAAAATTGAAGCTAGTCGACTACCAGTTGTACCGCAAATTTGCAGATTGGGTCTACGTCAATGATAATTATACTTAGTGGCGAGGCATATATTCATCTTAACGACTATGATATATCATTAAGAAAAGCCAATGTATCTAGAGTCATCACTTACTGAAGATTTTGGCAGAAGGTGTAGCAACCGGACACGATCAAATTTAATATTAACCAATACAGTGCTGAGGATCACACAAAAATAGTGAAATAACCAACATTTTAAATACAAACTGATCATCACTACTTAAGATGAAAGTTTAGTCAATTATCCAGCTATGATTCACGTTGTCAAATCTAACATCCAATTTACGATAGCCAAAATCGAGCTAAACTAACAGGTGTCCAATATTAATCAAAATCAAAAAGAATCACTGAGAAATTTGTATCCGTTTGGTTTTTTGTTTTTTATCCAGGGATTTTTTATTTACATAAGAACAGATATCTTTGATATTTTTTTGAGTTTTAAATCGTGGGGAAAAACCCAAAAAAAGAAAAAAATAGGTGTCCAATAATGTTGTTCATTTTTGTAGGTATAATTAATAGATCTGTTAATCTGATCTATTAAGGAATAATAATTTTATTATTATAACATTACGGTACAGTGTCTGGAAATTTATTTAGCAAGAATAATACCGTCTACTTCGCTTCCGTACGGATTGGGATTGTTTTTCTCTAGCCGACTTACGCACACGTTCAATGTTGTTTGCACTTCCTTTTGACCTTCCTTACGACCCGTAGACGGTAAATTTAGAGTTGATCCTGTAGTTTCAAACTTTTTTATCCATTTTTTTATTAATTTAACACTTGGTGCCTCGTTCTGTCGTGTAAATTATACTCGGCCCTATAAAGACGATGAGCCGTAATAAGCTAATTGTTGTTTTGATAATACGCGCGAACACAGAAAGCACGTTGCTGTCCGATAAAACGCCCCATGGCAACTAATTTTCCCTGAACCAAGCTTCGAAGTAATGATATCACGACCAGCGCGTTCGTCGCCACCTAGGAGCAAACAAGTAATTAAATATGAACGACATTTCTGGACACCTGGTATTATGACATATACCTGGTATTAAGACATATACCTGGTATTATGACATATATTATGAAAAAGTAAAGACATTTTGGAGAAAACAGCCACTTTTCTCCAAATATTTCCAAATTGCCCATCCGAAACCCTTTCAATCGAACATCTGCTCTCATCTCACTCCTCTACCGATTGCCCCACACATAACCTTACCTATTAATGAAGAGGTCATACCAACCTCATTCTTTTCTATTTTTAATCCCTGGGAAGTAGGCAGATTGAGACCTCGGAGCAAATCAAATACACAGTTACAATCAATTACAGCGTCACACGTTCGTATACTTCGGATTTGTCAGAAAATTTATGACAAAGTCACATACAAGAGGAAAAATCTAACAAACACCCAACTAGACTTAAAAAATACCCCATTTATTAAAAGTGCCATAAATTTAAGGAGACAGTCTAAGAAAAAAAAAACATTCTCCATTGCCCAGGACTTGGAAGCTTTAGTTTATACATAACTCTCTTTGAGAATGGTCGCCAGGCCGAAACATGCCAGAGAATATCTCGGATATATTGTGAGACAAATACCAAGTGTATTATTCATTATCACATTATAACAGGTTGAATTTTAATTTAAATCACTTTTCATAAAATGTCACTTCTCGAGCGCTTAAAATTTAGCACACCCTTGAACGAATCATAATTAACAAACATAGCAACCCTAGTCCCTTCGCTAATATTAGTTAAATTCCAAATCTATCGATTATGAAATCTAATTTTATCTATTCTGGCTTTTTCTTATATTTTTGTTAAGATCCCATTTCTGTGGCGATTATTTTTGATCTCAATCCCTTTGAAAATATTAGTGATTGATTATTTGAATATTTTTTGAGAAGGAAGTTTCTAAAGTCCAGTATTTACTATTTTGTTTTAATTATTCTTTGTTTAAAATATCAGCTTTTTGAAAATAAATGATAAATAAGTAAAGTGAAAGTAAATAAAGAAACATGAGGGTATTTTTTTGGTGTTCTTCAGAATTGATGATTGTCTTCAAAAAAGTAAAGATTGGTTTTGCCTTTCGCTGACAATCGACTGTATTCCTCAGTCTTGTTTTTGATAGCAGTTTTTTAAATCTTTATGTCCTATCTTATAAAAGAACTCTAATAAACAAAACTATTTTATCTATACTAGTTTAACTATTTTTTAGACTTGACGAGATTTACCACTAAACACCAAATCGCTTTTTTTAAACTTCTGGACGCACATTTCGCTAACCATGTTAGCATCATCAGGAGATAATTTAAAGATTGGATTTAAATATTTAAAAATTAAATCATCTCCTGATGATGCTAACATGGTTAGCGGAACGTGCATCGAAAAGTTAAAAAAAAAGTGATTTAGTGTTTAGTGGTAAATCTCTTCAAGTTTAGTGTTTCACACGAAAGGTTCCAGTAGAAGAATTGATCTAACTATTTCTTCACAAATTAACAATATTTTGCCAATGAGAATCCAACGATTCAAATCGTGCTCACCGAGAACATTAATTACGCTTATATCAGGTTTTTCCAATCACTGGCAACTGACTATTATAATCATATTTAGTACTATCATATTTAGTATCATATTTGATTTTAATTCTATTCATTACACATATCTACGTTAATAAATGTATTTAATGCAATTTAAAAAAATCATTTAAAGATGTAGTAACAGAGGCAAGGCAGAGTGTCTCAAATGTGAATTCATTTTTACTATAGAATTGATACTACTTGCTCTATCTATTAAAAAGCAACATAATTGTAAAATTTCAACTTTATAACATCGGTTAGGAGCAAGAATATTGTAATCTGTTTATAACAACGCTTTTTTGGCGTTAAATGTAATCGGTGTTGATCCTCGTCGGAAAACTGCGGCGAAACACTACGCTTATATAAAGTCCTACGTGAAACTAAAGAAAACCATTACCGCAAGGGTTAAGTTACTAAAATAAGTTTATAGGGGATTATCTATCCCACATATAAATTTATGTCTGGTTTAGGTATTTCAAAGATGGTAAAGAATCAACTGAAAACGACCCAAAAAGTGATCGTGTGACGACATATACTAGGAACAATAACATAAAAAAAGTTATTAATATTCGTCCCGTATGGCAAGAATATTACTATGAATAATGTTAGGATATTATGAAATGTGCAGAATGCAGGTTTTTGCAATAATAATAATATAATATTCGATAGTAGAGTAGTTTAATTATTTTATCGGAACCTTCGGTGTGAACTCGATGAGATTACCAATATTTTTAATCTGAGGAGATTAAGTTGTCTTCTGATGATGCTAATATGGTTAGCGAAACGTGCGTCGAGAAGTTTTATAAAAGATATTTGGTGTTTAGTGGTAATCTTTTCAAGTTTAGTAGAGTATCGTTTAATTTTTTTGAAAATATTAAAAGTCAAATATACCCCTTCTATTGCTTTACAAAGGATGATCTTTTTGTTACAATCTTTTAATCGTACTCCTCTGCTAACGCCATACTAAGTAAAATCTCCTGGAGGTTGACAACAAACTATGCTTAATTATCAATATCATACACAGGTCGACAACATTTTATTTTCTGGGTTTCTGTTCTAATGCTTGAATTCGATTCTAGACATCAAAAAACACTTAAATTTCCATTTTTAGCTTTTAAAGGTTGCTTTTGTCTGATTTACGTCGATAAGTAAATTTTAAAGATTTTAATTGACTTTAATTTGACTTTGATCAACCCGATAGCAAATTGCATATTTTTTGTGAAGGGCACAGTAGCGAGTGTTTACTATATGAGTATATCATTCATATATCTGTAACATAGCTGTAGCAACCGCCCTTGTGTATTATTAAGTTAGAAAATGTCGTCAAGATAGTGTAAATAGGATGTTGTTCATTCTGTTTTATTTGCAGTGAATTTATTAAAGTAAGAAGTAAAAAATTTGCTTTGGTAACAAATTTGAAGCTTTGCGAAGCTAATGAAGCCTATTTTAACCCCAAAATCCGGAGTCAAAATAAAAATTGGGTACTTTGCCTGTGTTAATTGCAAAAATACTTATATACTAGAAGATAAAAAACTAAAATTAAAAATTTTAAAAAATGTCGAACATAATATTATATTTTAGTATTTTTTAATTTTTTATGCATAAAACTTAAATTGCACTAGTTGTTTTCGTTATTTCTAGCCTGGCATCGAGGAGAAAAACGACACAGGAAGTTTGCAGTACCAAGACTTTGGAGGGAACCATGTGCAAGACTGTTATTTTTGTATTGTTAATCCAAGTGAGTGTCGATCTGATAAAAAACAAGTCTGGGAGAGTGTTAAAGAAGTTGTTAATGTTTTTTTTTGGAAACAACAGAGTTGACAATGATGAAGAATTGATTGAAATTATGCTGGAAAGATTTAAATTACGGGCTGCAGAATGTCCCATAAACTTCATATGCTACATTCGCATCTGAACCAATTTAAAGCTAATATGAGTGCCTACTCAGAGGAGGAAGGAGAATGTTTTCACCAAGATGCGAGGGGTTTTGAACGACGTTACCAAGGGCAGTACAATGAGAATATGATGGGAGATTACATTTGGGGTTTAATACGACAAAGCCCATACAAACATAAGAGAACCACTAAAAATATTCATTTTTGAACTTGATTTTTTGTTTTTACATACATGTGCTATTATTTATCACAATTCTTGAATTAAAAATACTCTGATGTTCAGCAAAAACTTTTCTAATCGTAATTTAAAATAAAATTATTTAAAAAAAATAAATCAGTCATATTTCTTCTTCAAAAATTGCTCTAGTTTCTACAAAAGCAAACTTTGATCGGAAAAATTATTTTTTGCTATATTTGTCACGTAGGAGAAAACAAAATTTCACATGCAAAAGCCACATCCAAAAATCCTGTCGACCGGCAAGATTAATTCTTTAAATAGCGGGTTAAGTCAAATAGAGTAATGCTACTTCACCCATTCGTATCTTATGAAACGAAGTTTTCCCACATCTTGTGCTTTTTTGGGGAGCATCCTATTCGATCGCCCACCTGTTTACATCCTGTCCTGAAATCCCCAGTTTTCATCTTAGATTTGAGTTCTAGTTTTTCAAAATACCCCACCTGATGGACTTTTTCAACGAGATTGGTTTAAACAATGAAGTATAAATTAGAGTGATTTGATAGTTATCTTTAAAATAGTTAATGCGTTTATTAATGTTGCTTTTTTCCATAAGTTTTCTAGTTATTCATTATATTGTACTTTTTTATACTTTGTAGGTGGTTCGGTGTTTCGGTTAATAATGTCGATTTTGCTAAGATATGGCATTATTAATACATTTGTTGGTCTGCACTAATGACGTCTATAGTATTTTTGGGTGGAAACATTCCCCATCAAAAGCCAGTTTGTTATTAATTGTCATTGTGCAAAAAACCTAGTTTTTCATAGCTCTAAGCTGGTCGAATTATGTACCTTAAAAAAACTTTTTGGTGGAAGTTTTATAACCTTCTCTCATTTGAAGAAAGTGGTTTGCTGAAAATTATCGACTGTTGGTTGAAGCTTATGGTAAACATGCTCTAACCCAAAAAAATTGTGAACGATGGTTTAAACTTTTTAAAATTGGTGATTTTGATATAAAAGACAAGGATAAGGAAGATGCAGATTTGCAAGCATTATTAGATAAAGACTCAACTCATACCTTGAAACAGTTGGCAGAAGCATTCAATGTTGCCCAATCCAACATTTCTGAACGTCTACATGCATGGGGAAAAAACCGGTAGGAAGGAAAATGGGTTCCATATGAATTGAAGGACAGAGACATTGAAAGGCGAAAAAAAAGGCGTTTTTTTGCATCAAGTTGATAGGTGATAAAAAGTAGATCTATTTTGACCACCTAAAGCACCAAAAATCATGGATAGACGCCATGACCATGGACAGTCTTCAACATCACAACCAGTGCGCCACATACATGGAAAAATGCTTTGCTGTGAATTTGCTTTAGATATTGGCTGAGTGTGTATTGGATGGGTGTATATTACAAATTGCTGAGACCTGGAGAAACGATTACTGATGATCGATACCGACAACAGTTGATAAAATTGAACTGAGCATTAAAGGAAAAACGATTAGAATTTGCCCAAAGACAGGATAAAGTCATTTTTCAACAATACAATGCTCGGCCCCATGTTATAAAATGTAAAATATGTAAAATATGTAAAAAACTATTTAGAAGACGTTAAATGTGACGTCCTACCCCACCCGCAATATTCAGCGGACTTAGTCCCTTGACGCTTATTTCAATTAATGCAGCACGGACTTTCAGAACAAAACTTACATTCTTACAAAGAAGTGAAAGTTTGATGAATGGTTGGCCTCAAAAAACCAAACCATATTGTACTAGCTATTAAGTAGTATTTTCTTCTTATTGAAAAACTTTGAATATATATATATATATATATATATATATATATATATATATATATATATATATATATATATATATATATCACGAATTGTATCGACTGAACTTTACCAGCGTATTCTATGGTTAAAACTAATGGTATTTTGTCATATAGTCGAATAATGATTCCTAAAGGATATACGTCCTCTTCCCAGATAGGGCACCCTGAAGACGGGTTTCACAAATATTTCCGAAACTGTTTACAATAAAATTATGAAATTTGATGAGTGTTGTAAACTTTGAACACCCAAACAAACTTTGTATTTCACATTTAAAAATTGAATCACAATCAGGGGCGTAACATAATGAGGGGTTCAAGGTAATAATTGCAAAATTTTTTGTAGCTTTTTTTTAATTTTCCTTCAAAATTATGAAGTTCCTGTTTTTTTTACGTAAAAGAGGTACTCTTAGTTCGCCAGTTCTATAACATGTATCATTTTCCTGTAAATCACTTTTCAAGTTTTAACAAGCAACACAGTAAAGCGCATCCGAATAAAAAAATCAAGAAATTTTAAGAAAATGTTAGAACTTAAAATCTTATATATTTTTATTAGACATTTTTTTTAATTAAGATAAAATTGTCAACAAATGTTAAAAAAACGCTTTTAAAATGTCTTCTTTGTTATTTTGATGCGCTTTATAGTGTTGATCACGAAAAGTTTAAACGCGATTTATTCGAGAACGGTGCATATTATTGAGGCGAACTAAAGTGCCTCCTTTACGTAAAAAAGTCAGGAGTTTCATAATATTTAACAAAAATTAAAAAAAAAAAATACATACATGAAAAAATTGGGCAATTATTACCTTGGGCCCTCACCCTCATTATGTTACGCCCCTGATTAAAATTTTTAAATTCGAAATACATAGTTCGTTTCGGCGCCCATAGCTTATAACTCACCAAATTTAATAACTTTGTTGTTAACGATTTCGTCAATATTTGTGAAATAACGTCATCTGGATACCCCATTTGGGTGGTGTGGCTTCTTTAGGATGTATTATTCAACTCGGATTTATATGACAATGTACTAATATTTTTAGCCGTAGAATACGTTGGTAAAGTTTGGTTTGTACAATTCGGGATACCCTGTGTATATATATATATATATATATATATATATATATATATATATATATATATATATATATATATATATATATATATATATATATATATATATATATTGCAAACGTCAATTAGCAACTTAAAGCAATATAACAGAGTTTATTATAATTAAAATGGTCTTTTATTAAACAAATCTGGTTAATTTTAACTTGCGTTATTGCAAGTAGGTATCCAATATAATATTGGATATACAAAAAAGTTATATAAGAAGATAAAACTCACCAAATATCAGTGATATTTTAATACTATATTACTAAAATAATTTGATTCCTATTAAACGTTCAATATTCTTTACAAAATTAACCTAAAACTGTATTCAATAACCCAATAGTATCAATAAACCTGTAAACCACCCAACTCCAACGTAACCCTTCTTACCTTAAACCCATCATAAGTCCAGCTACCAAATTTCAGGACGCATGTCTGCTCATCAAACGGAAAGTATTCGACATCTATTTCACACGATGACTTGTAAATCGCCGGTGGTTTCCATTCGACTAGACCCTGATGGTATATCGTAGCTTTCGTGGCTAGTGTCACCTCGAAATTGCCATCTGCGCTAAAATGTTTGTTTCTTATAACCTCCTGATCTATTGCGTTGATGAGATGAATGAGCAGGTTCAGAAATTTGAAAACTGGAAGCTGGGTGGGCGAGATGCTGGTGAGTGATGTTAAAATGAAGTGTTTTGAGTTAAAATGTTTGTGAACAAGAACTAATTAAATCATAAATTAAGTAAAATGAGAAACAAATAAGTTGAAGTAAAGATAATTGTTTAATGTAATTTTTGTATACTTTTTAACTACTTAAGACAAGTTCCTAAACACGTGGATGATTGATGAACGTAAGTTGAAGATAAATGAATGGTGTGGTACATGTACATTTAAGGTTAATAATAAATAAATCTATAAAAAGTAAAAATAAAATTTAATGAAATAAATAATAATAAAATTAACTCAAAATACGGATACGGTCGTAAAATATATTTTAAAATATCAAAGGTTGTCCAATATGAGTATCAGAATTATAAAATGAGGTACAATGATAACGACAAGTGATAATTGATTATGTTCTGAAAATAATGTCATTCAAATATCTTCTTCGACTTCGTTTGGTGGAATGCATTCTGGACGAACCCTTACTTTGGCGAATACATAATCGTTTCCAATGAAGTAGACTTTTTGCATAATAGATTTTGTGAACAATCATAACTGTAGGATCTGCATCGATGAAAATCCTCAGGTGATTCAAGGAAAAATTAAAAGGAACGCCAATATCGGGTCGGCTCGGAACAAGTTACACTGAAATTTACTTTCGCATCCTTCTCGAAAAGACGTTCGGAAACAATGGGAGTCCCGGCTAAATATAACAATTTTTCAATCTTAGCCATTATTCTTAGGTTTAACCTATATCTTTGACTGAATTTGTTGGTTTGCTAGCGATTTGAAAATATACTTGCCTTTAATTGTTAGGCTTTCGGTACTCTTTTCGACGTTATACTCAAAGACAGGGAGGCTTAAAGGTAAGTTCTGAGTGAAAGATTGAAATTAGATTAGGGTTCCATTTGTTTTTTGCATTCATTTTTCTAACTTTTATTTATATTATTTAATTCATATAGCGAAAACAAATTATTTAATGAATTAAATTTCTTCCTGTCCACAAAGCATCTACATGTAGCAACACAACCGAGAGTAGTAATAATAAGAAAGCCCTACAAGATCACATTCTATTAGGAATTGTAGCCGCTCAATTATCTTGAGCTCTAGAAACTGATTTCTTGTGGTGGGTTAGTCGACGTTCCTCTATTCTTGACCTGTTCTATCCTATTGTTTGTCCTTGCCTCTTCTGTCATTTTCTTCCACGTACCTCTCTCACCTGATCCTCCCACCTACTTTTCGGCCTGCCTCTTCTTCTGTTAGTACCTAGTCCCGACATTGTAATTTTCTTTACTGTTTTGTTGTCTTCCATTTTTCTTATATGCCCAAACCAGCGGAGTCTTTGCACTTTTATGGTCTTCACTATATCTTCTCCTTTCAAAATGGTTTTTATTTCAAAATTCATTAACTTTCTATATTCATCTTCTGCAACTTTCTTTAATCCATATATACTTCTTACTATCTTTCTTTCGAATATTCGCAAATTTTCCTGTTCTAAGCTTGTTAAATTCATTATCTCTGCACCATAGCCCACTACCGGTCTAATAGCTGCTTTATATACTTATATTTTTGTACTTATACTTATGTTATTGCTTTTCATAATCCTTTTGCATTTATAATAGGCTCTGTGTCCCACCTGAACTTTGTGATCGATCTCTATTTCGTAGGATACGAATAATAATATTCAAGAAAACGCGAATAACAAAATTCTACTACCAATGTAAAAGGTAATCGTATATGAAAAGTCTTATACTGATAAAAGTTTTATACGATTACCTAATTTGTAGGTGGTTGAAGGGTACAGAAATTTGTGTGATCAGTTAAATGAACATGAACTAGTTAAATTAAGGACTGTTATAAATGAGATGGCAAAGAATGGAATTAAAACAAACGCCTCAAGGAGTATGCAAAAAAAGCAAAGCAACCCTATTATCCATACAAAAAGTAAAGAAAATGTTAAATATGTATTTTAAATAAAACAAAAAAGTTAAAATATTTAGTATTTTTCAGGATTTTTGTATATTTCATCTATTGATTGAACATATTCATTTAATTGGGTATGTTTAAACATAGATTAGAAATTTCTTATAAGCATTGAAAACTGATGGTTGGTTGACAGCGATTCCAGGATATGTTGTGGTACATAGTGGTTTTTTAGTTGGTAGGCCTTAACAGGAGAGTCTCACACTTCGACTATAATAGCTGTCCTTTCACAAAAAATATGGTCTAGGTGCCTTATCCTATTTGGAAGATCTCTGACTGGTCATACATTATAGTTAGTTAGCAGCTGGTTTTAATCTGCAAATATTATTAAATTAAGAATTTACTGGTTTATTAAACATATATGGAGTCATAGCCCACACAGCAAGGGCTTTGATACTAGTTATTCGGCCACTGTTTTCCCAACATGTAATCTCACATTTTGTAGTGCGATACAGAACTTTGAAGAAACATTTCGAATGGGTTACACAAGAAGCCGAAAAATCGCCATCATATTAAAAATACTGAAAACCTTAGTTAAAGCAAAATATTGTTAATAAAGTTTAGTGTGGTGGTTTAAAAAATTGGTGTGATTTTAAAAGTATTGCAAACTTCACAGAAAACAACCAAAATATTATAAAAACAAATATGTAAATAACTTTGGGTAGTGATTTTTTTTTCTTAATTGATTCTTAATATAATTTACATATTATAATTTATTGTAATATATTATCGAAGTTATAAAAGTAAAGTAAAGTGTTTGGGTTAGAGGCGCATCAGCAACTAGGCTATTTAGCGACTGGACCTACAGCTTAACGTGGGTTCCGAACCACGGTCATCAGCTTCCGACAAACCCAGGCCAGCACCCCCCTCGGGCTATAATCCCTTGGTTATGTGCCTACCCATAAGTCTATCAGGAAACCTACCGACTGGCGAGTGACCAACGTAGAACACTTCTCAGAAGGCATCCGGCCTTACCCAGCCTTTAACTGGCGTGATTGAGGGGTAATTCATAGTCGGATTTTACACTCTTGCCTAGAAACAATCACAAATATTTAGGAAAGATAAACGGACAAAGAAAGAAAAATAACCATCCGAGCGCTGGAATCGAACCAGCTATCGCTCCAGCGCGGATTCGGCAAAGCAGGCGCTCTTACCGCCGCAACAACGCGACCGGCTTATCGAAGTTATCCTAGTTGAAGGTTTTATTTTATAAGTTTTATTATTTTATTAAAAGTGTATTTTTTATCGAAATAAAGTTAGTGATTTAAACAGATGTATGTGTTTTGTTTTTCTAATTATGATTTATATTGTTTTTTCGCTCAAAAAATAATTACAAAATTAGAAAATATCTTTTGCTTATTCAATATTTAAGATATTTCAATCTTTGTACTTTATTAATATGTTAATACATACGTCATGTAGCAAGCAATAAACTCCAAATGACTATATAATATTAAATATCCTCTTTTAATCATGCTGCTATTAGTTCGGTTGAAATTCCTAATTATAATGAGGTGGAATAACAGATTAAATCTTTTGCGAATCGCTATTCCAAAAAAAGCACTAACTAAAGTTCGATATAAATTTCGAGCCGACCCAATATTCAGCTTCCTTTCCCGTGTTGTTTACGCGTGACTCCGATTCTATCCGAACGGTTTTTCGGAAAGGACGCGAAAAAAAATGTTGGTATAACTTTCGAATTGTTCCGAATTGACCCGATATTGGCGTTGCTTTTAATGTTTCATGGTGAATCAGGAGTTACCTTTTCACCTTCAGAAATACACTGTTTGGTGTAGTTTTTAGCCTGAAGGAGTGATATGACCTTATTTTTTGTGTTACTGTTTATGGTGAATGCTATAGTAATATGCTAACTGAATATCTTTGGTCTAAACTTATAAATGTTATAACCAAAGTTTTCTTTCAAGAACTTGCGACGTATCCACCGGACAATAGATTTATTATAAGAAAAGTTTCCAAAACACGGTATTTCGCGATATGGTATTGTAAACTGGCCACCAAGATGATTCGATCTCATGCCCTTGGATTATTTTTTGTGGGGTTATGTTAAATCTCCGTTTTAAAGAAATAAACCTCGAACAATTCTTGACGCTAAACAATACATTCAGGCCACCATTCAAAATAAACCACGCGATATATGTGAAGAGAACATTTGAACGACATTATTTTCAAAACCTAATGCTAGTAGTCATCAAGATAATATAAACATTATCAGATTATCGCTTGTAATTATCACGGTGCCTCATTTTAAAATTCTTGCATTCTTATTGGACATTGAACATTCACTTGAAAATATGCTACCATTTGAGAATTATCGTTATGGATATTAAAATAGTTGTAACTAGTGATTGATGCTCAAACTTCGGTTGAAATTATATTCTTTCATCACCCGTTTTAGTTTTTGGAGTAGTCCATCGTATTGGTGGGATAAATTAGACCATTATAGGATATTCAATATCCAATGTACAATATTAATCAACAATCTGTGATTACTGTATGATATAATTCAGAAATTCAAAATGAATAGACTTGAAGATTTGATATTTGCTCACACCTTTTGTAGTTTTGCTTTCTTTTTCAATGCTCTCTGGTTTCTCCCCCTGTCTTTTTCCATCTTTCTCTTAATTTAGTATACTACTGCCTGACACAAAGTGTGGACATTTTAATCATTTTTTAATTAATATATTTATTTTATATTATTATACATTTTAATTCACCCATCAAAATTGACACTTCTTTGAAATTTTACATCTTAAACTCGAAGAAATTTTCGACTAAACACCAAATCAATTTCTATTAAACTTCTCGATGAAAGTTTCGCTAATTATCAGAATACAATTTAATCTAGAATAAATCTGCATTAAATCTTGATTGAACCCAGATTGAACCTAGATTGAACCTTGATTAAACCTAGATTGAATGTAGATTCAATCTAGATTTAATTTAGATTGAATATAGATTGAATCTAGATTGAATCTAGGCTGAATAATATTCAGATGAATTGAATTCATCTTGGTTGAATTAATTCAAGATTCTATCCAAATTAAATCATTTCCTGATTATGCTAAAATTATTACCGAAACGCACGACGAGACGTTTAATAAAAAAAAGTGATTTAGTGTTTAGTGGTAAATCTCTTCTAGTTTATTGTTTCACGCCACTTGGCATTTTAACATTAACATTGACACTTCTTTTTTCCGTCATTACTTTTTTTACTTCTGGATAATGTTGTTCTCGTCAGTGGGAAGATTTGCGGATATCATGTTTATATTCCTTACATCTTTTGTTAACCGTTATTTCGGTGAGATGAAAAAGAAGTAATTGGGAAACTAAGAAGTGTGTTTTTACAAAATATATTATTGTTTTGCCTGTGTTTCATTTGTCTTCATCTTCTGTTGTTAATATAGGGTTTTTCAATAGAGGCGCTTGCATTTTGACAGTGTATAGGGGCCATGCTGGTGAAGCTACATTTGTCAAATTTGGAGATTCTAGTAACTAATGTTGGGTAAATCATCATGGAAAGTTACAGTGTTGATCAATGCGTGCAAATCATTAAAGTGTACTATCAGAATGAGTGCTCAGTTCGAGCTATGCTCCGTGCGCTATTGCATTTTTACAGTGCACACAATCATCAAATTCTAATCAACTGATTCGGTAAACAATAATACAATACCCCTACGTCATCGAAACGTAAGGTCTGTAAAAAACACCGTTGCAGTGAACCAGGTTAGATCAAGAAGAACTTGGTCCTTCTCATACCTCAACATGGCGAATTTGGCATCGGGACTTGCAAATGTATCTAGAAAAGTTACTGTTTGGTGTGTATTTTGGTCCGGCGGTGTCATTAGCCCCCACTTCTTCCAAAATGAAGCTGACGCCGCCATAACTGTCACCGGTGAGAGGTACAGGTCGATGATAACCAATTTTTGTGGCCTAAATTGGAAGCTATGTGTTTTCAACAAACGGGCCACACAACGCATGTCACAATTGATCTTTTGCCCCACAAATTTGCAAATATGCCGCAGACGATTCATGTCTTAAAAGTCAGCAAAACGATTAATATCAATGATATCGAGCCCGATTTATGTAATCGAGTCATCGAAAATTGAACCTCCCGGATACGCGCTGTCCAGCGCAATCGCAGCGGGTATTTGGCTGATATCATATTCCATACACAGTGTAATCGAATACTTTTTCAAATCAAATAAAAGAAATAATATCTCATAAACAACTTGTTTTATTTACATTTAAATTTCGAGAGCACTTATTTATTACTTATTATTTTTACACTTTGTACTACTAAAGTTTTAAAAATTTTATATCTGCCAATACCAGATGAACAAATATGAAAATAAATGAGTTTCTTGTGAAATATATAGAAATAATTATATTTCATATTTTCGGGTTGTTGGGTTATAACCCAACGAACGTATATTTGGGTTAGAATAAAAAAAATTGTAGATTTGCCATTGTAGATTGATTGATTGTATTTGGTACAGCACTAAAGTAGCATGGATATAACAATGATGTAAGTTAATGCCTAAAAGGTTGAATAAACGTTGTGGGAATATTACATCTGAAAACGGGGATGTAATTAAATCCGTGTTCCTTGAATCTCCAAGGGAGAATATTATATATTTTATTACTTGTGATTAGAAGACTTTAGTTGGGTCTCCTTTGCTTTCTATAGTTTTTCATTTTAAATAGGGTCTGACCTAGAAATTAAATGGACCTTTATACCGAAGTATTAAAATAATGGGAACATTTTTCAAATTAGTTATTTTTAACATACGGGAACGTAACATAAATATTTGTTTTTTTTTCTTTGTTTATAAATATTAGGATTATCTGAGTTGAATTTTTTGCTCCGACAAATAAACATTTCTTGCTCAGTACTAACGTAATTTACGTTAAAATGAGTGAAAAAACCCGCGAAACAAAGGTAATTTTAAAATATTATTTAAAAAAAGGCTTCAACGCGTCTAACGATCTACCGAGGGATGATGTCGAATCGATTCGCACCGCTCCGCTTCCGCTCTGGTTCAAAAAGTACCGGGAGGGAGGCGTGGGTCCTGAAGATAGAGGAACATCACTTCGCCCACTGTCTCTCGAAGACGAAGTTTTAAGAACAGCTGTTGCAGTAGATTCTCGAATAAGTACTAAGAAACTTTCAGGGGAATTAGGAGTATTACTCAGTACCGTTAACCGACGAGCTGCTAAGTTTCTTCCAAATGTAAATACTTTTGTATTACACCCTATTAATTAACAAACATTTACTCACAAGTTTTCACCCTAATAAAGGTATCTTGTTTTGAATTTTGCACAATTTGCTAATTTAGAGTCTTGCTTGTATTTATTCATATTTCTTAAAATAATTTCATGTGCTTTCCCACTTGCTCATCATTCTTTAAAATATCTTTCATCATTGTGCAATATTTTCTTAATTTTCTTAGCTTAGGACTGAGTTAAGAAAAATGAAACTGTGGTCGCTGAATTCCTATTTTTTAAACGTCATGAAAATCATTCGAATCAAACCAGGTTACGGTAAGTAGACGGTAACGAGTCGAGGCTAAATCTAGACAAAACAAAATTTGATGTTTATGCTGAGTATGAAGTGGCGATAGTTGTTTCCGAAGACATTCTATTTAAAAATCTTCAATATCGGTTAGCCCCTTCTCAAACTAAACGATCAAATTATTTAATAGTTTAAACATTTAAAGAATATTTTTACTTCAATACTTTATCTATATATCTTCACTTCACCTAGATAATTCTTTCTAGTTTTAGTGTGTATCTTTTTTAGAACGTAGATCATCTCGTCGTCTCACAATTTTTTAAAATAATTCTTAATGATTTATAACTTCAGAAATTGGTGGAAGCTATTTTTCAAAAAAAAACCTGCTTAATTAATTCGTCTTATAGAATATTAATAAACGATGTGTGATAAATCTGATACTAGAACAATCCAATGTCGCCAGTTTATTGGAAGATTACTGTCATCAAAATTTGAACTCAGAAAAGTGACGGAGGAACCAGTCACGTTTCGTTCGACTCAAGCATATTCTGAGAAAAAGACATTGATGGCAGCCAATGTTGAAAATATCAAGAAGATGATGAAATAAATCAGCAAATAAAACAGTGGGTCTCTGAACGTGATTACTGTTTGACTGACTGTCAGCAAGAAGGAAGTGGAATAACTTGATTTTATACACAATTTTTGTTTCATTTTTGTTTTTACACACAAACTTTGTTCTAAGAAAACATTTTCCTGTGGTGCTTTTTAATAAAAAATCGGAATTTTTAGTTCAATATATTTGTAAATATTTTGACTATTCCTTACTTGACAAATATTTTTTACTGGTAACTTAAAAAAATTAATTTTAATTTTAATTTTAATTAAAAAATTTAATTTAATTTAAAAGTTAATTTGATTTGGCGTAGATATTTTCTTCCATATATATATATATATATATATATATATATATATATATATATATATATATATATATATATATATATATATATATATATATATATATATATATATATATAATTTGATATGTTTCTCGACCGTGCAATTTATAGTTTTTTTCTTGGGGAAATTGGTTGTTATCGGGCTGGCGGTCTGCAGTAAAACAAGTGTTTAATCGTCTCAATATTTCGTCATTGTTTTGATGACTTCATCAGGAGACTCTAAAATTATTTTTTTTCTTTTTATTATTTAATAAACAATGAAATAGTATAGAACACCAACATGTTAAAATACAAATTCACACAACAATAAATATATAAACTTACAATTAATGTAATATATTTGTAATAATGTTGTTATATAATTACAATTAATGACTATAGTCATTAATTGTAAGTTTATATATTTATTGTTGTGTGAATTTGTATTTTAACATGTTGGTGTTCTATACTATTTCATTGTTTATTAAATAATAAAAAGAAAAAAAATAATTTTAGAGTCTCGTGATGAAGTCATCAAAACAATGACGAAATATTGAGACGATTAAACACTTGTTTTACTGCAGACCGCCAGCCCGATAACAACCAATTTCCCCAAGAAAAAAACTATATATATATATATATATATATATATATATATATATATATATATATATATATATATATATATATTCAAAACCTAAAAATAGACACATTTTCTATCAATATTTAATCGCTCTATTTATAGTCCATCGGAGAGTTTTTTTACAGGAAGGAAAAAAGGGAAAGCATTCCACTATAAGATCAACTTAGTTTCCTTCTAGTTTTCTTCTGATAAAACCTTTGGGTCATTGAATTTGAAACTCTAAAGGTATATGGGAAGACAGGATAAAAATATATTGGGTATTACTCAAGGAAGGATAAGAGGTCGGGAAGTACACTTTCTACTTCCTACAGAAATAAAACTTTGAGTGCTAGTGTAAATATGGAAGTAATTTTTAGAAAAAAAAATAGGAAGATAGCAAACAGAATATTTTATTAGGTATTACCGGGTCTCTTTTTAACCGTCTTCTTTTCCGTATTAGCTTTTTGAATATATACAAATACAAATATGTATTAAGGTGTTTGTTTATTAATATTACTATTATCTTTTAAATATTTGTGGAAATGCAACGGTTATTTTATGAATAATCGTATCGAATGCATAAGTAGTTTTAGCAATATTTTCTATATTTATATTCTTAAATATTATAAAAATAATATTTAGTTTATTAAAACAAAATCATAAAAAGATATATATATATATATATATATATATATATATATATATATATATATATATATATATATATATATATATATATATATATATATATATAACACGACTGTACTTCACTTTTATTGACTATGAAAAGACATTTGACTCTATATCAAAGCAAGCCATAATGTATGCTTAATCAAGGGATAGACAGAGCCTATTATAAACCTATTATGAAGCTACAACGACAGTTCACATGGGCGATTTTGAAGTTGAAGAGGAATTCCGTAGTCTGGATTGGGAACAGAATGGAATAAAAATAAATGGTGCTTACTTAAACAACCTTAGATTTTCAGATGATATCGTTCTCATGTCACAAGATCCAGACTAAAAAACACATACAAGTGCTTTTGACAATAAATGGTTTTTTTTTTTTTTTTTTTGGTTTATGTTCAACATATTTGCTGAAAATAGAAGAATAGTGAGATAAGGAAGCGATTTAGAGGTTGTGGGCACATATATTGCACACATGGGCACATACATTGCACATATATATTGGGCATAGGATTTCAGTGGAGAATGATACTGTCCGGGAAGAAGAATGGCGTGTTAAGTGTGGCCGGTATTTGGCAGGGTCAACTAAGTGTTTAAGAGCAAAGTTTCACTTTGTCTAAAGAGAAACGTATTTGATCAGGGCGTGCTGCCTGTTCTGACGTACCGAAGTGAAATATGTATACTCACACCATACTCAGTTTAAGAACTTTGGGAGGCACAGAGGAATGACAAGGTGTATGCTTGGCATTACAAAGCGGGGCAAAAAGACCTGCACATGGATCAGAGGACAGACGAAATTATGTGACATTATTGGAAAGGTGTAGGAATTGAAGTTATGGTGGGCATGTCATAAAGCGAAGCGACGTAACGACAGATATACCAAAGCAATCCTGGGATGACCGGTTGGTCATAAGCGTCCACGAAGAATACAAGTATATTGGACCCGAGTGGTAGAGGAAAGCTCGGGACCGCGCAAATTGGACATGCTGGGGAAGCCTTCATCCCGCAATGGATCGAGAATATATATATTTATATATATATATATATATATATATATATATATATATATATATATATATATATATATATATATATATATATATATATATATATATATATATATATATATATATATATATATATATATATATATATATATATATATATATATATATATATATAAATCATGGTTGTAAGCGTGGTATACCATGCTATGACAATGCGTCAATGGTTTTCAATCAAATGGTTTTACGAGGGTTACTATTTATGAATCCGGAATAATAAATAAAACATATATTTATCATTAAAAATGGTTTTACCGATTTTCAAAATAATCCCCGCCATGATCGATACACTTTTACATACGTTTGAACCAATTTTCGTAGGACTTTTTCCATTCCATTTTGAGGTATATCCAAAACATACATTTTGAACGCATCATCCGCTTCTTCTGGCATCGAAAATCGAAAATCGTTGACCACGTAGTTTATTCTTCACGGACGTGAATAAAAAGACATCATTGGGTGCCAAATCAGGACTGTACGGAGGATGACCCTTCAATTCGATGTTTTGACCGGTCAAATATTGAGTTGTTCAGTCCGATTTGTGATAGCTTACACTGTCATGGTGAAGAATGATCCTGCGTCGCTGCTTGTTTTTCCCTTATTTCTTTAAAAACTTCTGACAAACAAATAATTATCTACCATTCAGAATTGACTGTTCTACGATTCTCTAGTGGCACTGTAGCCCATTAATTCCAAAAAAACAGGCGACCATTTGCTTCGAAGTGCTTCTTGCGAGAACAACTGTTGTTGGGTTTGACTCATTTTGAAAGACCCATACAGTCGACTGCTGTTTACTTTCGAACTCATATACATAGATCCAAGATTCGTCACCAATGTAGATATTACACATGGCTTTTGATGTATCACGCTTGTCTTTTTGAGCATTTCTTTACACCAATCGACACGAGCCCTTTTTGAGCGAATGTCAAATTATGCGGAATACACAATTTTTTTTCGTGGATAAATGTGCATGTAAAATTTTATGTATGCTTATTGTACTAATGCCCAAGGATGCCTCAATATCACGGTATGTCATATGACGATTTTGCTTTATAAATTCGCATACAGTATAGATGTTTTCTGGCACGATTGAATTCCTTAAACCAGTGATATACGGCAGTTTAAGATAGTGCTTCATCACCAAAAGTCAAAGTGGGTTGATCGATACACTGTTATTAAGATAATCTATATACTTTTGTTGAGATAATCCATGTCGAAAGTCGTAGCAAATCATCGCACGAAAATTCTTACGAGATAATTCCATTTTTTGACTGAGATAAAATTTTCAAGTCGTTAAACCACACAAATAACGTCTATATGACAAAATGTCAAACGTTGCGATGTATATGTCAGATGGGGCCTAGCAACACCATTGTTACCAATTCCGGATACATAAATAGCAACCCTCGTATCTACTGTGCATTGTTACTACTGTGCATGTTAAATTATCATAAATATTATTTTCAACAGTATTGTTTTAGTATGTCAGTGAAATAAGATTTAATGTCTAGTCACTACCACTTCATGATCTTTTATAGTTTGCTTATCTCAAAGAGACTGTTTGTAACGTTTACATTCAGCATTTGATAATAAAACGCGACCGCTGTCTCTAGATAATTATGCTGGAAGTTTATTATACAACGAAAACAAGTAATATAATAATAAACAAGGAAGTTTATTAAACAACAGAAAGAACAACTACAACAAAGCGCAAAGAAAAACTTATATATGGGAATCATTTATAACATCATGAAATCTTTAAAACTCGATATATTAGTAAACTATTTACCTCTCCTTTGATGATTCTCATGCACTTGATATTTACACTGGATTGGTAAACTGTTTTATAACCAATCCGTAGACATGCCACATCCGTAGACTGTCAAAATGTATGTTGATCAAATGATTTATATCTTAAATCAGTTTACTTGACGCACTTAATATGTCGGCTTTAATCTATATAAATAACGTTTTGAACATGTTTTAAGACTTATATCGCGAAGTTGATATCTTCAAGCAGCTCTAGCTCTCTATTCTAGTCGGGAGACTTTCTAGATGCCCTATATATAGTTACGCTCGTATTTGTGTTTTGAAGTAAAGTTTTGCCGATCGGATTCTACCCCAAATCGATAATCTGACATCGCGATTATAAATTGGCGTTAAGGAAACTTTCCCTAGTAGAAAACTTTGAGAGTAATTCGTAGACAGGTAAGATTTTATAGATGCAACTTATCAGAGCTGGCGTAACTGTCCTTTAGGTCGGGTAAATGATAAATAGATTCTAGGAAGAAAGTTACGCCTGCGTCAAATTAGAGAAATAACTTCTTATCTGTACCAGTGGCAAAGTTTCGTTTACTTTCTAGGTCTGAAAGCTTTCAATTACAATGACGTCAATCGATTTCTTGCACCGGTGGAGACTAGATCTGTGGATGTTGGAAATATATTTGTGTAAAGTTAATAGTAAACTACAGTAACTTTAGCGAAACTTTATTTCAAACTTAAAAGGTATCGTTATTCTGATGAAAATGTGGCTGCGATATAAGGAGTACACAGAAATATTTGGTATATTGTTGGTGTAGTTTCCATTTTTGTCATTTCATCTTTCTCTAAACTTCATAGTACTGTTTAAAAATTGTGTGATTGTTCATTAAATTTTATATCTATTATCTATAACGTATTTGGCATATTATATATCTATACCATCGTTTCTCAAAGTGGGGTTCGCGACCCCTAAGGAGGTTGCGTTCAGGAATATGGGGGTCGCAATGTTGTCAGAAATAAGCCACGTATAGGAAGCATCATTTTAAATATTTTTAATCTAAAAACAAATGTTAAAAATTAAATATTTCCATGTAATAACAACATAATAAAATAAACTTAAATAAAGAAATAGCCAAGGTTGTTTGAAATAATAATTTAATGCGAAAATTTATTTTGTTTTTCAGTTAAAAGTTTTTCAATACGTGAATCATCATTGCAAACACACATAAGCAAATTATTTTTCAGTGATAATAGATGATTTCTATATTTAGTTTTTAAAGCCACCATAGGCGAGAAGCTTTTTTCGCATAAGAAAGAAGTAGCGAAGGGGATCAATGTTTTCAAAGCTTCCGTTACTAGGCTTCTGAATTCACATCGTCGTGCAAGCCAAAACTTATCTGAATGTTGAGTTAAAAATTCTAGTTGTAAGGTTTTGTTGGCCGATATTTCAATAAGTTGGTTGTGATTGGTAATTCAGCAGCTGCAACATTTTCATCAAATGGATTGATAGCCCATCTTTTCGACAACTTATCGTTATTATCTGGAAAATATTCCAGTAACTGAATTTACAATTCGCGTAAATGTTTTTTCATGCTTCATACTTTAGAATTTCCTTAATCTATGCTTTTGGTAATATAATCCGAAGATGAAGTAATTACATCAAAATTGTGTTTTTAAGGTGTATAATCCAAATACCAAGTTTCTTGATAAAATTAATGAATTTATCTGTCATTAGTAAAATATTTTATTTGCGGCCTCGTAAACTCTTATTTAAGTCATTTAAATGTGAAAATATATCACTCAAGTAAGCCAACAGTAATAACGTTTCTCCATCTTGAAAAAAAAACTCTCAAAATGAACTATTTTTATCTATAAAAAAGGTTGTTAATTCATCTCGTAATTCAATAAGCCTCGTTAGAACTTTTCTTCGCGACAATCGCTTGACTTCAGTATGGAAAAGCAGTAAGTTGTATTTGGCACCCATTTCTTCGCACATTGTGGAAAGCAATCTAGTCTACAATGGTCGGCTTTTAATAAAATTAATGATTTTTACGGCTTCCGACAGAACATTTTGTAAATTATCTGGCATCTTTTTTGTAGCATGCGCATTTCTGTGAAGAAAGCAGTGCGTCTTTTCCATATGTGGCATAATATCTTTTAATTTTACTATCACAGGTTTAATGAAAAACTATTTGAAGCGTTTTGCTAACAGTGTAGCTTCTTCAAAATTGGCTATTTTCGTTGTTAAAATAGGTATAAATAAAAAAATTCTACAATTAAATATACATTTTTTAAGAAATCCACACTGATACTAGTGTGGAGTGTTCAAGTCCCTTGATCGGGAGAAACTATTTCTTCTCTCTCGGCCAGTTTTTCAATGGGTAGGAACAGAAAAGAGTTTTAGCACAGCAAATATTAAAAGGCATATCTGTGGGTTCACATATTGGAGATATATGGAATGAAGATATATTTGACAACATGCCAAATTGAGTTAAAATTATAGATTTTACAACAGTGGTTCCAAATTTTCTTGAAAATGTGAAAGTTGAAAACTACAAAAATATTGTGATTGAACTACTTAATGTTTACAAAGAAATATGATTGTAACATTTCTAGATCTACTTTCTAGGCTCTTGTATCGATTTCTTTTCAGTAAATATGGGTGAAGATAATTAATGGACCTGGAGAAAGGTTCCTCCAAGATATTTCTGTAACGAAAAAGTTGCGAATCAAAGTAAGTGAACCCCAGTTTACTTGTTGGTTATTACTGAACATTAATAAGATCTTCAGAAAAAATAATGCCATCGTAAAACATCAATAATAACATTCTAAGGTGAGATTATGATGAAAAATAATACGTATATCGCTATAATTTGTTGCAATGCAGCAATATTTTAGAAAATATCTCATTCTATGTTTTTCATTTTCATGTCATTTTCTGTTTTTAGATGAAGCTTTACTTAAGATGGACCATCTTCGTTCAAGTCACACAAATAACTTCATTTTGATTAACCAATGTTACTCTTTACTCATTAGTTAATTATTTTTATTAATTATCAGTTTATGTTATTTATAACATTTTATATAAGACAGTCACAACAGTTTAATATCATATCGTTCCTATTGATTTATCCTTTATATTACAGTAAGAGGAAATTATTTTGTTCTTTGTAACTATTGTTATAATAATGACATCGGAATTGTAAAATTTTATTTTCCATATATGAATATATTCCTTTTAAAAGTGGTCTAATGAAACATTTTCCTCGTATTTCTAAAACAGTATTTCCTTACTTAATAGCGGAGTTTAAAGACGATTCACTGCCTGCATCAACTTATATCTCATTGTCAAGAATAAGTACTTCTCCAACACTCAGTTAGAGTTTATCCAATCTAGAAAAGATGTGAAAACGGTATTACGTAGAGTTAGGTTTATGGGTGGGATATGAGCTCTCGACTGCCGCTACAAATCTAACTTGAGGATATAAAAGAAATTGCCCTGATCTGAAAATTACTTGTAAAACTTTTTTGCAATAAAGAAACGGGAAGGAACATGAACAGTTTTATCGAATCGTATCCTCGATTTTGTTAGCTTTATCTCTGTTTAGCTATAAAAAAAAGTTTTTATTCGTAACACATTTCTTGTTAAGATATTAAACAGATAAGTAATACCTCAGTTCATATACTTGGCTTTTCCATTTTTATTAGATGTAACAATCATATAATGGGTGGGTAAGTATCACGCTATCATTATAATTATGTATAACTCTTAAAAGAAACAAATAAACCAAAGATTTTTTTTACTGTAACATATATATTTCGTAAATAAATTTTAAAAATTATAATAAAATTAAAAATTATGCCAGTTGTCTCTATGCTCCCAGTTGTCTATGCCTCTTTGTGCTCTTTTTAACATAGTTTCCATAACTTTTGTCAGAATATTTGATTTCAGCATAGATGTGTTTATGAGCTACTGTATAGGTTAGGGCCTATTTATTTACTTTCAAAAATCTTCTTAGCTTAGGCTTAGCTTTTTCATGAAAACTTTCAATGATGTTTTTACATAGAAACTCAATCTCATTAATTACGTGGCAGATTTTCTATTGCAGCTCCTGGATTTTCTGGAGACTATAAACTTTATAAACTCGTTTAATACAACTTCAAAGAAGCAGCATGCAAATATGCACTGAATTAGTTTACAAAAATTGCTACATATAAATTAAACTATAACTCTTTATATATAATCAATTTAACCCATTAGTGGGTAAAGATATTTTATACTCAATATCAACGTTTTTAAACATTTTTATGAAGGAGAGGGCTCTATTAAGACATCATAATATAATACATAAAATATGTTTTTATTCATTACTTTGTAAGATTTTGACCGTCCCTTTTAAGGAACGGTGGACATAAAGACAATTTAAACACAACACAGTCAGAATAAAATTAAAATAAGTCAGAATACAAATGAATACAAAATAAAAAATGACAACAAAACCAACCTATGCAGTATGGTAATTGTAAAAACATTTTTTTGGGTGCAAAACCGTATTACATTTTTTTTCAGTTTCATTGTAGACAATCAAATGCCCAGTATTATATTTTACACCTTCCAGAGGGTGTAATATTCGTCCTTGTGGTCTTATACCAAATAGGTTCAAAAATACCCGAGATATAGATCTCCGTTATAGATCTCCGAAAAACCAATAGACTTTCAGTGTTTCGGTCATCAGGTCTAACTTTTTTCATTGGTAACCAGGCATGAACCACTGAAACATCTAAGAAATAGGCAACTAGTGGCCAATACCACTTTCTTTGTCGTATTCTTGTTCTATTGGCATCTACCAAATTATCAATCTTATCAAACGAGGGGGGGCGTGCCTTTGTTATAGGTTGCTACCATTTTAGGTTGTATATTTTTGTTAGATTTAGAAACACGCTCAGATTTTTCCCATCGCGAAGCAGGTACACTGGTGTCTGTTTCAAAATTGGTAGCAACAGACTCTGTTGTCTTTCCACTATATTAAAAGAGTTTGTCATATAACACTTATACGTCCCTCTTTTGGATTTATTCCAGTGCTTTTTCTCAAATTCTCAAAAAGAGGACACTGTTCTAACCTGTTTTCGCAGATAGTTCATACAGTACAGTAAGTTTTGTCAGCCAAATGGGACAAAATATAGTTTACACCCTCGATTTTTGGGCAGGTCAACTTTGTCTAGTAGGACTATAACAGCATCACCACCCAAACTATTTTATTTCCATGTACACATCAAAATGATGCCTATAACCATTATTTGAACACAGAGCCCAGTTTTTATAGATAAATTTTTTTGGCTTTCCCCGTATAAACTGTATCTGTATGCTTTCGTCCATTGATGGATGTTTATCAAGTCCTCCATGTGATCTAAAATGTTTACCAGGAAGTTCAAGAAGAGCTCTCAGTTTGTAGAGTCTATCGCCGGTTTAAAATTATTATTAAAATGAATAAATCTCAGTACCATCTCAAAGTGTTTCAATTGCATGCTATACTGATTTTTCTGAACGTCATCTGCACTGGACCAGTATATATGTCTGTTTGTGTACTTTTCATAACCAGTCAGTATCAATATGCCCAAAAATACATAAAGATCTGCCATTGTTAAATGTAAATCATTATTTCGTTGTCCAGCACATCTGTATTTCGTTGTCCAGCATATCTGTTGTTTACTTGAATTATCAAATTCATTATACCTGGGAGTAATCGTATTTAGGGCTTTATCCTCTGATAAAGACCCTCTGGTTGTAATGGGTTGCAGTTTGTGTTTATATTATAATTTGGCAATTCTTCAGGATCGACGGACCGTTTTGTTCGCTTGTAGCGCTAACTTCGGGGAAGTGTAGAGCGGAGTTCGGATAACGAGACCAAATTTTCAGGTTCATAATCATTATCGCCTACTGAAGCAATTTCACATGGTTAACGTAGAATTTCTCGAGGAAAATGATTTACGTTGCCGCTATGCTCCTCATGTGAGTCATCACTGTCAACGTCAGTGTCGCTTCCAACTTCTGCCGGAAGGATTATGTATATATTTGAATTTGGTATATCAGACTCTTCTTCTAAGCTGTTTATAAGCTCAGCTAGTATCAACCTGAAAATTATTTCTCATTACCATCTCTGGACCTAGACTGGTATGTTGTTGCAACATATTTTGGCATGTTGTTGCCGAAATATAATAATTTACGCATATTCTTTATTTGCTACTAAATCTAGACATATTATGATATAACTTTTCAGTACAACAGTCAAAAAAATATTATTAGCTTAGACGGTACTATGCCCTTGCCCGCCATGTTGAGTTGAATACAAACTAGTATCCATGTTTCTAATGACACGCATAAAACTTACCCTGTAACTCTCATATACAAACTAATTACTTCTCTCACTCTCAGAGACACTCTATGCTCCCGCTACTTTTATTGCATGATGTGTTTTAGATGCGTCCCTTACGCTGTCCACTAATGAGTTAGAAAAATGAGTCGATTTTATGGAAGCAAAAATCTCACAAAGCCCTATGGAAAAGAGATAACTTGACATCGATAAAATTCCAATTGTATATTCCAATTTAACAGTTCCTTCAATAAAACAATTTAATACGTTATATAATTCCTTGGGGGATCCCACTCTGAGCCGAATAATAATAGGCAATAAAATTTTGATTTATGAGAATGTTAACACTAAATAGGCATGAAGAAAATACGATGAAGCAGCTTCAAACGTACGAAAAGTTAAAATTTGCTACAAATATTCATTAACATTGTTTATCATAATTTGAAATGTTATAATGTTATTCGTTTACGAAGAAAATATATCGGAACCTATTGTTTCAAAATTTTTCTCACGTAATGTTGCAGTCAGTATTTTTACAGTTTTCCATAGTTTTCCATAATTGTATTTGTTTGATATAATAACAAAAAAATTACAATAATATGCTAATATCAGCAAGTTATTTAGCAAGAGAAAACAACGAGTGTCTAGTTTAGTTCTTATATTCTGTTAAAATACAAAATACTTTCATTTTGTTTAATATTTTAAAGAAATTTTGATATTATATGCGTCAACTAAAGTTATTCTATGAATATGAAACCCATGACCCACTCCCCATCCACCCAACAATATATGGCTTGCATGTTTGATTGATCATGTAAAAATTAAATGATAGTGTACTGATTTAGGTGATATGCACAACAATGATGTTACTAAATAGTAGAAAGTATAGATGTATTTAAGTAGATATGGACATTGTAAGAATCTGAAAGATTATTGGATTATTGAATGCAGAATACTACACAATGTTACTGGAACTATAGGATGTTTTCCAACAAGATATCATGATGATTTAAAACGCACTCAATTTAACGGAATAGGGAGATTGATGAGTGACGATGATCCTGTGGTTGATAAATATGTGGTCGCGTATAAAATTTAGATACCATGGAGCTAGATGATAGATGATCAGGAATTAGATAAAGAGAGAGGTGCTGTCTTAGGTTATGAAAAACAAATTCCTAAGATCAGCGATGGAGACAATGCTAAGACCAGTTAGTGTAAAATCCAAAATACCATACATACCTTTCTGTAGGAGTTTGCATTAAATCCATACTCCAAATTTAATAAACCAATCAATAGATCACTAACAGAATCTATAATAAGGAAATATACCCAATAATATCTAGTTAAAACGACTTCCAGTCGCTTTCAGAAGAAAAACAGTTCATTCTTTAACTAAAGACTTTTGAAATAGCGATTTTCTGAACAGCTAAATTGAGAATATTAACACTTTCCTAAGGAAATATCTATTTATCCAATAGGAAACCCTTCTAATAATGATCGGATTGTTCCGGAATACCAGAAATTCATTTCAAGGCCAAACATGCCTCATTCGTATTCAGACAAACAAATATTTAAAGAATGCATTTAACGGTATATAATAATACCGCACCGAGTTTGTCTTATATGAAATTTTTTTTAATTAATTCTTAGTTTCGTTCATCTAAAATGAATTTCCATCAAGTATCGGCTACTTTAGTTTACTTTTTATATTATATACATATATATATATATATATATATATATATATATATATATATATATATATATATATATATATATATATATATATATATATATATATATATATATATATATATATATAGAATTATATATATATATATATATATATATATATATATATATATATATATATATATATATATATATATATATATATAGTATATATATATAGATATATAGGGTGTCCTATAACTTATCCGCCATAGACCAACTGGTGATAATAGAGATCAAGATTTAGTCAATAAATATGTTGGCAAATGTTAGTTAATAAAAAGATACAGGGTGTTGAAAGTGAAACTAAATTTTCGAAAAATTTAAATAATTCAAAAACGGTTGAAGATAGGTTCAAAATTGGGGTAGTTGGGTTTTCAAAGGTGACAAATCCAAATTTGGTACTAGTTTGAGCCTAGTTCCTAGAGGGCGCTTGCTACCTACTTCATGAGGGATTAACTCGCTCATATTTTCTACCCTATAAAGCTGGGAATATATTGACTTCAATATAGAGAATATTCATAATTCCCATGTAAAAAACTATTGGTACCCTTGGTCAATATCAATATCTCACGCCGTTTGCGAGATATTCGTATTCGAATATTCCATTGCACACCTTGTCGATGCCTGAAAAATCTGCAATTCACAAAGTGTGCCTTGAATACGACAATTTACTTCAAGTAGGTGTTGCAAGTGCCCACCGCCTACTTCAATACACTTTCGCAGGCTCTTTGTTAAGTGTCGCCTCACATTTAAGAATATATTTTCTTCATTTCTAATAACATTGACCGCTTGTTAAATTTTTTGTAAAAGTTCGTCTGCTATATCATCATGATAAACTAAAGACTGCATATGTCCCCACAAATAAAAGTCTAACAGATTAATGCCTGGGTTTCGAGGTGGCCAAGCAAACTCACCACTGCGCCCAATCCATCGATGTGGAAAACGTTAATTCAAATGATTTCGCAGTGCAATAGTAAAATGTGATGGCGCCCCATCTTACATGAACCACATGTCTTGTCTTAAGTTTAGAGGTATACCTCTAAACTTAAAGTCCAAAAGGTCTAATAAAAAAATTTCTAAAAACCACATATATTGATCTCTATTTTGTCTTTGCGGAAATTTACATGAGCCGATTAAAAAATTGTCGATAATGCACCTAATGTTAATTGAAAATTCGTGCTGGAAATGTATGTCGCTCTCTTGGTATGTGCAGATTTTCAAGGGCGTAATAATGATTATATCGCCAGTTAAAACTTCCGCGTCTGGTAAAAGTTGCCTCAGTAAACAATATCTTTTTCAGGAATATGGGGTTTTCGATTTTTTTATGTAGTAGATTTTCATAAAATTCTGATCTAGCCGGCCAATTTTATGGCAATAAAATAGGAATAAAATAGGAGAAAAATGCTAGGGAAACATTTTTTCTTTATAGAGAATTCTTGAAACGGTAGATTTGCTAATTCCAGTAGATGCCTGCAAACGCTTCGTGCTTAGTTACGTTTTGGTCGTCCACCAAGATTGTTGTAATAAAACGTACCAGTGGCGTCTAACTGTTTGAAAATTCTTTGAAAAATTTGTCGATCTGGGATGATTCTGGTTGGGTAGAGCTCTTCGTACCTTCTAACTGCAGTGCGACTATTGTAATTTACTTGTGCATAAACGCAGAGCATATCCCTTCACGGCTAGGAAATTGATTAAGTCTGGGCATATTTTACAAATTATTTAATACCAACTCAAGAGTCACTTGTTTCCATCCACGATTAATAGGAGAGACAGAAAACAATGACAATTGTCATCGAGACGTAATAATTTGTACACAAAATTCAAGGCCCACTTTGTGAATTGCATATTTTTCAGCCATCGACAAGATGTGCAATGGAATATTCGAACACGAATATCGCATCGGCATATTTCGCAAACGGCGTGAAATATCGAGCAAGGGTACCTTTTTACTAAATTATGTTAATTTTTCCAAAATTTAGTTTTACTTTCAACACCCTGTATCTTTTTAATGATTAACATTTTCCAACACATCTATTCTATCACCACGCACTATGGCGGGTAAGTTATGAGACACCCTATATATATATATATATGAAGATATAGTTATATGAAGATCCTGAATATATAGTTGAACCTGAATATATAGTTATATGAAGATCAGAGCCAGTCAGGGATAGCAATACCCACGGAAGAACAATATATAATACCAGATATCCTAGTGGAGGAAGTAACAAATGCTATAGAATTGATGAAGAACGGCAAGGCTCCAGGAAAGGATAGTGTAACTGTCGAAATGCTAAAAGCTGGTGGTCGGACGTTACATAAAACACTGGCAAAATTATACTCAAAATGCCTCAAAGAACAAAAAATACCTGACTTATGGAAAAATGCAGAAGTGATCCTTTTACATAAAAAAGGAGCACAGGAAGATTTAAAGAACTACCGTCCAATAAGCCTCCTATCAGTGATGTACAAAGTTCTCACTAAGATAATTTCTAAAAGCATATTAAAAAAACTGAATGACGCACAACCAAGAGAACAAGCAGGATTCAGAAGTGGATTCAGTACAATGGATCACATCCAGGTTGTACAGCAGGTCATAGAAAGGCGCAACGAATACACCATGCCACTGTGCTTGGCTTTTATCGACTACGAAAAAGCATTTGATTCCATCTCAAAGCATGCGATAATGGATGCACTGCTTAGCCAAGGTGTAGAGAGAGCCTATGTAAACCTATTAGAATATATATATATATATATATATATATATATATATATATATATATATATATATATATATATATATATATATATATATATATATATATATATATATATATATGATGGAGCTACAGCCACAATTCACTTTGATGATCTTGAAGTGGGAATTAATATAGAGCGAGGTGTACGGCAGGGTGACGCAATATCGCCTATTCTTTTCTCGGCTGGCCTTGAAGAAGTATTCCGTAAACTGGATTGGGAACAGGATGGGGTAAAGATCAATGGTGCAAACTTAAACCATCTTAGATTTGCAGATGATATTATTCTCATTTCCCAAGACCCAGAGGAGCTGCAAAGACGCATACAAGAACTGCAAAGGGCTGGCGAACCATTTGGCTTGAAAATAAGCCTGAAAAATAGTCAGGTTATGTTCAATAACTTCGCTCAGGACAGAAGAATTTCAGTTTTAGGAAGGGATTTAGAGATTGTGGACAGCTTTGTATATCTTGGGCAGAGGATTTCCATGGAGGGGAATACCGCCCGGGAGGTGGAACGGCGTGTTAAATGTGGCTGGCAGGCATTTGGTAGGCTCAACATAGTGTTTAAGAGCAGACTCCCACTTTGCCTGAAAAGAAAAGTATTCGATCAGTGCGTTCTACCCGTTATGACATACGGAAGTGAAACCTGGACACTCACATCGCAATCAATTCAAAAACTTCGAGTGGCACAGAGGGGAATGGAAAGATGTATGCTTGGCATTACAAGACGAGACAGAAAGTCCTGCGCATGGATCAGGGAACAAACAAAAGTCTGTGACATCATTTGAAGAGTAAAACAGTTGAAATGGAGATGGGCAGGCCATATAGCGAGGCGATGGGACGACAGATGGACCAAGGCAATCCTGGAGTGGATACCGCTTGATCGCAAACGTCCGCGAAGAAGACCGAAAGCACGATGGACTGATGACATCGTTAAGTATATTGGACCCGAGTGGCAGATGAAAGCCCAGGACCGTGAAGGTTGGAAGCATGCTGAAGAGGCCTTCATCCTGCAGTGGATCGATACGGGCTGATGATGATGATGATGATGATATATATATATATATATATATATATATATATATATATATATATATATATATATATATATATATATATATATATATATATATATATATAAGGTGGCAACTTACTAGTATCCCACGTGGTTTTGTCACAAAAATCTCAGGTAAAAAATTTTCCCGTTTTTTAGCATAATCTCTAGTTTGAAACATTGCAGTAATCACAGCTTCTTTCTATTTCTTAAAAAACTTAAAAAAGTAACTGTTCTTTTCAAATGGTAACTGACATTTTTTTTTCGCAGGTTCATAAAGTTCAATAATTTTTATGAAAAAAACTGTTTGGAAATCGGTCCAGAAAAACGTTAGATATTGCAAAATTAACACGTTAAATCAAGACTGCAAAAAACTTGGTCAAGTCGAAATTAACTTTTTTTACCTTTTTTACTTCTTTACCACAATGTCATAAACATTTGTTTGAAATTTAATTATAATTTAGGTAATTAAGGCAAATTTAATTAACTGAGATAAAACGATTTTTCCTCACAAGCTTTCGCAAACCTCTTGAAAATGCCTTAAGACTCGGGATGGGTCTTTGAGAATAATTTCCTTAAAGAAATTGCAAATATTATCAAAATTCTAAACTAGCAGTCACATAACAAAAAAAAAATTAAAATATATCTGTACATTCGTGCAGCAGCCTTGTCAACGTAAATTTAAAATTAATTGTAAATTGTAACTATTATTTAATTATTATTCACAAATAAAATTTGTACAATTAAATCGTAAAAGTTTTACGAAACCGTTGATTGAGATTCAGTTATTGTATCCAATAATGTATTAATCTGTTTATAAAACATTTAATATCATTTTGAAATTCAGTGGAGAAGTTTCTTTAGACGTATCAATTTATAATGATATTTTTGCAATAAATGTATCAAGTTTTTATAAACCCATTTTCAAATCGTTTTCGCCATTTTTCATTACAAATCGAATGAACTTGATGAATCTGTAAAAGAAAATGTAGGTTACCATTGGAAAAACAATTTGCTTTTTTGAGGTTTTTAAGAAATTGAAAAATTATAATTATTGCAATATTTGAAAGTAGAGATTGTGCTAAAAAACCCTGTTAATTCTTTTTCGTTTGTAAAGTAGTTTTTGAGAAAACCAGTGAGAACACTAGCAAGTTAATGTACGAAAAATAGTGTAGTGGACTCGTGGAGAAAAGTATTAAAAAGCAAAGAGAGTTGTGATTTGTCGTTCCTTCATCCTCCGCCCAAAGCGCCAGCAAGTGTCTCCCAAGACCGGTTTCTGACCTTAAGCTGTCATCAGTAGGGCTCAAGCTGAACACGTAGAGAGTGCAGGCTCTCCGCTTTTGTGATGGATGAAGAAACGGTAAAACACTGACATGGAGCACGGATAAACTTTCTTTGCTTTTTAATATTTCTCTCCAACAGCCCACTTCACTATTTTTCGTAAATACCTGTTACTTACCTAAGGTAGACGCACCACCAACAGTCCCGTACAGTCTTGATGGTTTCGAACGTTTACCGCAGGATGGCATGAGCTGAATGTGATTGCAGCCACTATTCGACATGGCCAATTTATACAACATAGCTTTAGTGATTCCTTCATCCAGCTATCCAGGCTTAAATCCAACTGATAACGGCTTAAGGCCAGACACCGGTTTGGGAGACGTTTGTTGGCGCTTTGTGTAAATGAAGGAACGGCAAAGCACCGATGTGGAGCACGAGTGAACTTTTCTTTGCTTTAATATATATATATATATATATATATATATATATATATATATATATATATATATATATATATATATATATATATAGATATATATATATATATATATATATATATATATATATATATATATATATATATATATATATATATATATATATAATATATATATATATATATATATATATATATATATATATATATATATATATATATATTATATATATATATATATATATATATATATATATATATATATTAAACTGTATCAAAAAATCGAATATTGTTAGCTCCTAATATTAATATTAAGAGCTGTCGCATCACAAATTTCAATTTCCCAATTTAATAACAAGAATTTTTTTAAAACTTTGGAATTTTATAGCTTTTCAGCGGAACATTACTGTAGAAAGACATATCTAGTAGGAAATTGAACGTTCTTCAAAAAATCTCTTACTAATTTTAGATAAATTTACTTTTTCAAAAGTTATTCGAGGCTAAAGTTGAATATATAATAAATTTTAACATTTTTTCAATTTTTTAACGAAACTATCAATTTTATCGAAAAATGTTAATCTATCTTTTTTTGTAGATCATTCGATTTCCTATAAATTTTTCGAAACTCCGTGAGAATCGTGAGTTATTTAAATTAAAATGTGAATTTTTCTAAATAATCGGATTGTTATTGTTTATAATTGATTATAAAATTAAAATTATTCCATTTTTCAGCTGAAAATTACATACTTATTATATTTGACTAACATTTAGAAAAGCTTGTGCTTGTTCAAATTGAAAAATACATTTACTATACTTATTTTTTAACTAGAATATTGTTTCAAGTGATAATGAACTTTGATTTGGTAATTCAGTTAAAATCAGCTATTTTTACAAATCGAGATATTTTCAAAATATAGATGCTTTATGTGATGTTTCAAATATAGATGTTATAAAATATTTTAACATTTTTAAATAGAAGGAAATATTTTATAATAAATATTATTTTTAAAAAAGATTAGTGAGTAAAAATTATTAATTCTCATTGATTACCATGAAATTATTAGCCAAAAAAATAATTACAATTTTTTTTTTGGGTTTTGTTTTTCGCTCCTCATGACTGAAATTATTTGGTACAAATAAGTAAAGTAAATCAGAATTTTTTAACCTAAATAAGTACACTTTTTTTTAACAATTATGTAGATATATTAAGTAAACAATTTTCAGTTGAAAAATTGAATAATTTTAATTTTATAATAAATTATAAACAATAAAAATCCGATTATTTACATTATTTAGATTATTATTCACATTTCAATTTAAATAACTCACGATCCACGGAATTTCGTAAAATTTATTATCGAGAATTTATAGGAAATGGAATGATCTACAAAAAGGTTGAATAACATTTTTCGAAAATATTGATAGTTTCGTCGAAAAATTGAAAAAATAAAAAAATTTATTATGCATTCAACTTTAGTCTCGAATAACTTTTGAAAAAGTAAATATATCGAACATTTATAAAAGACCTTTTTTGAAGAACATTCAATTTCCTACAAAGATATGTAAGTTTTTCCAAAGTAATGTTCCGCTCAAGAGCTATAAAATTCCAAAATAATGTTTCAAATAAATTATTTTCAACAATAGTGTACTTTCAATCATTTCGATTATTGATAGTTTTGATTGATTGCGCGATTGGCTCTTGGTGAAACATAGTAACAATGATAATAATTAAAACACTTGGTATTTGTTTCACAATATATTCAAGATATTCTCCAACATGTTTCGGCCTCGCGACCATTCTCAAAGAGAGTTATGTATAAACTAAACTAAAGTTTCAAAGTGCTGTCTAATGGAAGTCGGTTTTTTCATCTCGTTAAATTTATTACACTATCAATAATTGGAGTATTTCCGAAGTCTAGCTGGGTGTTTGTTAGGTTTTTGCCGTCGTATATGGCTTTTTTAATTTCGAAAATTTCCAGGTAATTTAACAGCCTGCTTTTATTGCAGCTATGTATTAATTTGGTATTATTAATGTTAAAAAAATGGTTCTGGTCTATACAATGTTCGGCAAAGCCCGTCTTTCTCTGATTGTGTAAAATTGAATATTTATGTTCTTTTAGCCTATCATTGAGCGATCGGCCCGTTTGGCCTATATAAATAGCGTCACACATATTACATTTAATTTCGTATACTCCAGATTTGTCACAAAATTTTGCTCTTTCTTTGTTATTGTTTAACATCGATGCAAGATTATTCTTATTAACAGAGCTAATATTAATATTTTCGTTCTTTAACTGATTTGTGATTCTTGAACTTAATTTGTGAATATTGTTTATAGCATGCCAATTTTTAGAATCTTTTTCGGGTGTTGCGGCATAAAAATGTTTGGTGTTGTTTTTCTTAATCTTGTTTTTTATCATTTTATCTATGATGCTTGGCTGATATCCATTATTCCTTGCGATATTTTTGATAATATTAAGTTCTTTTTCATAGCTGTCTTTTTTAAGTGGAATCGTTAGAAGTCTGTGGGTCATACTATGAAAAGTGGACATTTTTACATTCCATTATTCACGCAAGTTCAAATCAGTCATGGAATGTAAAAATGTCCACTTTTCATAGTATGACCCACAGACTTCTAACGATTCCACTTAAAAAAGACAGCTATGAAAAAGAACTTAATATTATCAAAAATATCGCAAGGAATAATGGATATCAGCCAAGCATCATAGATAAAATGATAAAAAACAAGATTAAGAAAAACAACACCAAACATTTTTATGCCGCAACACCCGAAAAAGATTCTAAAAATTGGCATGCTATAAACTATATTCACAAATTAAGTTCAAGAATCACAAATCAGTTAAAAAACGAAAATATTAATATTATCTCTGTTAATAAGAATAATCTTGCATCGATGTTAAACAATAACAAAGAAAGAGCAAAATTTTGTGACAAATCTGGAGTATACGAAATTAAATGTAATATGTGTGACGCTATTTATATAGGCCAAACGGGCCGATCGCTCAATGATAGGCTAAAAGAACATAAATATTCAATTTTACACAATCAGAGAAAGACGGGCTTTGCCGAACATTGTATAGACCAGAACCATTTTTTTAACATTAATAATACCAAATTAATACATAGCTGCAATAAAAGCAGACTGTTAAATTACCTGGAAATTTTCGAAATTAAAAAAGCCATATACGACGGCAAAAACCTAACAAACACCCAGCTAGACTTCGGAAATACTCCAATTATTGATAGTGTAATAAATTTAACGAGATGAAAAAACCGACTTCCATTAGACAGCACTTTGAAACTTTAGTTTAGTTTATACATAACTCTCTTTGAGAATGGTCGCGAGGCCGAAACATGTTGGAGAATATCTTGAATATATTGTGAAACAAATACCAAGTGTTTTAATTATTATCATTTCGATTATTAACAGCAATTCGCGAAAACTTTTAAAAATCAATTACCACTTTTTCCTAGGCGTGTTTTCAAATAATGAATTTTGCATCAGAATATGCACATTGCACGAATGCAAAATAATGCTCGCTGACAACCGTGTTCCCCAAAAGGTTTGTTTATCTAACTTGCATCAGTCTATTTAGCGAGATAGAGTTCGTAGTAGATGGGGCTATTGCCGTAATGGGCTCTATAAACGTAACTTTTGGCGGAACGGGTCTAAACCACTGTCGAGCATTTGAAAATGGTTTGTTATTTGTCGGGGAAAATGGGCGAAACGAGAAAAGTTGCATGAATATGCATGAACGATGCAGGAGAGAATTACTTTAATGATTGTATACTCGTTGCGGAAAGTAATGGACTGTTTCCTACTAGACTGGGAAATAAAAATAAAAACCAACGACGAGTTGCCAGTAAAACTTATTAAATTTAAAATTTTTGTTTTCTATAATTATTACCAAATAAAGTGTGGGGCAAGTATCACTCCCATTTTATTTTGGCACCTTTTTTACAACATTTGTTGTTGTTTGGGTTTGACTGTTGTGTAGTGCAGACGTGCAAGTTTTGTTATGGATCCATTCACGCCAAAATCACGTGGTGAAATTTTTATAATATACATTAAAAAATATATTATTGTAGTCAAACTCTCGTAAATTTAGGCGAACATATCTTAATCTTGCGGCGCTTTAAAAAATCACAAGTTATGGTTTATTCAAGCAATTTCAATAACAGTTCAGGACAGTCTCCCTTCATAAAGACAAGAACAGGGTGAAGCGGTGAAAATATTGCACACGTGAACAAATTGTTGAGGAGTTTCCAGAAACCCGATGAAGTGGTACACAATTCAGAATTTCTCCACACAGTTTTCGCCGAATTTTGTGATTTGTACCTGTTTCCCTATAAGATTGAATTGTTCAAAACCTGTACAGTCCTAAACCGGCCCAGAGGCAATAATAAGCGATTAGAATATTTTAATGACATCATAAACTATAATACTTTTATCAAATTGACAATTTTCATGCAAAATTGATTCGGCGCAATCAGATGATTTTTGATAGGAATTTTTGAAGCAAAAGGAAAACTCAAGGACAACCTCAATACTGAAATAACTGCTTTAACATCGGATATGTTGACAAATATTGTGGAAAATGTGTGTTAAAAGGCAGAAAGTTGCATTGCTGCTAATGGCTTACATATAATGCTTACATGAAATTTAAGGACGGAATCAAAATATTATAATAAAAAATATCTGTCTTCTTTCTTTTTAAAGTTATAAATAATTAAAATAGTAGCGTAATACTTGCTACTTAAGTTATAATTGATATTATTTCAGGGCATGTTAAATAAACCATGGATATTGATATTCAAAAATATTCAATTTTCAAAAATCATTAGACGGTCGGGTTAGAGTAATGCTTGAGGAATTGGTCTGACGGTACTGTGGTTAAGACGGTGTGGGTTCTCAAACACCTGCCTTTAGTGCGGATGTTTGTATTTGATTAATTTGAGCAAATTATCGATCCAAACTTTGACTAGGGTTATTGGCCAATATTAGGAATTAGCGCTGTATAACCTTAGACTTTGATGTGTCTCAAAATAAATAAAAAATGAAAAAGAAAACTAGTTTTGTATATACAGTAATCCTTCGTCAACCGCGGGGGTTCCGTTCTGGATAGAGGGTCGTGGTTGGCGAGCGATTTTCTGGGGTTACACTCTTGAAAACAGAAAAATGTAAAATATATACATACGTATGTACATATGTAATAGTGTGTGAATAATTAAAACAGTATATATATATATATATATATATATATATATATATATATATATATATATATATATATATATATATATATATATTGCTTACGTTATGGAAAATGCTAAGCGGAAACGGACAGGACATCCACATGGAGTACGAATGAAAAATATGTATTGTTAATATCTCCTTATGGGTTCTTTATGCGTTATGCCACCACCTTTTGAATATACAGAGTGTCCCGAAACTCAAATCAAGCGGGTGCCGGGCGAAAGGCCAGGTTATACCAGTTCTCATATGTATATATATATATATATATATATATATATATATATATATATATATATATATATATATATATATATATATATATATATATATCTAAAACAAAGGAAAGGACAGTGTAATTATCGAAATGCTAAAAGCTGGTGGTCGGACGTCACATAAAACACTGGCAAAAGGACAGAAGAATTTCAGTTTTAGGAAGGGATTTGGAGATTGTGGACAGCTTTATATATCTTGGGCAGAGGATTTCAATGGAGGGGAATACCGCTCGGGAGGTGGAACGGCGTGTTAAATGTGGCTGGCAGGCATTTGATAGGCTCAACATAGTGTTTAAGAGCAGACTCCCACTTTGTCTGAAACTCTGTCTACCCGTTATGACATACGTGAAGTGACACTCACATCGCAATCATTTCAAAAGCTTTGGGTGGCACAGAAAGGAATGGAAAGATGTATGCTCGGCATTACAAGACGAGACAGAAAGTCCTGCGCATGGATCAGGGAACAAACAAAAGTCGATGACATTATTGGAAGAGCAAAGCAATTGAAATGGAGATGGGCAGGCCATATAGCGTGGCAAACGTCCGCGAAGAAGACCGAGAGCACGATGGATTGATGACATCGTTAAGTATATTGCACCCGAGTCGCAGAGGAAAGCCCATGACCATGAAAGTTGGAAGCATGCTGAAGAGGCCTTCATCCTGCAGTGGATCGATACGGGCTGATGATGATGATGATGATGGTGATATATAAATATATATATAGACCAACTCGGGATGTCATCGTCTGTACTGCCCTCGACATACGATGTATTTTCCAGAATTTCAAGCAGTTCTGATTCTGATATTTCATGTCGTGAGAAGCTAGAAGTTCTTCAACGGCACTTGGTTCCAACTCTTCAAAACCATCGCCAAACATTTGGTGTGAGATTCTTACGATGTCTTCAATTTCTGTTGCTTTGCCAGGAACTGCTGACGTATCGGCCACAGCCACTGGCTTTAACTTTCTGCGACAAAAATTCAATGTTGATGAACTTAACTCATCCACTGCTTCTTTGATAAATATTATGCAATGTGCAATATTGAAATATTTCCTTGGTAACAGTTAGTAACTAAGGAGTTACCAGTTACTCTTAGTAACAGTGAGAACAGGATTTTGTTCCATGCTATTCAACCCGTAACTGAAAGTTCGCTTGACATAATATCTTTTAAACGCTGCTATTATTCCCTGATCTAATGGTTGAATCAGTGATCTAGTGTTAGAACGTAGGAAGCAAACTTCTAAGATTGGATTAGAAAACTTTAGGGATTCAGAATGGCTGGGAGCATTATAAATATGAAGTAAAGCTTTGAATGGCAACGCTTTTGAGGCAATATTGAATGGTAGTGGTACGAAGCAGTTCAGAAACCCGTCTGTAAATAATGTTGCAGTCACCCAACCTTTTTGATTTACTCTCCAAAAGACCGGTAGATTATTTTTGTTTTTATTTTTTAGAGTAGGTGGGTTAAGATATTTATATATCAGAAGTCTGAAGCATTACTCCAAATTATCTGAAGCATTACAGCAAAAGAGAAGAGTAACCCTATCCTTTGCAGCATTAAATCTTGGTGCGGATCTTTCGGTTTGAGATACAAATATTCGAACAGGCATCTTCTCCCAAAATAAACCTGTCTCATCAGCGTTATATACCTGATCGGGTTGATAACCCTTGCTTTTAATCAATTCTTTGAACTCAGTCGGATACCGATTAGCCGCGTCGTAAATTGCAGAAGCCGACGAATTTTTACGTTGTGTAGCAAAAAGCCCTTTTTAAAATTCTTAAATCAACGTTTACTGGCTTGGAAACTTAGAGATTTTTCATCTGACTTTAGATTCTCGAAAAGACACCTAGCTTTTTCTTTAATAATCCAGCTGCTAAAAGGCATTCTTCGTTTTGTTTGATCTTCGATTCAAATTCCGAGCGCTTTTTCCATCGTGAGAGGTCGCGAGAATCACCTAACTTTATTGCTGGTACTACTACCGTACGAAACACTGGCTGTGGATTGCTCACCGAATGAATTGCTCAGCCTTTTTTGTTGTTCTTACTGTAACTTTAAACTTTTTCGCAGCAGTCGCATACGTTTCATCTGCAGCAAGACAGTCTACAATTGAATTTTTATATCAAGAGTCATAACATTTCAGTATATTACCTGTGGATGCCATTAGAGTTTAAAATTAGGACATATAGATATATCTACGTAATTAAACTCACAAAAATAACAAGATTCTCTCTAATCACCAATTTCGTTTGAATAATGATACATACAAACTATTTAAATGCGTACTCACTGGTGGTGCGTCATGCAAAAATGTAATAAAACCATTCCTGGAAAATTGGAGTAGCAGTTCGCAAGAGATTGCGATGAAAATGCATCGCACTGCTACATAATTCGATTGAAAATTTAGTCTAGACGATTTCGCAACCAAACCAAACCGCGGATAATCTAAACCGCGATCGCTCGTTGACGGGCGATTATTGTACTATAATATATTAAACGTTCAAAAAGTATTTTTTAAAGTTTTAAGTAAAGTAGTATAGTATTTAAGAAACATAACTTATCATGAAGAAAACCAGAAACCTAGTTTCTAAGCTTTGCTTAATAAACTAGATGTTCTTTAGCTTGAGAACACTTGAGAACTTGTAACTTCACCCGCAGTAAGAAAATCGGACTGTACAAAACACTGATTTTCCCAGTACGCATATACGCCTCAGAAATATGACTTACTAACTAAAGCCGATTCAAATCTATTCTCAATTTTTGGGAGAAAATTTTTAAGACGAAGGTTCGGGGTTATGTCGAGGATGGAGTGGAAACCGAAACAATAACGCCGTATACGGCCTCTATACCCACTTTGGAGATGGAGGTGTTGTGTCTAGCATCAAACTCAGATGGCTTAGATGGGTCATGTCATCAGAATAGATTCTAATAGAATGCTTAGCAGAATACTGTCCCAGAAGCCAGACAGTTGGAGAAGACCGAGAATACTTAAACTCAGATGGGGGACAGTGTCAAGCGCGATGTCACAAACATCGGCCTACCAAATTAAAAAACCATAGCAGCTGACAGGAAGAGGAAAATTGCGACAGCTGAGGCCTAAACAGGGCTGAAAGGCTGAGGGGCTGAGAGGCTGAGGGGCTGAGAGGGCTGAGCCTAAAGAGTGTTACAGAAGATGATGAGTTAGTAGTTTAGCTCTCCTGATTATGTTAAAATTCTTTTTTTAAATCTATAAAAGCTACAAATGTGTCTTTTTAATTTGCGTCGGTTCTCAGCTTGTATTTCTCTAAGTGCAAATATTTTATCTACAACCGATAAGCTAAGTAACGCTATAGAAAATTTAAATTATTTTAGAATTGAAAGTGCATTACAATAAAAAATATATTTTTTAATTTGTCACAATTGAAATGATCTTTATAATTTCTGAGAATTAAGGTAAATTATCATTCAATTTTTATATTCGTAAAACGTATGTTGAAGTGAGCATGGGAATTCAATTTTAAAAGCTCAATATGTTATGTTTTAATATTGAATATTTGTCCAAGCGTCAGTAGTATTTGCTATTCTATAATCTTTATTAATCTGAAATATATCTCAATTTTTTATTAAATAAGGTCTTTCTCGCTTTAGTATTGTTTTTCTCAGGACATTTCTGCAAAGAAATATATTGAAATTATGATACTATTACGAAATAATACGCAGTCTCAACGTCAGATATCTCCCAGTTGGATTAAGAAAAAAAATGCCTTTGGAAACTGACCGTTTGTCTAAAAGTGGTAGAAAATGGATCATTGTATCTCATTGTGACTGCCGAATCAGGAACATCTGCGTTGAAAATTCTTGGCGAATCATATCGGGGGAAAAGTTCAATTCTGGGCACAAAGAAAAACAATTATGGTGATGGGAACAACATTTTTAAAAGAATAATTCAGGGATAGTTAGCTGAAGAAAATTTAACTGAACATCGGCTAATTAAAAGCCATGTCCGACTGAAATAGTCCTGCAGAAAAGACCACTGGAATGGGATTCAGTACATAAAAATATGACTAAAACTTGAATGAAGTTGATGTAATTTATAATTATAAAATCTTTCTCCAAAATTTTTATGTAATTATTTTCATGTTTTACAGGGTTGTTTCTCTGACGAGTTAAGTTCCATAACTTGGAAAGGAAAAAAAGTAAGCGTAATGGCATAGTGTGTGATATCCGCAAAAGGCACGAGCAGATTCTATACCCTTGAGGGTACAATAAGACAAGTTCAGTAAAAACAAGTCTTGGAAAATTGTTTGTTGCCTAAAGTCTTTGAATGGTTCCCAGATAATGAAAAAAACGTGACAAAGCGAAGTGCAACGATATTCCTGGCTGAAATATATATTAAGTTTCTGCCTTGACCTGGTCAAGGCAGGAAGATAATATATCGTACTTACTTCACTTAGAAATTTGATTGTAAAAAAAGAAATATAGGTTGATTTTTTAAGCGGGTCCGAAATTTAAATTTAAATAAAACAACAACCAAATTAGATGCCTTGAAACAATTTGTTTTGGACAAAACAACCTTCAGTGACATTAATCTTTCAAAAGAATTTCGAACAAATATCAGCCGCAGCTACTTCTGACAAAGCACATTATGCCAATCCAATTTCCGACATCTTTTTCAAACAATTAGGGTCTTACGTCCGCCATTGTCCGAGTTATGTTAGCTTCTGAAGTGTCAATAGTTAACATAATCGCAAAGAAAATAATCTAAAGGCGTTAAATCACATGACCTTGGTGGCCAATTAACAGGTTCGTTCCTCGACATAATTTTCTCACCGAATTGTTCCCTCAATAAATCAATTGTTGGAATATCATCTCCTCCTGATCAGTACCATGATCATTGATAATTATCTTGTAACGATTCCTATTAACGAATTGATAAATTTAGACCTTCATCAACACTGCCAGCAACATTGGCAATAATAGGTCTTTTTATAGTTGAAAATTTTTTGTGCGCATGCCTTAACTTCCGCCATGTTTTTCGGGCATTTTATGCGTGTATAAGATGTGAATATTATGTTTTCAATGAAATTAAGAAAAAAACATATTTAATTATTAATTCACTATCAGTAGTATAGTTTTAATTGTTATATGTAATTTTAATTGTTAATGTTATCAGAAAAAAAAATAAAAAAAAACGTTGTTATAGGATATGTTGCAACGATACGTGTAATTAATCATTTTTGGAGCATTTATATTACTTTATTAGTTTTCCAAAGCCATGTCTTGAATATCGTCAAAAACCAAAAAACCAAATTAAATCAACCAATCACAAACATATAAAAATGTGTCTAAAGTGTGCTTAAGTATGATTTGTGAATTAAGAAATGTGGACGAGGTGATGGTCGATTTCAATCGATTGGTCATATTAACAAAGATATGTATATTTGTTCACTTTATTTCGAAAGAGAAAGTGGTCTAACAACAGAACATCCTGACCCCATCAGTTGTGTAAGAAAAAATCATGTAATAAGGTAATTTTAAACAATTTAATTGTTAATGAAATAGATTATGGTATAACCTCAAATGATGAATATTTTTTGTAGGTAAAAATAGCAAGGATCTGTTTGGCTCACAAATATGAACAAACTCGTGGCGTAAGTTAATTATTTTATAAAGTTGGTCCTATGGTAGAGATAAAAATATCAAATAAAAATGAAAATTTGTTCCAAACAATATAAAAATAAATGTAATGTTATAACTATAAAGATATAAATATAATAAATGCAATGTTGTAAATATAATAAATATAAAACTAATATGAATAAAATTGTCAACCTAACCTTTCAACAAGTTCTGTTTTATTTCTATGTTGGGGACGGCAATCGCATTTTCACCATCGTTATAATCGAATACATTTATGTGTTGCTATTGTGGGATACACTAATAAAACATCATCACTGAATTTTTCATTTAGTTGCACTGATAATAAGAGTCCTTGTTATCCAGCCATATTTATATAAAGTGCCCGAAAGTTTCATATTAACGCCTCGTTAACATGACGGACACGCGACTAGTCCTGAAAAGGTCTATCAGCGTGAAATGCGTTCGGAATTTGTCGATCATTCGGTGAATATATCGCGATTTGCAAGAGTTGGTCTGATGTTAAACGTTCCATGATATTTTTCCAGACATTTGATGTGGTATGTTGATTGTCATGATGATTTGACAGTGGGCTCTATAGGAATTCCGGTATACTAAAAAAATCACCCTTTATAATTCGAACAACTAACATTATATTTTATTCGACCCATATTGCACGTGATTGGTTGAAAATTCCTTCAGCCGTAATAAGAATGTCAACACTATCTTCCAAGACTATTTTCTGGCCTTATTGCCATCATTAGTCAGAATCGTGCCGACGTCTGAGCTGAAGTCGTAACGAAGGAGCCACCGGCATGGGAGCTTGATGTCGTTTATTCTAACCTTTTTAATGGCTATTTATCGAGATAACCAGTGTCAATTAAAATTTACTGCAACCTTAATGTGCCTATGGTACTTAGGAATAGAAAAAGTGAAAACTATTACTAGAGAATATTATTTAATGAACGCGTGCTCTAAATATAGTCGGAGATTGAAATTTTTTATATTATACAAATTAACCTCAACTTCCTCTGCATCGCGAATATCTGACGATCTAATGCTTTTCATAAATACTTTATGATAAATATATCGATTTTAACAAGACATTATTAGAACGTCGTCATTAAAATGCGGTGGGAATTAAAAGAACCGGCGTCGTAATAAAACTAGAAATTAAACGACACTCCCGTTTGATCGGGCCAAAATGATATTCATGATTTCTCCAGATAATAACCGTCATTCCGTCCGAAGTTGCCTTTTTGGAGAACTAGTCAGCTCCGACGGATATTGCATTTTGTGACGCAATTAAAAACGTCAGTTTTTTTTCTTCCGAATCGCTTTTCCATTTCGGAAAAGATTATGCGGAAATTCGACTTTATCATAGGAATTACGATCATACTCGTTGCCGTGTCGTTTTTATATCTAGTACAGGGGTCCCCAAACTTTTTAAGTATAAGCCCATGTAAGATAAGTATAGAGAAAACTTCCTCACTACAAGAACGAAATTGGTCAATTTATTCTTATATTATTATAATATATATTATCATCATCGTCAGCCCGTGTCTATCTACAGCAGGTTGTTGGTCTCTTCAGTATGCTTTCAACTCGCGTGGTCCTGCACTTTCTTCTGCCAATTCAGGTCTAATTTAATAATGTCATCAGTCCATCTTCCTTTCAGTCTTCTTCGTAGGCGTTTTGTGTGATCAAGCGGTATCCACACTAGGATTGTCCTGGTCCACCTGTCGTTACAATACCTCGCTAATGGGCTGTCCACCATTTCAATTCTTTACTCTTCCAAGATTCCAATCACTTTAGTTTGTTATAGCATACATATATTAAGCATATATCTTTTCATTCCTCTCTGTGCTACCCGAAGTGTTTGAACTGATTATGAAATGAGTATCCAGGTTTTACTTCCGTATGTCATAACGGACAGCATGCACTGACAAAGACTTTTCTTTTCAGGCAAAGTGAGAGCTTAAACACCATGTTGAACCTATCAAATGCTTGGCAATCACACTTAACATATCGCTTTTCATCCCGCTCCATTAAAATCCTCTGCCCAAGATATATCCAACCTAGAAATCCCTTTGTTTCCCCTTTTTCCCTTTTCCCTTTTTTAAAATAGAAATAATTGTTCTGTCCTCAGCAAATTTATTAAATATGACCGGAGTTTTTTTAGGTTTATTTTTATTACAAATGGTTCTCCAGCCCTTTGCAGCTCTTTTGTAGCTACTCTGGGCATTGTAAAAAGAGAACGATGCAAATCTCAGATGGCTTAAAAATGCACTATTAATTTTTATCACCTGTTCTCAGTCCGGAATGCGTCTTTGATATATATACAGTGTGTCACATTTAAAATGAAGACCATTCATATTTGACGTAAAAAGAGAACGATATCATATGCGAATCTAAGATGGCTTAACAATGCACTATTAATTTTTACCATCTGTTCTCAGTCCGGAATGACTCTTTGATATATATATATATATATATATATATATATATATATATATATATATATATATATATATATATATATATATATATATATATATATATATATATATACAGTGTGTCACATTTAAAATGGAAGATACTATCTATTATCGTATATTTCATTCATTCTATATCGCTTTTTCAAGGAATACAGATTTTTAGGAAGGAAGGAATAAGAATTTTTGCACAATCATACAGATTTTTTAAGATACTTAACTGAAATCTGCACTTTAAACTTAGCTTACTACGAATTTACAAACAGGGTCAATTCTCGATATCTTGCTTTGCGTTAGAGATGTTGGAAAAGGTCATTAGAACAAATTGTTCAGAATATTATTTTAACCCCACATACCGACTTTCATGACAAAGTTTACATTTTAAATGTTTCCATTATTTTGGACTATACACAAAATTATTAAGGTTATGTTTTAATTTGATAATTAGTGTGCCATGGTGACATGTAAAAAGTTAAAACTTGACACATTGTCAATTTAATAGTGTAATGTATTCAAATATGCCAGTAACATAAATTGCACTTACAAAGGAGTAATTATTTTATTCTTATAGAAATACATTTTTTTTCTAATTGATCAAATTTAGGAAAAAGCATACAAAAATTTTCATAGTACAAATAATTAACTATCAAATGTGATATTCGAATACGTTTTTCGATTCTTTTACGATTCTGTTTAGCTACTCGTTAAAGTTCCGGAATGCTGATTTCTTGACAGGCCTTATTCTGGCACAAAGCTAATCTTGATTTCTGGGCCTTGTTTTATAAACTCTATTTTTGATCATTCCCCAAAAATAGAAATCGAGGAGTGTAATATCGGGAAACCCTTGAGGCCACAGTTCAAAAGGACTGTTTCTTCCTATCCAGCGCACAGATAATTTTTGGTTCAACCATTAACAAGCTGCTGCATTATCTAGCTGCAAATATATATTCTGTCGCACATTAAGAGTAAGATTTTCAATTTTATCCCAAAAATTCCCCATCGAAGAAGTTAACTAAAAGACCAACATTCAATGATTCATTAAAGAAAAAAGGACTAATTATTCCGTTTCCTAAAATCTCACAGCAGACATTGACTTTCTAGGAATATTGGCCTTTACAATTTATTTTCGAGTCAGAATTATCTCTAGCCAGTATCTACAGTTTTGAGACGATACAACCCCATTAGTGGTGAATATAGCTTCATCAGCAAACATAATCTTCTTCAAGAAATGTCTGTCATTTAAAAAATTACCTTGGGCCCAATAACAATAGTCTAATCATTTATTATCACCACCTTCTTTCAATGTATAAAAGATCTTCGGTTTATAGAGTCTCATTTTGTGACGAACGAAACATCTTTTGATTTTATCATTGCTAATATTCAGTTGAGACGATAAATCTTGAAGGCCCATGCATGGATTTGTTCGATTTGCCGCCAATATAGCGTTATCCTGAGGACGCAGGTGTATACGATGAGGTAATGGCACACTAATTATCAAATTAATACATAAGCTTGTAATAATTTTATGTAGAGACCAAAATAATGAAAAAAATTAAAAATGCGAATTTTGTCATGAAACGCGGTATGTGGGGTTAAAACAATATTGTGAACAACTTTATCTAATAACTTTTTTTGGATACATCTAACACGAAGCAAAATATCGAGAATTGACCCTGTTTGTCAATTCGTAGTAGGCTGAGTTGAAAATTCAGACTTCAGGTGAGTGTCTTAAAAATGTGACCGACCCATCAAACCGTATGACTGTGACATACTGTATGAATATGTCATATATATTATACGTGATATAGGTTGATAGCGTAAAGAAAGATCGAGCAGGGATAAATAAGTTGTGAACCTAATATGTGGAACTAGCATATAGTGGGTATACTCAGAGAGAGGGAGTCAATGAAGTAGGCAAAAAGAAATGCATATAATAGATATAAGATGAAAATAACTTTACATTTAATATATTTATTACGTCTTATGTTCATAGTTTTCTATATTAATTTATTATACCATATAACAAAAACAGTTTTAGTGTTCGTGGCAAACCGATCACATTTTTAAAGCGAAACAATTATAAACCCATTTCCATTCAGTATATCCTGACGGAAATTGCTTCAAACCACACACACAGAATCTATAACAAATCTAGACCACATAATATTCGTGGAATGCGAGAAAATTAATATCTATACCTCCGGATTAATTTCACAGTGCCCTTCAGATGCCCCGGCCGATATCCCGGCCAATTACATGGAATTCCCATTAACCGATGTTGGAGGGACACCGAATTATAAACTTACGGTCTAGCTGGGAGCGTGCGAGCGTCAACGAATAGAATCGACGATCTATCCTTTTGATTTCGACCTCTGGAAACGGTCGTTTTGGCACTGAATACAACGTAGCTATTGTCAATGTCTTCATCTAGGTGTATCCGTCTGTATTATAATCATATTTTTATTTCATAATATCAACTAAAACTTTACGGATACATATAGAGAGTGTAAAAAAAATAGCTTTCGTAAATTTAACCATCGGTTCTTTATATTGTTTTCAAAAAAATGCTTTCTTAAAACGTGTATACAAAATCTAACCATTTTCGCTGAAAACACTATTTTATTTAACAAATAAGAATGTTCAGACGCCAATTAAGAATGTTCAGTTTTTTGTTTCATTGTTTTCTTAAGGTTAAATAATGGGAAGTTCAAATTAAGCGTTTTTTTTTTATTCTGGGATAATACACATAGGTTGTTGTAAATTTGCCTAGATATAGTCTCATTTCAGAAGTGTAGTGAATGATATTTATAAAAATGGAGTCGTACACAATAAAACAACGTGTTAAAATTGTTGAATTTTCCGAAAATGGGCGTTCAGTGAAAAATGTTTTTAGAAAATTACGTGATATTTACGGTTCGCATAATCGCCCATCTGATAGCATTATCAATCGAATTGTTCAATAATTTTAAGAAACTGGTTCATGGTAGATAAAAGAAGAGCAATATGTGGTGGTCGATCATAAGAGCATATTGATCTAGTACGTGAAAGTGTTGCTGAAGACCCATACATTTCCGTTACACCACATTCATAACAATTTGGACTCAGTAAATCCACAACATGGCGTATTTTACGAAAGGATTTGACTCTGAATGCATATAAGATATACCATAGCTCTCATATCAAATAACAGATATGAAATAACTTAGGAACTAAAGCCACTGGATCATTCAAAATGCCGTGCATTTGTTAATTGGATCAAAGAACAAACAGATATTTTTTCTCAAAAAATCATTTTTTCAGATGAAGCCTTTTGAAATCGATGAACCTTTTGAAATTGGTGGCTATGTTACAGTGGTGGGTTGAGGGTTTTAAAGTTGGAAGGCGTAGAAGTGCTGCTAAAGATTTTTTTTCCTATTTTTACATTTTTTTTAACTTGACTCAATTTCAACACGGGCGTTAGTTTTTAAATCAGACACTTTTATGTTTGCAATTAAAAGTTGATTATTTTTATTTAAAAAGTACTACTCAGTGTGCACACACGTAGCAAATCTCAAATCAAAACAAGTATTCGTATAGCGAATGAAATACGCGACGCGAGACGTATCAAATGCTCCCTACCCGTCAAATCAGTGTTTAAAATTAATTACCGATACTCTCGGTCGCAGGGAATCTACGTCCAAATCGCATGTTTTAGAAATCAGTTATACCTCCGAATTCTGGCAACCAACAAAACATGTAACGCCAACGACGAGATAATATAACGTAGCGTACGGTCACTGGAGGTAAACATCCGACCAACCGTGGCGAGAGGATGGAATTTTTATCCGCATTATTCGATGTGATGGGTCGACAGACGTTCTTCTACATTTGGAGATTTATATCTTAAATATATTAATAATACCTTATCCAGTACACCTCGCCTAAGGTACTGGACGGGTCACGGGTGGTGGATAGTGAAAGTTCCATTAGATATTAATGGACAGCTGCGAATATCCCAAAATAAGCAGCCCTGAACCAAGGCAAAAAGAAAACTAAATCCACTTAGCGTCTGACTTGTATCAAGCGGCTGAGTGGTCAGCGTCTGTTCACCAGTGGTGCGGTTGATATTTAAATTCTGGAACTAACCCCTCCAGTCTTAACCTCTGAACCGTCATGGTCCAAACCTTTAATTCAAAGTACAAGTTGAAGCGTTCTAGTAATTACAAAATTACCCCAGGAGGTAGACAATCCTCTGCCAGCTTTGCTGGTACAACCAGACTTTCGGATTCTGGGGCGTCCGGGCTTAAACGCAAAATCTTTCAGAGGGAGTCGGAGACCTCTGGCCAACGTCTGAAACCGAAAATAAAAACTTTCTTTGGAACGGTAAATATCAATTCTCTCCTGCGTCCAGGAAAACTACACGAATTGGGGCGAACATTAAATCAGCAAAAAATCCAAATTTTAGCTTTGCAAGAAACCAGATTGATAGATAACAGCTTGGAATTCGGCAACTACAGACTTTCTAAAAGTAAAACGGACAAAAGAATACTCAAAAATACACCACATCTCGGTGTTGCTTTCGCTGTCTCAAGAAACATTCTTGGTTCTATAACAAATGTCCAGCCAGTAAATAATCGACTTATGACACTATCCCTCAAGTGTGCTAACAAAAACTATACATTAATCAATGCACCTCCCAGTTAACGAAGAAAATAAATCTAACCCTGAAAAAGTAAATAAGTCCTGGGAAATTCTGGAAAAGACTATCTCTAAAATTCCCTCTAACCATGTAAAAATCCTATTGGGTGATTTCAACGCCCAACTAGGAAAAGAAAAAAGTATAGGAAAACAGTCGGCAGTTTTCCCGCTCATGAATGGACTAACCATAATGGTAGAAGATTGGTTGAACTATGTTCGCAGTTTAATCTAAAAATAATGTCAACCCATTTTAAGAAGAAAATAACAAAACAAAAGACCTGGAGGTGCCCAAACACGTACATGAATTTCAAATTGACCATGTTGCCATTTCGTACCCAAATTATAAAGAGATTTTGAATGTTCAAGTCAGGAAAGGAGCAAATATGGACACGGATCACTACTTAACTAGAATCAAACTTAGCTTAAAACCTCGAAAACTTATTCAAAAGGGGCTGCTAATACCAAAGTTTGACCCAACGAAAATAAAACCAGCCCTAACAGAAGAGCTTGATAAACAACCTGCACAGAACTGGCAAGAATTAAAACAAAAAATTATTAAAACAGCCTTAAAGTTGGTCCCTTTACAAAAACGTAGAAAACATCCGTGGTGGGATGAAGTTTGCGAGCAAGCAGTATTAAGCCGAAGTAAAGCATTCAAAGATTGGAATAGTCCAAAAACAACAAAAAACTATAACATCTTTTTGGAAGTAAGAAAAGAAACATCGAAGCTAATTAGACAAACTAAAAGAAAATATGAAAACAATCAACTTAATGAAATAGAAAAAGATTTCCAAAAAAATAACACTTGAAACTTTTACAAAACATTTAAAATTAAATTAACAGGCTATCAACCACAAAGTCTTTGCTTCCAAAAGGAAAACGGACATTAGCTCTAAATAACCAAGACAATTGCAAAAAACTTGCGAAATATTTTGAACAAATACTAAACTGTCCTGAGCCCTTAAACAAATTACCAACACTAAACCCTAAACAAACAACCCCAGATTTATTACCACCGAATGAAGAGGAAATAATTAGGCAAATCAAGTGGCTTAAAAATAACAAAGCTTCTGATGAAGATGGAATCAGTGCTGAACTTTTGAAATCCGCTGGTCCAGGTACAATCAAGGAAATAACCAAAATTCTACAAGAAGTTTGGCGAACCGAACGGATTCCGGAAGACTGGAAAGATGCTCTAATCCATCCACTACATAAGAAAGGAGATAGAACGGATGTAAACAACTATAGAGGGATAAGAGATATCCCTCTATAGCGGGATTTTTCTTCTTTTTCTCCCAGTTTGTTACAAGATTCTATCTTAATGTCTACTAGACAGAGCACAGGGACAGTTAGAACCGAACATAGGTGAATATCAAGCAGGTTTTCGACCGGGCAGATCCTGCCCTGAACAGATCCTGAATCTAAAGTTGATTTTAAGGCATCAAAAACTGTACAATAAAAATCTCGTCTGTACATTTGTGGATTTCAAAAAAGCATATGATTCTATTGACCGCGAATCTTTATTCCGAATCTTGAAAGAACAAGGACTAGATCTGAAAACGCTGGCAATTATTAAAGCAACGTTAACTAACACAAGGTCAAAAGTTAAATTCATGAGTGACATCTCAGAGCCCTTCGAAATTAAAACTGGTGTGAGACAAGGGGATGGACTCTCGCCACTCTTATTTAACTGTGTTCTAGAAAAAGTAATACAGGAGTGGCGTGAAAAAAAGTCGGCACTGAATATTGACCAGCCCATTAAACTAGGGAGAACCAACATCAAAATTGATTGTCTGGCATTTGCTGATGATCTAGCAATTTTAGCTCAAGATGTATTAACGGCACAGAAACAGATTGAAATCCTAAAAGAAACAGCAGAAAAGGTAGGACTCCAAATTTCCTTTGAAAAGACACAATACATGACCTGCAACAGACTAAGAACGCCATTCCTAAAAACAAAATATGATAACATCAGACGAGTCTCCCAATTCAAATATTTGGGTGAAATAATCATGGAAAATGGGTTGGAAAAAGCGGCCAATAAGAGTAGATGTCAAAAAATGGAAACGGCATTGAGACTTACATAAAATATTTACAACAGAAATGCCTATCTAAAAACACAAAACTGAGACATTACAACACGGTTATTAAACCAGAATGTCTATATGCTGCAGAAACCCTCATTTTGAATAGAAAGAGGGACATCGAGGACATTGAAAAGAAGGAAAGAAAAATCATAAGAAAAATCCTAGGCCCCAAACAAATAAATAGCACAACATACCGACTTCGAGAAAACCAAGAAATCAATACACAGATATACATAGCGATATGAGAAAAAGAAGACTTAAGTTTTACGGACACATCAAACGAATGAATCCGAGTAGGCTAACTAGACAAATAGTTGAATTTTATGAAAATAAGAGTAGAGTTAAAATAGAAACAATTAAATGGATTGCTACAATTAAAGAGGACCTAAGATCAGCAAATATTACACAAAGTGAAATTCAGGATAGAAATTGTTTCAGACACAAGGTTAACGTTTAGGAGGTTGGCCAGTGAGAAAAATGTAGGAAGACTGGAACAACTTGGTCTGACGAAAGGAAAAAAGCTCATAGCGAAAGAATGAAATTAGTATGGCTCAAAGGAAGGCTAACAACAACAAACGCCTCTAATTGTACATCGCGTGGTCCACCAGGGCCCATACGTGAATAATAAATAATAATACCTTAAAATGAGTTAAAGGAAATACACTGAACGGAAATAAAATATGGTGTTTTGCTCTGAAAAATTGTTTGCTGTGATAAATGCTGGAGCGGCGACGCCACAACGCCCTCCCTCACGAGCCGCCACTGCATTGTTAATAAATAAATAGTCGAATTTGTGGTGAGGAAAATCCACGATTGATTCATATGAAACCTTTATATTCTAAACGAGTCAGTATTGGTGTGTATTATTTTCAGGAGGCCCATTCGGGCTGATTTTTTTTAAGAATGCTGCTGCTAAAGCTGTAACTGTGAATGGTATTCGACATCTTGAGATGATAACTGAATTTTTGTGGGCTGAATTAAATAATATTGATCTAGAGGATATGTGGTTTCAATAGAATGGCGCCGCACTTCACTCTGCTAATGAAACAATTGATTTATTTTATTAAGAGACACATTTCTTGGACAAGTTATTGCAAAAAACGGTGATTATAATTGGTCACCAAGATTATATAAAAATCAGGTCTATAAGAACAATTCATAATCGATTCATGAACGAAAGGATGAAATTATTCGAGTCATTCCTGAGATAACATAGAGTCACGGTTACGCCATCCAAAATTTTGATAAAAGAATAGACATCTGTGTAGCTGCAAGAGGTGGTCATTTGACAGATATTGTGTTCCGTTTTTAGATATTTCATTATGCTTCAATCATCAATATTTTTTTTTTGAAATCAACGCAAATTCTGTGTTTTATCCAAGAATTGAAATAACTGCTCAATTTGAAAACCCTTTAAAATGTAATATGTTTGTAACCATTTACTCCATACGTTTCAGCATACATTTGGTTTGTATTTTTCAAAAAAAGACAAGTTTACAAATTAATGTCGTTTAATGTCAAAGTTGAAACTACCAGCACTAATTTTTTACATCGTAGTACTATAACAAGTTTTAAATAATGCACGTCGTACCAAGAAATACGTGAATAAATGTTTTATTAAACTAAATTTTCAAAATGTTGATCATTTGAATCAATCGAAGCCTGGCCCAGTAAATAAGAAGTTTATCGTTATATTCGCGTACAGAATACAATTTTGTTTTAGTTGGAATTTAAATACATATAGTGAAATAATTTTCGTCAACCAACACGTGGGGATCATTTCAATTACTCAATACTACTTTGGCATTTTTTGACTGATGTATGGCTGATTCTTAATTTAAATGAAAATGTTTTAACAATGTTTATTAGTTTATTTGTTAAATAATAACCATTTTTTATTTGCCAAATATGCTTTTATACATGACACATTTTACTTAAATTGATAATTCTCTTTATAGCTTTTCCATCGGCGATTTAATAATTTTTCAGCTTTTTTCAGAACATTTTTCTTATATATATATATATATATATATATATATATATATATATATATATATATATATATATATATATATATACATATGAGAACTGGTATAACCTGGCCTTTCGCCCGGGAGTTGGAGTTTCGGGACACTCTGTATATTCAAAAGGTGGTGGCATAACGCATAACGGACCCATAGGGAGATATTAACAACAGATATTTTTCATTCGTACTCCATGTGGATGTCCTGTCCGTTTCCGCTTAGCATTTTCCATAACGTAAGCAATTGTTCCCCGGGACCGGTTTCTGGCTTAAGGCATCATCAGTTTAGCTCAAATTCCACCCAGGTAAACGTCTGAAAGACCAGTCAGAGCCAAATATCATATAATTTGGCATTATCAGATGGTGAGTATAATTTCGTAGAGTTCACGCCATCCTATGGTACCAGGTAAGCTCCTTCAGACGCTTACATGACAATATAGCTCGAGCCCACCTGATGATGGCCGTTAGGTCAGAAACCCCTTTTGGGATTTATTATATAATATAATGGACGGCTGAAAGAACGGGTAAAGCACCCACGTAGAGTATGGGTAACATTTTGTGGCCTAGATGCTCTACTTGATTGGATTCGAAATTATTTTACTAAAACTCTATCATGTTCAATCTTTATTTTTAAGAGTTCAAACTCATCAACAAAGAAACCTCCTCAAAAACTACCGGATTTATCCAAAAGAGAATTTTATTTATATATTATTATTTTTTATTATTTTATTATTTTATTATTTTATATTTATATATTAGAATATTATTTAATTTTATACAAATAATGTGTAATAATCAACATGTTGCACCGGAGCTGTAATTAAAAAAAATATATTAGCTATAGAATTTTGCAGTAACAGTGCCTCAATTCATATTTTTGTAGGACATTTTTTATCCTTTCTTTTAGTTGAATTTTTTTTCTATCAATCAAATTCCTCAATTATAAAATGTGTCCAAACTCGAATTGTCACTCGAGAAATACCTTTAGTTGGTCATAACTGATGGTGAAAGAAAATAATATCCTGGTAATTTATTAGGGAGAGAAAAGAAGTGTAAGAAAATTAGAAAAAAATCTAGATGAATTACAAGAAATGAAATAACCATTTGGATTTGGAATTGAATAATGTGATTTTACAGTTGTGTCAAATAAATGACTTTTATTCTTTAAAATTGAATTGGACAGGTTGATATATTATTTTCTTTTGATACTTAAAACTATTAAATTAATATGCGTTACAGATTATGCACTTTGATTTTTTATACAAATAACTTCATACAGTAGAGAACTTAAAATTTATTTTTATCTTTCAACTTAGAATATGATTGTTGTACTATTAGTATTTGAATTTATTAATTTCATTATTAAATAGAAATTTGAATTTATAAATTCTATAATTAATTCTATTAATTCTATTTCTAATTTATAGTTCCATTAGAATCTTAGGTGTGAAACACTAAACTCGAAGAGATTTATCACTAAACACAAAATCACTTTTTTTAGTAAGTAACGCCATTTTGATGTTGAACCTGAAATCTTTTCAGACTACCCTTGTATTATTACTAATCTGAAACAATCTCACATCACTATATAAGATTTTATACGATAAATTATGGGCATATTCAAAAATAAATATTCTACTTTCGACTTAATTTCGATTTAATCAACGTCCCCATTGAAAATAATCTGTTCCTAAACATATTTGCTTTACTTTTAATTTATTTATTTTGTTTAAATCAATCAAATTTCCTACACAATTATAAAAATACTTCACTCGCTAAGCCCTAATTCTGTTTCCGCTAATACCTTGGATCCCTCGAAAGGTACAACTTTTCCGAAATCGACTTCCCACGCAATTAAAATGACCTGGTCCAATCTGACGCTATATGAAAATAATTTCTCGGTAATTTATTTTGAGGTGGAAGGTGGTCACCCGAATTAAGAAAAATATACATAGAGGATTTACAAAAGTTAAAATAACAATTCTAATTTGAAAATAAATTATATCGTGTTACAGTGGTGTTATACAGAGCCTTCAGTTAATTCTATAACCCACATAATATTAATTGTTAAATTATTTAAATTTAGGAACGTTTATTTTTTTATGCTGAGTTATTTAAAAATATTACTAAAATTTCCTCTAGCTCTATCATTTAACAAAACACCCTTTTTTAAAAATTAATTTCTCAATCCTCTAAGAGATTTAGTTTTTATATAATAGAATATATAAAAAACGTATTATGATTTTTATAAGAAGATACATCTAAAAGGAGTCGAGAAATTAATAAAATAAAAAATATATTTTGCTAAATGGATAGGTAGACTTGGTAGAATGGTTTACCCTTGTTAAATTTATATAGCGCATTTAGACACTGAAAAAATATATTTCCCCACTATCATCATTTATAATATTATTATGCCAAAGGACAGTTTAGATTATAACTACTTTCCTTACTATTAGTTTAATATAGTTCGTATTTGCAAAAGCCATTGTATGTCGAAACAATTGTAATAAATATTAATTTTAAATATAGTGGAAATTTAGATATAAATATTAGTTTGTTTATTTAAACTGTATTCTTTGATTCTGAAAGGAAATCTCATGATAAAAAAAAGTTTGGATTATCATTAATTAAAGAAAAAGTATTTTGATTGTGTGTGACAAGTTTATTCATTTACAAAGATAGATATTTCGGTTAATAATATTGATTTTGCTAACAAATTGCATTACTGATACATTTGATGGTATTGGCTAATAACGTCTATAGCGTTTTGGAGAGTAACATACGCCATATAAAGCCAGTTAGCTATTAGTTGTAATTATGCAAATAACATATTTTTTTAAGTTCTGAATATATCGAATTATGTACAAAAAGATACGTTTTGTAGGGAAGTTTAATAACTTTCTTTTATTTGAAGAAAAAGGCTGCTGAAAGTTGTCGATTATCGGTTGAAGCATATGGTCTAACCTAAAAAACTTGTAAACGATGGTTTAAAAACTTTAAAACCTGAGATTTTAATGTATAAGACAAGGAGCGTCCGGGACAGCGGAAAAAGTTTGAAAATGCAGATTTGCAAATACTATTGGCTGAAGACTCAACTCATACGTTGAAACAATTGGCAGAAACATTAAATGTTAATCAATCTACCATTTCCAAGCGTGTACACGCATTGAAAAAGATCCAGAAGGAATAAAAATGGGTAACATGCGAATTGAAGGAAAGAAACAATGAAAGCGAAAAAACCACATGTGAAATTTTGCTGACCAGACAGAAAAGAAAACGTTTTTTTTGCATCGAGTTGTGACAGGTGATGAATAGTGGATGTATTTTTGCAACCCAAAGCTCAAAAAATCATGTGTAGATCCTGGCTAGCCTTCAACATCACAACCAATGCGCAATATACATAGAAACTGCTGAAACCTGTTGAAACGATTACTGGCAATCGATACCGACAACAGTTGATAAAATTGAAGTCAGCATTGAAGAAAAAATGACCAGAATACGTCCAAAGACACGATAAAGTAATTTTCTAACGTGACAATGCTCAGTTGCGTGTTGCAAAATATGTAAAAAACTATTTGGCAAACGTTAAATGGGACATTCTACCCCACCCGACGCATTCACCCGAGTTAGTCCCTTCGGACAACCATATATTTCGATCGATGCAGCACGGGCTTTCAGAAAAATACATACATTCTTACAAATAAGTGAAAATTTGGTTTAATGAATGGTTGGTCTCAAGAACCCAGAAGTTCTTTAGGCGAGGAATGCATTCTTTCACAGAATGATGGAATACAGAAAAAGTAATATCTAACAATGGCCAATACTTTGATTGTTAAGGTAATTTATTTTGTTATGGAAAAAATCTTTTATATTTTGCGAAAAAATTGACATTATTAACCGAAACACATATTAAGTAAATGTTATTATATTTAAGATTATAGAATAGTACAAAACAGCAGATGAATAGACATTCGATCAAAGTAGATATCCTAAATTTTCTGGATACTTCTTTTCGTAGAAATTCTTTCTCGAAACTGATTTCTTTACTTTTTCAATCAATCAAATCTTCTCAAAAATGAAAAAAAAACATTCACTGTTCAAGCTAAAATACTCTTGGATAATACCTTGAATCCTATGGAATGTAGCATTTTTTGGGAAACGACTTTTAAAACTATTTAAATTACTTGGTTCAAACGGAGGGTATAGAAAAATAAATTGCCGTAATATATTTTGGAGTGGAAAGCAAAATGGTCGAGGAAATTAAAAGAAATCTAATTGAATTAAAGAGGGTGATATAATAATTTTTGGCGTTGGCGTTTAACAGTCGTGTTAAATATCATATTAAGACAACTATTCAAAGTAGGTTCCATAATGGAATTTTGTTTCAATTTTTGTCGTTTGAGAAAAGTTTCCTCAGAATATCCGAAACTGTTTGACATACTTTTAAAAAGTGAAACACGGCCATTGTTAGATTCAAAGCAATATTTGTTTTTTTTTTAAGGTAATAATGTTCCCCCCCCCACCCCCCTGGCTACGCCCGTGTATTACATGGTATTCTCAAATGTTGTTCGCTCGAGTGAAAAGTCCAGCACTCAAAGCAAACAACACTGGAATGATTTTCAAACATTATCCACCATCCGTGAAATTATTGAATGAATTATATATAGGGTTATTATTATGTATGGAAACGGTCAAATATCTCGAAAACACTTTGAGATTCCTTAATGAAATTTTGTACACAAACATCAGGATACATTTGAACTTTTTGGGTTTTTTTTTTCTTGTCACATATTTGAAATCCAAGGCTAACTTGATTTTTTTTAACCACAACCTTATTTGAATTTGGCATTGTTGGAAAAAGCATTTTTTTGTGAATTTTAAAAGATGTTTCGGTCTCTTTTGTCAATATCAGATTAAAAAAACAATATTAAAACTATATTTTTTTTATTAAAGAACTCTTTACATGAGGTGTTCAAAGTCTGATGACCTTCCCGGCCATTTGATAGCTCCTAGTCGACCGATCCACTTTTGGCAAAGTAGTGTTAAAAAAAATTGTAACGTTAATGCCATAGTGTGCTGGTGCACTATATTGCTGTAACTATATTTCCTGGTTTTGTTTGATTTAATGTGGAAGCAGGTGCAAACGTTTAAGGATGATATTTTCTTCAAATAGGTCTAAATACTTATCTGATCTCAAGTTGCCATCAATAAAAAAAAAATTACTATTGTGTTCATGGTGGACTGACCAACGTTTCAAAAAGATATTCTTGCCACTAAATCCCATTCAAGCATTAAGCTTTTGAGGATACTATATACAAACCTGCTCCATCCCGCGCGGATGGAGTATCAGCCCAGTATCTACATATATATATATATATATATATATATATATATATATATATATATATATATATATATATATATATATATATATATATATATATATATATATCGTTCGATTCTTCACAAAGAAAGGCGTAAATATTTATGTGCCTTGGTAAACTAATTTGCAAATTAGGAACAAAACGTTGGCCGATCCCATTTAAATTATAGACGGCTGTGCTTACTGATTCAAGTTAAACCTTATTCTGAAATTTAACTTTGAGATCGGAATACTAAATTGCTTCTTGTACTTTCAAAAGCTATACAGTTTGCACTAATCGAGAGAAATCTGCATTATGTTTGGCTCAAATGCATTATTTATACAAATATAGAAACGTGCATTAAGGCACTCTATTTCTATTGATTAAAATAGGAATGCAACATTTCTTCTGAAAGGTTTAGTAATAATTACGTAATGTTGCCTGCTATATTTAAAATATTATAAATGTCACATGTTGTTATTTGAGTTCAGTATATTCTAGTAATTCATCGTGACGACATAAGTGCCTTAACAGCAATTGATAATTGTTTAAAAGTTTTATGAGAATAAGCGTTTCTTTTTTAACAGTAAACGTGTTATACCTGTTAAAAAATTAAAAGAAAATAGTTTTTTTTCTCTTAATTTTACTAAACAACCAAATATACTTCGAAATGACAGTATTTGCTTGTAAACCTCTTGGTCTTATCTTCGACCATAGGCACTTTTAGGTCTCGATTGATGTCTTCATTTCGGATGTACCACAGGGCATTGACAATACTGCGAAGTACTTTATTTGGAACGTCTGAATGACTTTTATATTAGATTTTTTGGTGTATCCCCAAAGCTGGATGCTATAAGTCCATATAAGCTCCAGAATAGCGAACACAGAGTGGCGCCTTAGTAGCCAATACATTATACTGAATTTGAGACCCAGTGGCTCACGTTTCTTCTTCACATGCCTTTTCCATCTTAGCTTGGCATCCAGAGTCCTGCCCAGATACTTTGCTTCGTTGGCAAGTGGAATTCTTTTCTGGCTGACTATCACTGGTATATAGTTAAGTTTTCTGTTGGTAAAATTGGCATGGGTCGACTTCGCCTCATTTAATTTAATGCGCCATTTCTTTGTCCAATTGGTGACATTGTTGATAGCTATTAGCATTTGTTTGTAGCTGAATGAATTTCATTTCCAACAGCGAGTAAAGCAGTATCATCGGCGAATGTTGCCGTCACTACTCCAGTACTCCACTGCTCTGCGGGATATCGCTGGTGTATAGCAAATAAAGGACAGGTTCGAGAACGCTGCCTTGTGGAACTCCAATATATATATATTTTTAAGATCTGAATATTCTTCACCATGCTTGACTCTAAAGTGACGGTCAGTGATGCATGAATGAATAATTTGGCTCATTTGTTGTGGTAGATATTTTTCCAGTTTGTGTTGTGACAGTGTTTGTGATACTCGGTCGAATGCTTAGGCCACATCGAGGAATATCGTTGCACAGATATTTTTCTCTTCTAGTGTTGTCTCGATTACATCAGTGATTTGATGTACTTGATCTATTGTCGAGTGCTTATTGCGGAATCCAAACTGATGCACTGGAATAAGATGCTTCTCCTCTATAATGGGTTTGAGGCGTTACAGGATCAGCTTTTCAAACTTGGATATAATCAGCAACAAGGATATTGGGCGATATGATGTTTTGTCTTCAGGTGTTTTGCCAGGTTTCAGGATCATTATAACTTCGGCAATCTTCCGTTACACTGGCACGTACATGATCGGTAATACAGCGTTGAAAAGATAAGCCAGTTTCATATTAGCTTTACGTAGTAACTCCCTGAGCATTTGCACTATTATTAGGTCATAACTTGGGGCTTTCTTTGGATTGAGATGTTTGACAATGGTTGTGTCAATCTCTGCTGTGGTGATTGGTTTAAATGTCATGCCATCTCTATTGCTAATATCCAGGATTTCTTCCAAGCCAGTCGGTGGATGAGGCTGGAAAGTATTCTCTAGATATTCAGCGCATATTTCTGTTTTTTCTTTATCTCACCGGGCCCAGTTTCCATCGCTTTTACCGTCATGTTTGTTTGGCCTGTTCAAAGATTTAGTCGCTTTCCATGGAGAGTAGTCAGAGCTTTCCTGATCTGTTAACTTACTTAGGTAGTTCTCAAAGCTTTCATTCTTGATGGTTGTGATTTAATCTTTGAGCCGTTTACATAGTTTATTTGGCAATATTTTGTTATCCGAGGATCGAGTTTGCTGTGTACTAGATCTCGAATTTCCTTGACGTAGTTCAATCCTGGTATTTTTGGCTTCAGTTTGGGTGTATTATTGAACGCAGCGTGCTGTAGATCAACCACTAGTTTTTCAACTTCATAGTCTAGCTGCTCTTTCGTCTTCACGGTTAAATTTAGCTCTATTTTTTGTTCAAGATATGTTTGAAATCCATCGCAATCAGTTTTCCCGTTAGTAAAATACGAGGGCTGTTGCTTGGTAATTACGTACTCACTTAGTGAGAGCACAGTTGTTGGGTGGTCAGATGCCAAGTTAAAGTTTTCTTCAATGCTGACATCTGAGGATGCAATTTTTGCAGAAGAACCATATTTAAAAAAAACTCAACCCAAAGACAATGTGTGTGAGTCAAATTAATAATTGGTCTATTAGTTTATTAAGATAAAACTTAATCAAAATGAAATTAAAGGGACTATTATAATACTTCTATTCATCATAATATTTTTCTTTAAAACTAAAGCAAATGCTCAAATAGTTTGCCTTGGGCACGAGTACATGCTCTGCATCGCCCCAGAAAAGATCTCACAATTCTATGACGCAGGTCGGCTAGATTTTGTATACACTTTTTGTTTTAGGCAGCCCCAGTAAAATAAATCAAGGGGGTTTGGGTCTGGAGAACGAGGAGCCCACTCAATTGAACCACGGCGCCCAATCTATCTTTGGGGATACTCTCTGTTCAAATACAGGTACGAGGATAAAATACAGGAAGAGCATAAATCAATCATCTTGTTGAAACCACATTTCTCTGTAAATGTGGTACATCTTCTAAAAAAGTCTGCAAATTATTTTGAAAAATGTCCAAGTAGTTTTCGCCATTGAAAGTTTCAGGCAGCTCAAATTGTCCAATTATATGTCCGTTTAAAATTCCTGTCCACCTGTTAACTGTAAATTGATACTGGGAGCGGTCTTCACGCGTTAAATGCGGCTTTTCCGTGTGCTGACTATGTAAGTTACTCATGTTTAACAGTCTTTTTAAACATCGATTCGTTAGTCCATAAAATTTTCTTTAAAAATTACGGATGTTCACGTTTTCTCGACAACATTGTTTTGTAAAAATCGATTCTGTGAGTGTAGTCAAGAGGTAGCAAACTTTGTACACGTTGCACATGATACGAGTGATATTTTATCACATCTGTCCGTCTCACTTACACTGGTGAAGACGATCTTTGAGCACACACAAATATTTTTTATCGTAGTATGATTTTTTTGAAATATGATCCTTTTACAAAAAAATAAGTAATAAGATATTTTGTGGAAAGAAAAGTGCTAATTGTTGTACCATTTTGAAATCTTGATTAAATGGGCCATCTTTTGAAATAACTTGGCCAGGGTAGTTTAATACATTCTTTTTAAATGATGAAGTATCAAAGTCATATGACATAATTTTTTAAACCACGTCTCCATGAATTTTTTTTTTACTAAATTAACAACATTCATTGTTTGATTTGTGACTGTGATTAATAGCATGGTCAGTTAAGAACGGGTTATAAAACACAACACTTAAAAATTGGGAAATTTGTGATCACATTACCTAAAAATATAGCTTAGAGTGTCGAATTTCAAGATTTTCAAAAATAAATCTATTATAACTTAACACAGTGACATGTATTTTATTTCTTATTTTTGCCAAGACTGATATAACCTGGCTTTGACGTTGAGTTTCGGGACACCCTGTAACTATTTCTTAAATTGCCAATCAAAAAGCTACGATAAGAATTATCAATTTTAGAAAATATGTGTAAAAGCATATTTGGCACATAATAATTATTTAATGAATAAACTACATATAAACTATAATAAAATAAACTATTTGTTAATTTTTAAAACATTGCTAGAACATTTTTTTTAATTTACGAATTAGTTGTACATCATCCAAAAAACTGAATGATCCCCACATGTTAGTCGGCAAATATTATTTCAATGTGTACATTTAAATTCCATTCAAAACTAAAATTGTATTGTTTACGCGAATATAACGAAATGCTTTTTTTTTACGTAAAAGCAGCAACTGGGTTAAAATCGTATCAAAACTTCTTCAACGTATTTGAAAAAATAGATTAGAACACTGCTGAACTTCCATAGACTCAAAGGATGGACAATTCGAAGATTTAATTTATAAAAACAATTAATCATTTCTTAATGTGGCATATTTCGTTTAAAACCTATTATGGTGTGAAAAATTAGTGCTAGTAGTTTTAACTTTGACATTAAACGACATTAATGGGGAAATTTTCCTATTGTCAAAATACACCAAATTTATGCGAAACATATAGCAAAAACACATTTCTAGGCATTTATCTTTGTAGTAATAAACTAGTTTTTTTTTATTGGATTCTGTTTTAGCTAGCCTTAACGCTCTTAAATATTTCATACAGAGCATATTTGTAACGAAGTTTCTGATCTCCTAGCCTATGTTCACCTGAGGTTACTTCATCTTAAGCCACCCGACTAAGATTGTTTTAACTTAATCCACTTGATAACAGCGTTGTGAGTTTATTGATTAGACTATAGACCAATTGAAAATAGTTCTAGGTTTTGGCAAACAATTTAAGGTAAATAAGCAAAATTGTCTTTCTTGAGTCAAACGTAATCTATAGGTGATTCAAGAAAAGTCTTTAAATCTCTAAATATAGAATAAAAATATCATTGAACTTCTTCGAAATTGAGGAAGGAAATTTAGTTACCGATTCTGTGTAATAAGAATTGAAAAAAAATTACTTGAATTATATGTGATTTCAACAGTATGATACGACAAATTACAGTGCTACGCCACTATCGACTTAATGCAATCAAAAACAAGTAAGTCTGCTAGGCTAATTAAAAAGTTCGCGGAGCGACACCTATAGAGCAGTAAAATAACAATATAATCTACTACATTTTGAAGTTTTATCCTTTATATGAACATATGTAAAGTTTCAAGTCGATGTGTCAATTCATTCGTACAAAAACAGCAGCTTAGAGTAAACGTATTGGAAAATATTGAAAATCGCGCAATGATTAAATTATTTGTAAAAAAAAACATTTAAAGGCAATGGAAATTCATAGTGAAATGGTAAATGTATTAGAGAATTGTCTGCTCCTTCAAAAACAATGGTTTGTAACTAAGCAGATAAGTTTCCACATGGTCGTACAGGCCTAGGTAATGATCCTCGTTCTGAACGTCCAATAAGTGCAACTACTGAACAAATAATTAATCCTATATATGATTTTGGATGGCAGATAATTGACTTTGAGTGAAATTACTTATCCCATCGACATCTGAACTGAATGAGTGTTTCATATTTTCAAAGAATTGGGCTTGAGAAAGCTATGGGCAAAATGGTTGCCGCATTTCATAAATTCTGATCAAAAATGACTTCGAGTAAAACTTTCTAACCAATATTTCGATCATTTTCGAAAGAATAAAATAGATTTTAAATGTCGTTTGATAACGCTTGGGTTTACCACTATAATTCTGAACTGCTACAACAAACCGCAGGGTGGACTGAGCCCGGTTGTTCAGCTTCGAAGCAGCCAAAGTACTCAAAATCAACCAGCAAAAAGGCATTTTGTTAATTGTTTACCTTTAAACAGGTAAAACAATAACACGAAAGTATCACCCAAATATATAGGATCGATTGGATGCAAAAATTCGTGAGAAAAGACCTGGTTTATCGAAAAAAAAAAATTTTTCATTAAGACAATGCACCGGATCACAGAGGTGTTCTTGCAATGGTTAAATTAAAAAAGTTACACTACAAATTATTGGAGCACCCACCATATTCCCCAGATCTGGTCCCCTCTGACCTCCAAACTTTAAAAAACTCCTACATGGCAAGCGTTTTTCATCAAATGAAGAATTTATAGCAGCCGTTGATGAGTATTTTGAAGGAATTCCAGAATATTACTTCAGAGATGGAATAAATGAATTGGAGAACCGCTGAATGAAATGTATTAAATGAAAATGTATTAAACTTAAAAGAGAATATATGGAAGAATAAAGTAATTTTTGTAACTATAAACTTGTTTAATCATTTCCGCTCCGTGAACTTTTTAATTTAACCGACTAATGTTGCATACAAACAAACCACGAACACTTGATGCATTGAAACTAAACATCCAATACTATATTTATGAAATTTAACCTTATTTGTTTTATAAAGTGATATAACAATTGACTTGTTGATGAATGATGACTGATAAATCTACCTTAAAGGGTTTTTGTTTTATCACATGTGAAGATAATTGTTACTGTTGCTAAATTGTTCATATTTTAATATCAATGCCACTAAATAATGCATAATACTAAAATTTAATTATTAAATTTAAAAACTTTTCTGGATCTATGTGCGCAGAATTATTTTTTGGTAAATCAGATATGTTTTATTCAAGCATTTATATTTTGGTTTTAGTAATAAAGAATGTGATAAGTTTAATTTTATTTTACGCTGAATGGTTTTGCAGTGCAGTCAATAAAGTAAATTAGCTGATAAATCAGCGCTCGTAATACGAAACTTGTTCATGCATTAAACATTTTTAAGAGGCCACTTTAATCGAAACACTTTTATTTAAGCAATAAAAATTGCTTTAATGTTTTATGAAATGCTTATAAGCAATTTATTGCTATAGAAATATTATTTCCTTTTAGATATTGATAGTTTTATATACCGATTTGAATTTATATCTTCCAGAGAAAAACTATATGTATTAAAATAGCCATATATATATATATATATATATATATATATATATATATATATATATATATATATATATATATATATATATATATTGGGTGAGCCTCACCCATCCCTTCAACTGGAGAGCATATGTTTCGTCTCTTGATGTTTAGACTCTTCAGGGTACCTACACACACTCCCCCATTATAGCCAATTATAACTCCCCCAGTTATAACAATAAATAATAATAGATCTGCCCGGTCAAAAACCTGCTTGATATTCACCAATTTTAGGTTCTAACTGTCCTTGTGCTCTGTCTAGTAGATATTGAGATATAATCTTGTAACGAACTGGGAGAAAATATATCCCTCTGTAGTTATTTATATCCGTTCTATCTCCTTTCTTATGTAGTGGATGGATTAGAGTATCTTTCCAATCTTTCGAAATCTTTTCGGTTCGCCAAACTTCTTGTAAAATTTTGGTTAGTTCCTTGATTGTATCTAGACCAGTGGATTTCAGAAGTTCAGCAGTGATTCCATCTTCACTAGAAGCTTTGTTATTTTGAAGTCCCTTGATAAGCCTTGTTATTTCATCTTCATTCGGTGGTAATGAATCTGGGTTTGTTTGTTTAGGGTTTAGTGTTGGTAATCCATTTAAGGGCTCAGGACAGTTTAGTAGTTGTTCAAAATATTTTGAACAACTACTAAACTGTCTTTGAACAACTTCTTTGCCATTGTCTTGGTTATTTAGAGCTAATTGTCCATGTTCCTTTTGGAAGCAATAACTTTTAGGTTGATAGCCTGTTAATTTAGTTTTAAATGTTTTATAAATATATATATATATATATATATATATATATATATATATATATATATATATATATATATATATATATATATATATAATAATTAATTATATTTAATTTTTTTTTTTAGTCGGCTGAAGGAATATTTATAGTGCATTGTTTCATCTCTGACGCATCATCAGGAGATGATTCAGATTGAACTATATCCTGATGATGCTAACATGTTTAGTGAAACGTGGATCGAGAAGTTTAAAAAAGTGATTTTGTGGTAAAACCCTTCTAGTTTAGTATTTCACACCTAAGTTTTCATTAGAAAAAATGATAAAGGGTTATATTTATAAAGAAAAAATGTATAATTTTAAATGGGCAACCTAATATGGCACCCAGATGTCAGAAAATTATAACATTTACATGTCATGAATTTTTGTACAGCAAATGTATTGCAGAAACACAATTAAATTTTGTAAATTTGTTACGAACGTGAGCGCTCTTTAAAACGCACTGATTTTTTGTGTTGTACTTATTAAATTTCACATATCAAACATTAACCATTTAGCAAGATTTAATATAAAAAGAAGATTTTGCGTACTTTTTTCTATTTGACACAGTTTGTTGATAAAGCCGATAATATAGAAATTATATCCTACTTTGATATTAATATGAAAACAAATGTGCTTTAAACGATGTTGATGTATCTAATTAATTAAATTTGGTAATATGCTGATTGGCTGATAATCGTATTGAGGGTATTAATCCTGTGTTTAATGTTTTTAATTAGGCAATTTAAACTGGACGACCAAAAAACTATCGAAATTAAATTACATTCACGATTTATTGACTTGTTAGGCCAAAAATATGGAAAATTGCAATTATACGCGTGGCTTATTTATTTCCGCTAATAAAAAGTTAAATAAACCCACTTTTGGTTTACTTTTAAAATTTAACTTTTTAGTTCAAGCCAATAAAAATCTCGAAAAAAGATTTTTTTGCTTAAAATGTCCCAAACATCTAGAATTGGCTATTTAATAAGGCATCTTTCAAAAAGACAATCCCAAACTCCATATGTGATCATCATCTGGAGAAAATTAGCAAGTTTTAATTCACACATTTTTTCTACAGGTCTGGTAAAGTAATATTTAATTTTTATTGATAATAAAGTATATTACATCTTCATTATTTAAAATTTCGAACACATTTATTTATTTGATTTATACTTTTTTTTTGATTTTTCAATTATTACTAAAGTTTAATTTACGTTCATCAAAGCGGGCGGGTAATAGCTGTTGTATGTGTGATATATATGAAGAAGTAGCAGAAATAGATTTAAGGCTGCGGAAAGGAAATAGATGTGATGGTTCATTATACACAATTTTAAAACCAAGGGACCAACAACATATGGTTTTTTAAAACAGTTATTAAACCGATAATGTTGTACGCCGGCGAGACATAAACTTTGAATAAAATATTGCCGAATAAGATGACAATATTGGAAATAAAAATATTTCCAAGCATATATGGAGACATAAAACAAATGAAAGATGGTATATAGGTATTAACTGAGATATTAATATAACCATATAATGAACCAACGACTGAGCAGATAATAAAATCAGAGTATTTTACTTTAGTTGAGTAACTCCTTCTCAATGATTATATGACAATTCTGGCCTAAGTTGTCACCGATTTTTAAGCGATCAACACATTTTCTGGAGTCCATTCCTGGAGTAGATTTTAATAGAATTTAATCATAAATTAGGTTATGTACTGTTGTCTTCTTTTCACTGACATTGGATTTTTCATATTTAGTATACAAATTATTGAACATTAACTAGCTTTAAAGATGTTATTTTTTTAATAATTGGTTTAATTTTAATGTATATATATATATATATATATATATATATATATATATATATATATATATATATATATATATATATATATATACATATATAGTTTCTCCCCCAGTAATACAAATAATCAGGCGGGGTAAAGCCAGATAGGTCTTCTACGTTAGTCACTCGTCAGTCGGTAGATTTTTCGAGCAATTAAAACTTAAACACAAGCCAAGGGTTGATACCCTGTCGGGAGTTCTCGGGGTTAACTGATAGCTGATGACCGTAGCCCGAATATCACGCTAATCCTTTTCAGAGAACGATGTGACATCTAAAAGATATCTTCTCTAGAAACTCAAAAACAAAATATACTTTTACAATTACATTTTTTACATTTATTTTATCAAAAATATATAATATATAATATATAATATATAATATATAATATATAATATATAATATATAATATATAATATATAATATATAATATATAATATATAATATATAATATATAATATATAATATATAATATATAATATATAATATATAATATATAATATATAATATATAATATATAATATATAATTTATAATATATAATATTTAATATATAATATATAACATATAATATATAATATATAATATATAATATGCAATATATAATATATAATATATAATTAAAAACATAAAAAAAAAATTAAATCAAATGTTGCTTTATTATTAATTTATTGTTGTCAGTTATTTACCTATTAATTTCTGTCAAATGTAGGTCAATTTGTCAACATTGTTCTAGTCAAACGATAAAGCAAGATTTTGCAATTGTACTGTCCTTAACCATTTTAATGTGGGAAGTGACCACCGAATGGTACGAGCAAAGATTAGGATAAACTGTCGAAAAGAGCGCGAAAGAATGATAAGAGCAAAAAGGGGCAAAGTGGATTCTGGGAAGCTGCTGGAGAGGGGCAAAGATATTGAAATTGCTTTGTCGACTCGCTTTGCTGTGTTACAAGACCCAGAGGAGATGGAAATTACAGACCAATATGAAGAAAGCGCCAACAATGAGCTTAAAACGGCGGCTTCAATAGCACCAGAAGTTAAATGTTTCAAAGAGTCAAATATTTCCAATGAGACCATTAATTTAATGAAAAAACGCCGGACAATGAAGAATGCAGACACTCCTTTTGGCAGTGTCGAGTACGTTGAGCTTTGCAAAATTATAAGAAAACGTATTCGAGAGGAAATGCGGCGATTCACTATGCAGCTAGTGCAAAAAACTCTGGAAGAAAACAGGGGAATTAACAAAGCCAAGCAGAAACTAAGGAAAAAAAGGACACAAATATTTTCCTTAATACGTGAGGATGGTGCAATATGCAGGGAATGGACGGAAATGTAAGAGGTTGTCCGAAGATTTTATTCAAAGTTATATGAGGACGAGAATCAAGCAAGAACAGCAATGCCCACTGAAGAAGAAGTGCCGGGTATCCTGGTGAAGGAAGTGACAAAGGCTCTAGACTCGATGAAAAATGGCAAAGCTTCAGGAAAGGATAGTATAACTGTGGAGATGTTAAAAGCTGGTGGTCGGAATTTACATAAAACACTAGCAAAATTATACTCAAAATATCTTAAACAACAAGAAATATCCAGCTTACGGAAAAATGCAGAAGCGATTCATTTACATAAGAAAGGAGCACGGGAAGATTTAAAAAACTACCGTCCAATAAGTCTCCTATCAGTGGTGTACAAAATTTTCACCAAGATAATATCCAAAAGAATACTAAGAAAACTTAATGACGCACAACCAAGGGTGCAAGTAGGATACAGAAGTGGATTCAGAACAATGGATCACATCCAGGTCCTACAGCAGGTCTTAGAAAGACACAACGAATACACTAGGCCTCTGTGTTTGGCTTTTATCGATTATGAAAAAGCATTTGATTCAATCTCAAAGCGGGCAATAATGGATGCATTGCTTAATCAAGGTGTACAGAAAGCCTATGTAAATCTACTAGGATCGACATATGATGAAGCTACAACGATAGTCCACCTTGACGATCTTAAGGTTGGAATAAATATAGAGCGGGACGTACGGCAGGGTGACACAATATCACCTCTTCTTTTCTCAGCCTGCCTGGAAGAAGTGTTCCGTAATCTGGATGGGGAACAGGCTGGAATAAGGATTAATGGTGCATACTTAAATCATCTTAGATTCGAAGATGATATCGTTCTTCTTTCAAAAGATCCAGAGGAGCTGCAAAAACACGTATAAGAGTTGCAAAGGGCTGGGGAACCATTTGGCTTGAAAATAAACCAAAAGAAGAGTCTTCAATAAAGTTGCTGAGGACAGAAGGATTTCTATTTTAGGAACGAATTTGGAAGTTGTCGATCACTATATAAATCTTGGGCAGGGAGTTTCAATAGAAGGAGATACCGTCCGGGAGGTGGAACGACGTGTTAAATGTAGATGGCAGGCATTTGGCAAGCTCAACATAGTGTTTAAGAGCAAACTACCACTTTGCCTAAAAAGAAAAGTCTTTGATCAGTGTATCCTGCCCATTATGACACACGGAAGTGAGACCTGGACACTCACATCACAGTCAGTTCAAAAACTTCGAGTAGCACAGAAGGTAATGGAAAGATGTATGCTTGGCTTTACTAGACGGGATAGAAAGATCTGCACATGGATCAGAGAACAAATAAAAGTGAGTGACATCATTGGAAGAATACATCAATTGAAATGGAAGTGGGCAGGCCATGTAGCTAGGCGATGGGACGAAAGATGGACCAGGGCGGTCCTTTTATAATATATAGTATATAATATACAATATATAATATATAATATATAATATATAATATATAATATATAATATATAATATATAATATATAATATATAATATATAATATATAATATATAATATATAATATATAATATATAATATATAATATATAATATATAATATATAATATATAATATATAATATATAATATATAATATATAATATATAATATATAATATATAATATATAATATGTAATATATAATATATAATATATAATTAAAAACATAAATATTTTTTTAAATAAAATGTCACATTATAATTAATTTATTGTTGTCAGTTATTTACCTATTAATTTCTGTCAGATTTTGGTCAATTTGTCAAAATTGGTTTAGAGAATTTTCTCAAAATTTTCGTGTTTTTCATCGATATTTCTCAAAATATTTATCTAGAATGACGACAAATTATTATAACGTTGGGGAGAAAGATAAGGAGACTATGTTGATTCAAAAAATATCCGAGATAAAAGATGTTCTTGGTTATCTTAAGGAACAACTTTTCATCGAGAAAGAACTTTTGAAAGTGGAAAAAATGGGCATTCGATACTTTGACAAAAGCTGCCGTATGGTAAGAAGTTGATTTTAATGTTAGAATTTAATGTTAATTTTGTGTCCCAAAAGAAAATTTGTTTTTGAAATAGCGATATAAATAAAAGAAAGACGTTCATCAAAAGAACCTTTATTGATTATTGAAATTCAAGTTTTAGAAAATTACTTTTAATGTCATTCAAATATAAATCTTCATGCTCACGGCACTTATGTAAACGAACAGCAAAATTCCTTAAAACGGCTCGGCACATAATCTCTGGAATGGCTGCCATTTCGTATCGGATATCGGTTGATTGGTGTAAACTTTCAATTTTAGAAAGCCCCTCAAGAAAATGTTCATAGGGCTCAAATCAGGAAGCCAATTTATGTCACCTTTTTTGGAAATCAATTTGTTTGGGTGGCTTTACGTGAATGTAGAGGTTTTTGATGCTTGTGTTTCGGGTTCCCTGCATTCCAGTAACAAAAATTCTACTTATTTATGTGACCGTTGAAATGAGAAACAGTTGGTGTATCATTATTTTTGTAAAATTCTTGCACACACAACGTACAGTCTCCTCGCGAGCTTAAACTGTAGGTATAGTACCGCTCATTAATGTGATAAAATAGCTTACCTTTATACGATCTTTGTTCTCTATATTTGGTCTCTGAAATGTATATTGCTTATATTGCTGTAACTGTAATTATTTCTTCAAGGCTTTCACGTTATCAACGTTATGAATAGCCCTGTACTATAGGGTATGCTCAAACTTTGATTACATCGGACTTTCATCTCCTTACAGTGTAGAGGAGAGAATGACACTCGGCACATGTAACCAAACAATCAGTAATAGCAGACCTAACAAACACAGTCTCCGATTTCGATCCTCTCGCACATATGATAAACAAGTAGGGAAATATTGAGTCTCCGGCATGAGATTGTGGCAAAGCCAGTTAAACAACCCAACATATAATAACTGAATGTCCCAACAGTATTTTCGTAACGTCACAAAAATGCATGATGCTACCTCAATCGGTATTAAATCAATCTGAATTGATATAGCCTTATAACATAATTTCAACTGTAAATATATCGTAATATTAAATGTATTGTAATGCACTGTTCCATACGATCAGTTTGTAAGCAAGTAAATAAGTTTTCATATTTTATTTGCTCCCTGTATTATTTCCCAATCAATTTATACTGCGCTAGGAATGTTACGATTTAAAAACTATCGTCTATTTGGCACCTTCAAGGTCAACCCTCAAACTTGCAATATTCCAGTAATACAACAACGCCAAATAGTTAGATTTGAAGCTCAGAAATATGTTCAGAATTAAAACCACTACATGGAGAGTGCTAATTGCCTTAAATCTACCTGAATGGTTATATCAGTTTTGGGGTCTTTATTTTTCACTAGATGAGTTTGTTCATTGGCCGAACGATGCAGTGTTATTTTTTATATGATATTGTGTGTGATATTCGTCCCTATTTTATTGCCTTTTCCTAGATATTAATTTGATGACATTGGTATAATGTTATAAATGATAACACAAGTCATCAACAAATTTAAAGTTTTTTGAGGTAAGATTGATGGAAATAGGTATATATGAAGCATCTAGTAGTCCTAAATCCGAAAATGATGAAAGCTAATTACTATTACGTACAGTTTTTTTGTTGCAAGGTGTCGGTGGTAGAAAAAAAAGGCGACGACATATTTTTACATTCTAATATTTATTTAATATATACATGTAAAACGTGTTTAATCTATGCAAAGATATTACTAAGGATTATGTGAATAAAAAATATGTTAGATGAGATGTAATACAGCGACAAAAACTTTCACTATTTCCTCTTATGTTTTGTAGCACCATCTATTTTTAAAAACCAGCAGTAGTCGCCCAGCATAGATGGGTTCCAGCGTCGATGGTATCTGGCTTTCATCATTCTGATATCCTGGTAAAACCTCTCTCCTTGTTCGTCGCTAAAAAATCCAAATGGGAGTGTAAAAAATGCATGTTTAAGGACATGCATCTACTATCTCATAGGCTTTCAAGAGTACATCTATGAGGTATTTATAGTTTTCATCTTTCTGCCCAGAAATCCTTTCACTACACTAACAAAATACTTTCAAGCTCCCAATTTATTTTCATTTAATTTTTCTTGAAAACGGAAATCACCTAGAAGCTTCCTTATATGAGATTGAATAAATATTCCTTCTTTTAGTTTTACATCACTTAATTGACGAAATATTTCTTTTATGTACTTGAAGCCATTACTTTCTTTGTCCATGCCTTTGAGTTTTTTATTAGTTCAACCTTAATATGTAAAGGCGGAAGAAGCACCTTTTTGGGTTAACAAGGGAAATAAATTTTATGTTTGAACTACCAAGTTCAAAAAAGGTTCTATGACGCCAATCTTTCATACTGCAATGCTATTTTGTTGCTCTACTAGCCCATGAACACAAAAAAAATCGATATAATCGATAAATCGAAGATAATAAAACTTATCTGCTGGATTTTTGCAAAATCGACGACTAAAACTTTCCATTTTATATAAAATCAACTTGACATAAACAAACCAAGCTATAGAAAACAATAAAACTGCCCTTAAAGGTTCGTAGAAAACTGTGGAAATACCTCTTCTACGGTCTTGTAGTGATTCCTACATTGTCCAGTCCTAAGTCGGGTAAAAATAATTTCAATAACCCCAAGATATCTAGAAGAAGCAGATATCTAGAAAAAACAATGTTACAGATAATACATTCTACATCATGTCGCCCTGTGTAGTCGTTAGATTTTGGACTTTAGAGCTGACTTTCGTAAAAATACAGGCACAGGTGTACAGGGCTAGAAAAGAAATGTTCTTGTGTGAATGATCGATGTAAATTTGAATCAGTACCTTATATTTATGAGTTTAATAGTATCGCTATTTATTTCCGAAACCGAAAAATCTCAGTTGACTCACTCTCCCGTATATTTTCTTTTCCCTTCTTCCATTGATATCCGTTTGCGTTGAAAACAATTGAAATAAAAGCTTTTCGTTAGGTGAACATCGGCATCAATATTTTATTCTAGTAGGACCTGAAAATCGGATTTTTTTACGATATATATTCGCAAAAAAATCGTGCAACGATATGTTCATGAATTTTGTAAAAGTTTTTTTTTATTTTGACAGCAACCCCTCGGTGTGCATATCGAAATAAAGCATTTTTACGTCTTGTTGACAAGTGAAATTTTCAAGCCTTTAATAATGCATGATTCTATTTATGGCAGTTAGAATATTAGGGAGGATTTTTGTACTAAAGGTTTTATCAATACCGACGATAGAATTTTCAACTGAAATAAAACAAAATATTTAGAGCAGGATTTTTCTATATTATAAAACTGCAATTTCTAAACTCGGAGTCGTAGACTAGTACAAAAGGAGGTGCGAAAAATTTGATAGAAATAAATTTTTTTTAACATAACATACAGTGATGCCCAACTCATTAGAAACACCTAATATAAAAATGAATGTTCATGAATATTCATTCTTAAAAAGAGACAGTTCGGTTGTCTGTGGAATTTTTATGTAATCCTCTCATAAACAATACATATTTAATTTATTATAGTTCTCAGACAAAAAATGCAAGGAATATAAAACATAAATAAAAATTACAAAACATAAATAAAAGTTAGTGATAATACAACTGGCCATATAGTTAGAAACGGCAGTGATAAGAGCGTTCAGTATATTTTAAATCTGCTTAGTGACAGAAATTTCTTTTTATATTTTGTTAAACTACATTACATTAATTTTAAAATGGGTAAAAAATGAAGCTACGATTCTTCCATGCTCAAGATAATAATTGCTTTAAAGCAGCGAGATTGGATTTATAGAAAAATAGGTAAATACTTAAACTGTTTCAAAAAAATGGTGTTCGGTGCTCTAAAACACTTCAAAAACCATAAGACACACGAAAAAAAATCACGAAAAACAAATCAAAGAAAGGACAAATAAGGAAAGTTATTGTCTGAATGACCAAAAAAACCATTCATGACTTCCGTACAAATCAAGAAACAGCTTTCTCCAGAAATAACAATATCTTCAAGGGCCAACAGAGGTCGTCTCAACGAAACCAAAGTGTTTGGTGGAGTATCTCGAAAGAAACCACTTTTAAAAAAGAAAAATTGCCAAACTAGGTTAAAATTTTCTAGGGAGCATATCAGTTGGAGCATGAACGACTGCAAGAAGGTGTTATGGTCCGAAACAAAGATAAACCGTATGGAAAGTGATGGTAAATTATTTTGTAAGGTGGCTAGGATGTATAGAAAATTATCCCAGACATATATTAAGCATTTTGAAATATGGTGGAGGAAATATAAAAATTTTGGAGATGTTTTTCGTGGCACGGTGTTCGTCCTTTTGTGAAAATTGACGGTATTCTTTACCAAGAAAAATACAAAAACATTATGCAAAGTCATATGGTGCCCATTTCTGATGAAAATTTGCCGAAGACTTGGACCTTTCAGCAGGAGCTGAACACACTGTCCTAAACACACTGCCAAATCTGTGAAAAAGTGGTTTAGAGATAATAGTGTGATAGTAACGGCCACCATGTAGCCCTGACCTTAACCCTATAGAAGAACTTTGGGGTTGCCCTAAAATGATAGTACGTAGCAAACAAATTAAATATATCAACGAATTAAACGAAATGGTATAGCAAACATGGAAATCGGTATCTTTGGAAAATTGTCAACATCTAATCGAGTCGATGCCGAGGAGATGTAGGGCTCTTATTGAAAACAAATAATATGCTACAAAATATTACATTTAATATTAATATTTACAAAATTTAAAAATGATTTTTTTTATTTATTAATTATTATACTTGATATATGTATATGTTTTGTTTATAAATATTTTATTTTTAAATTATAAATATTATTATTTTTTTCATATATTATCATAAGATAAATTATTTTATTTTGGGGGTTCAACCCCCCCCACCCCCCCAAATAAGCCAAATATTACCTAATATTATACCGAAAAAATACGAGGAGTGAAGAGAGTTAAATTATTACATTTGAATTGAATATATATCCGAACTAGTGGACGTTGCGCACAGTAACGCAATCTCTTGTCGAGTAGTTGAACTATTTTGTATCGTATGGAAACTTTGCGTTGTTTCTCAATTATTCGCCACGCCCCTCGGTCGGAATGAGCGGAGCTTTGTGGAAGTTTGTGGTAATTTCTGGACGGCTACTACTGGGCTGCTATATAAGCAGCGTTTGACCGCGCTTACGGCAGTATTGTTCCATGCGAACTCGAAGCGAATATAAGTGAAAAGTGGTGAACGAATAGTGAAGAGAATTAAGGGTACCGTGTAAGTGAGTCATTTTAGTGCAGTGTTATTCGGTGACCTTGTTAAGGATAGATACGTGAATCATTATTACTGTCGAAAAATGGAGGGGGAAAAAAGGAAGGGTGATAAACTTAAAGGTATGGACTACTGGAAAAAGTGGTGTAGTCAAGGGGTTTCTAATAAAGAAACAAATTTGGATTTAGCTATCAAAGCTTCAGCTGCCTTGCATGCTGATAAGAAGACTGTGATGACAAGCGCGTCCTCGACCTCGATCTCAATCACAATACCGAATGTCGAAGTCGATGCCATGTCGCGGGTGCCCTGTTCGATACCTTCAACTGCCGAATCTACATCTAGTCTGCAACAGGCCAGCTTGCCTGTTACCTCATCTTTTACAACTGTAGCTAAGTTGGATGTTGGTTTTTACGCGAATCAAGAAAAAATCTTGAATGAATATTTTAAAGTCCAAATTTTAAAAACGCCATGGAACCCACCGAGAGATTATAAGTTTCCTATTTCCACAAAACGAAACTTGCGCTTTCAATTGAAATTGTTGGAGAGATTCCCCTGGTTGTCATATTCGGAATATAAAAGTAGAGCATACTGCAGAGTTTGCGTGGTAATAGGACGTTCGCTTGATGAAGGTAAAGGCGGTCGTCAAGGGATCGGCCAGTTGGTAACCGAACCTTTTTGAAAGTGGAAAAATGCCCTAGAAATATTTGAAGCTCATGCGAACTGGCAGATAACTTTCTAAAAGTAATGTCTTCGCAGGCTTTTTCGGTCACTGAACAGCTGTCTTCTGAAAGAAAGAGACAACAAGAGGAGAATCGAAAGAAACTAATCCCTATCGTAAAAGCAATAATTTTTTTGCGGCAAACAAGGCATCTCCCTGAGAGGTAAAATCGATTCGGGGCGCATACAAATTACACCAGAATCACCAGAACCTGAACAACCACTACAGAATGATGGTAATTTTAAAGCCCTGTTGCGGTTTGCGGCTGAGTCTGGAGATAAAGATCTGGCTGAGCATTTGAATACTTCACAGAAGAATGCCCTATACACAAGCCCTCAGATCCAAAACAAAATAATTGACATTTGTGGTGAATTAATTCAACATAAAATAATTGAAGAAGTACAGAAAGCCAAACTATTTGCGATTCTGGTTGACGAAACCACCGACATCGGACGTGTAGAACAAGTCTCGTTATGTCTTCGATATGTTGATTTTACAGATAATAAACACCATATACTTAAAGAGATGTTCCTTGAGTACATTCCAACGGTCGATGTTTCAGGATCTGGTCTCGCAAATCTTATTATTACAGCTCTGAAAAAGCATGGACTTGAATGTTCTCATGTAGTTGGTCAAGGTTACGATGGGGCTGCAGCTATGAGTGGGTATTTGCACCGGGCTCAAGCTTATGTTCGCCAAGAATGTCCTCTTGCTCTTTATGTACACTGTAGTTCACACTCTCTCAACCTTGCTATTGCTGATTCATGTTCATTAGCAAATGTTCAAAATTGCATTGTGATTGTGCAGCCATGTTACTTCCTACTTTCGACATTCTGCTCAACGCACTGCTTTGTTGAAAGAAAAAATTCAAGAGCTACTACCCGTCGGTAACCAAAAAAGCTTGCTCTCAATGTGTGAAATATGGTGGACCCACAAACATGAAGCTATTATAAGATTCAGGGAAATTTATTCAGCGATTGTGAATGCTCTCGAAGAACTCCAATTTAATCACAATAAGGCAACATTGCAACAAGCCGCCCAATTGCTAAGTACGCTTCGATCTTCGGATTTTGTGATGTGTTTAGTGATTCTTCAAAAAGTTATGAGCTATACATTGTCGCTATCAAAACAATTGCAGATAATTGACATCGATCTTATCACGGCATTCAAACATGTAGATGATGTTATTAATATCTTACAACTCCTGAGAAACAACACTGACGTCGAATATCTTCATCTCTATGAAGATGCAAAGGTTTTACTGGAAGAAAATGGTGGTATACTGCGAAAGCCACGCGTAGTCGGAAAACAATTAAATAGACCGAACATTCCTGCACTGGATGTATGCACGTATTACAAAATTAATTTGTTCATTCCATTTCTTGATCATACAATTCAACAATTGGTTGAAAGGTTTACCAAACATCGTAAAGTAGTATCAGTATTATCTGGTGTGGAAGCAATTTCCATGTACTCGTCACTGCCTCCCGAAAGCAACATATCAGTGGTTAAAGCAGAACTTGAAGTATGGAAAACAGTGATGACAAGTATCTCGCCTACCCCGAAATCTAGTTTGAAATGCCTAGATATGTGCGATAAAAACCTTTATCTTAATATTTACACATTACTACAAATCTTGGCTACCATTCCTGTATCCACTGCTACCCCAGAAAGGTCTTTCTCGAGCCTAAGGAGACTGAAAAACTATTTACGAAACATTACAAATGAAAACAGACCTAATGGCTTGGCTCTTATGAATATTCACTATGGAACAGAAATTCATGCAGATGAAGTAGTGGATATATTTAAAAGAAAAAGCCGAAGATTTCTTCTTTAATGGTTTTAGATTTAGCGCAGATGAACGAAATTAATTTAACCATTTCATTTAAAGTTAAGAACTTTATAAATATGTCGTAATTTTTCCGATGAATATATAGATATTAAATTTTCATGTAAGTATATTTTTGTTGTTTTATTTACTTCAAACTAACTAAGCTACGCCCGTGTACTGAGCAAAGCTCTTGATTTTTCAAAGTTTGTAAACAAGATTATAAAGTTAAGATTGACGAATTTGAAAGAAATAATTAATGAAATTTTCATGCTTTGTACAAGAATATATATTATCGTACTTCTAAAAAATGTAATACTTTGCAAAACAAGCAGTGCAAGTACTGCTGCTATTCGGAATGCAATGTTATATATATATATATATATATATATATATATATATATATATATATATATATA